>OV651819.1:59962659-60490680 GCA_927349885.1 Psylliodes chrysocephalus | reverse complement strand
AACAGGACGTTGCTTAAGGCTTACCCCTGTTATGTCGTCTCTGTATCTTGTGCGTGTGCATTCTTGTTGTGTTCCCAGTCATGTAAAAGTTTTCCTAGTCTCCTAATTTGGTTACTAGGTGGACCTTCTCCAACTAGTCGTCTAATCTATTCGATCTGTTCTGCAGCAGGAGGTACTTTTTAAATATAGCAAATAATAATATTAATAATAAACACTATTTAAAGATGAATACATTTTTGTAATGTTTTTGTCATTGCCCCTTACCTGTCTCTTACACCACCAGGGTATACCTATTTTCGATATTCTCTTAATTATAGATTACCTTACAATGTTTGAATGAATATAACATTTTACCCAAGAAAAATATAATTTCGTATTTACTCTTTCTCAATTTCATTTGAAACAATTGATATATTACAATTTATTATCAACGAAATCTTCTAATAAAGTTATAGCAAATCCTACCTAAACTACTGGTTATTCTGCAGGATAAATGAACTTTTCTTGAGATTGATCTCTCTAAAATCCAAAACCGACCTGATGTCCCCAAATTTATTTTCCAATGCATCCTGATTTAAAATTCTGCCTTTTTGTGATTCAATTTTTTTTCTTCGTTGAAATGACTCTCCAATCTTCTGAGAGGCTATTAGGTGTAAGAAATAGCCAATATCTAATAATTTCAAAAGTCCTTTGCCAATGCTACCTATGCAGAGATTTTTACATTTTACTTCTTTTCTAGTAGGTAGGAACTTTGTGCTGCCATTAAAGCTGTCGAGACATTCATCTACCTACTTAATGAACAAAAGTAGCTGTAACAATGGATCTCTGTTCCAATTCACCTAAAATAATTATAGCCATTTTGTAATATATTATTAAACACACACATTATACAGTGGTTTTATTAATACATTGGAAATTACTTACCTCTAGAAAGAAACGTGTACAAAAACGCGAGTTTGATTCCAGAAATTGCTTAATGCAAAAATTGTATGCGAAAATAAACATTCCCCCCCAAATAAAATTAATTAAACAACAAAATCAGACTCAAAGAAATAAACGGGGCCCAAATTAAATTAATTTTAATAAAATGCACACGTTCATAACAACATTCATAACATTGTCAGTTCTAATCGATACGTCGACGTCAAAAAACCAGCAACATTAGCGACCTCTTAGATTGGTGTTAGTTTTATTGGAGAGAGATAAATATATGTAAAGATCAATGTAAAAGAGAAAGAAAGTCATAAATATACGTAATTTAAATGGACCACAGAACAAATTCTCCTATTAAGTTACACGTCTCTGTTGTCTCTGCAATCTGGTCACAATTAAAAGGTTATGTTTTTTGAAACAACACAATATTTAAATTACACCAGATGTGAAAAATTTGTTTTTGAAGACAGTTTCAGATGTAAATGAAGAACATTGGAGAACATGCATTAATCATGTTAAAAAAATTCTTCTTTTTTGGCTTTGGTAGAGACCAATTAGCCAGACTTTTGTTTTGCTTTTAAAATGTATTTATTTACTTGTACCGATTTTGTTCAATGGGATACAATGGTTGGTGTAAGCGGTTAGTAAAAGTGTGTGTAATTGTTTATTTTTTATTCTTTTTGGGTTTGATTTTGTTTTGTTTTATTCTCATTTTTTTATTTACTGGTTTTTTTATTTACATATTTTTTTTTATTTGCATGTTTTCTTTTATTTACATTTTTTTAATTTACATTTTTTTAATTTACATTTTTTTTATTTACATTTTTATATTTTTTATATATTTTTTTTTTCGTCTACACACTTACATATTTTTTTTTATGTCAAAATTGCTCACACATATTATGTTAGTAGTTTACAAATTCATTTTGGAAAGAAATATAGCAATTAAATTACTTAATTTTTTATAATTAGTTTTGTACATCGAAATAAATACTAATTGTAAATAAATACTATTCGAATCATGATCACTTTAATTTAGATACAAAATAAATATTTTTGATTGAAATAAACAAAATCGATAATTAAATTTTTTTTCGAAAAAATAAAAAAAAAATTTCTACCCATGATTATAATTAATAATTTCTTATTCATTATTTATTAGCTGTTATAAACTGCGAGTTTTCTAAGTGCGTGGGGAAGTACAACAATACAGCCATATCCCTGCCACGTTTGCCGGGCTCTTTCACGCGGCAAAAAAACTATCGTTTATTGAAATGACGCAAACATGCGCAAGCGATTTCTTTTGAACTCGTCAACTACATCATTAAGGATGTAAGAGAGCCATTACACAAAGTGGAGAAACGTGGAGAAAATTTTGTAGCCAATGATTTGTGAGAATTTGGGTGTTACGGGATACAGGTTAAAATATACTTTCATTTAAAGTCAAAATAATTTTTTAAAATGGTTATAAACCTTTTGGGGTGCTATCCATCGTATGTAAACAGAAGAACTCGATCGGATAACTTTCAATAATGTATAACAATGCGCTAAATGTCAGTTAAAATACCGCTGTTATCAACGTCGCGTGTTTACCGGCGAATATCACGACACGTATCATCGAGATTAGAGAATGGAATGCTACCAAAGCGTTGGTCTAGTATTCACTAGTGCCTTCTAGGCAGAATTTCATGAAACTAAAGTTTGAAATCGCATCTTTTTTTTACCTTCATGACCAGGTTTTGCTGCGTGTTAGCCACATCCCCAACTAGCCATTCATAAAAGTGTATTTGTTGTGAAGTTCTCATCATCATCTATTGTATAGTCCAGGAGACAGTGACGATTTTCGGTATTTATTTTCCCAGTCAGCAAGTACGAATAGAGAATTGTAGGATTAGCAATTCTAAGCAAAATTCATATATATTTAGAGGGGGGATCCGATGGGCTGAGGCCGAAAATGCGTCAAAACATACGAGAATACGGCCCTTTTTTTCCATTGATAAAAATAGTTTAAGTAGTAAGAGATGTACTGAAGTTAAGTAAAAAAATAGTCTGATTAATCTGTATGGATAATATATTTGGCAAGTGCATAAAATACACTTTCAAACGAGTTATGTACACAATTATTTCTACGACCACAATTATTTAAAGAATGTTCCAGGTGTTTTGTATATTAAAGTGTATGCATAGGACACATAAATAAAATCTTATATCACAATGTTTCACCTAACCAGTTGGTTTATTTATAGAAATTAAACATAATAATTGAAGATATTACAGAAGAAAATAGGGAAATAAATTACATTTTCTTTTACACTTTTATATAATAATTGTTTTATTTAGAATTTACGAATCACTTATTACTCTACATTAATTATAATTATTGTTAGTTTCGTTATGTCAAATCATTTATACTAGAGGTGTGAGGAAAATACAGTGAACTGTGGAACGCCAATATCGTTGGATGCGCGTGGTAGAAATGGTCCTATAATACTGCTAAAAACATAGCTAAATTTTCATGGAAACACTGTACTTTTGACATTTGCGATACTTCGACGCATATGCATTATTGATGTAATCTCATGATTTTACAGTAATAGTTTTTGCAATTTTAGTGTGATTTTTAGGTTATTATGGTTTTTCATTTTATTTGGTTCTGATCTTTTGCGCTTTTAGAGTATTTGTCTTTTATATAGTTTTTAATTTGAATTTTAATATTGTGGTCTATTTATATTTGATTGCTGCTTTTCGACTAGTGCTTTATTCTTTTTGTGTTAAAATAAGCTTTATAACCATTAAGTACATGCTTCTAGTTGATATCTACCTAATCGTCATCGGGTGCTTGCAACAATGGGAAAAAGTGTATGGTTTTTTTGGTGTAAAGTTAGTCGCCTTCATTTTTCAGGTAAGTTATTTGTAGTTATTTTTTACTTAAAAGGATAGCAATACGTCCTGGTTCGGGGTGTGACTTTTGGGTTTTAGCTATCTGAGCCAAATTGTCGGCTAAGTGTCCTCTTTTAGGGCACCCAGAACCGAAAACTATATAGGTCTCGTATAATATGTTTTTTTTTAAATTATTTTTTAATATGTATGCAGCTTGGATGAGGGCTTTAGGAAGAGATCCTAAGACTGAACACTGACTGCTATAAATGAGGTTTTTAGAGCACATTTCATAGTGATTTCATTCTAGCAGCAATGAGGAAACGTTTAAAAAACATGCTGTACCAGCTATTGCTTTAAGACCTCGTCTCTTTAAGTTATTATTACTTCATTCTAAGGCATATATTAAAATGGTTTTTAACTTATGTCCTTATGATTAAAAGATGTAGGTATTTTAGTTATGTTATAATAGAAATATATGATACTTTGTATTGACTGACCTACTGGCCACTGGTCATTCCACTTTTACTCCGTTTTTTCATAAATTATCAAATTATTTAAAAACAAATACATACCTAGCTATTTTCTGTAAATTACATTAAAATTTTAGTATTAATACTTTACTAATAAAACTTCAGTTAATTTATCTTATATATATATATACACAACGGAAGAGTTAATTGGATTTTCTCCTTGTTGAGTTTCAAAAATAGTAATTTAACATGATTTAAAAACAAATACATCAAATGGGCAAAATAGGCATGCAAAGGCACTTTGTAAACAATCTCACTTGTATCGATGTGACGTAATGCGCGAATTCAATCTGGCTTACTTTTGTTAATAGATTGGCGTTCCATTTTAAATATACAGTTCACCGGGAATAGATTATTTAAATATACACTGACCGGGAAAACAAGTACGAAAAAATTCATTGGCTCCTGGACTAGTACTGTATCGAAGGAATTTTTATGAATGAAACAATATACGACCCTCCACAATTGCGGTCTACTCAACTTCTGCTGTTGTCAGACATTATTTTTTTTTGGGCAATTTAAAGACCTAACAGTAATTCAAGCAAACGCAATAACATTACTACAGTTAAAAACATCGCAAACTTGGCATCAATATTTTAATTTTATCCAAATATTGCATTTTTGTCGAGGATCATCTGCGTTGACTTCAGAAATTGTGTAATCTGTATTGGTTATATATATCTATAGTTAAAAGCACGTAAACTTGGCATCAATGTTCAATCCGATTATTGAGTTTCTACCGCGGACACCACCGTTCATTCTTCAAAAATTTTGTAAATAATCCTATCTGTCTTGGTTATATATCTATGGTGTTAGCCCACTGTGGCGCCGGCGGTAGTTGAATTTAATAAAACGAAAACCGTCTTCCGGCGGCATGGTCTTCTCACATACAGGGTGTTTATTAATTGAGTGCCGATACTTAAGGGTGTGAATCCTTGGGTGATTTTAAGAAGAAAAGTTAATATCAACATATGTCGTAAATCTCTTAATTTTTGAGCTACAGGGTGTTACAGTTTTAAGAAAAAAATATATTTTTTTTCATAATTTTCTTATCACTGCAGATATTTCTATGAAATTTTGTAAACACCTGCTAATCATTAAGGAGCATTTTTTGACGTATAAGATTTTTATAAATTTTTACCAGTGACTTCCGTACGGGGTTTGAACTGAATATTTTTGAAGAAAAAAATGGTACGCCACTGCTTTTTCTAAAATCCAAAATTATTTTTGAAATGTTCATTTATTTTTGAGCAAATTTGGCCCATAGACTTGCTTTCGTACGATGCACTGTGTTAGCGTAAAAAAATAAAAACCAAAATTTTTTTTTTCTTAAGCTGCTTTTGATTTTTTCTTGAAATTTGGTAGGCACCCACCATGCGTGAAAACACTTATTTTGGGGCAAAAATTAATTTTCTACTTCCACCAGTGACGGTCACGTAGGCATCATATTGAATGTTTGGATAGAAAAAAAAAACGTACACCTCTGATTTTTTTAAATTCTATGTATTTGAAAAATCGGGATTTATTTATAGTAAAATGAAAATTCAAAATATTGAATCAAATTATTTACAGTAATTGTTGGAAGTGTCCTCCACCCACACGTATGCAAGCATCTACTCTTCTTCGCATAGACTGACGCACATTTTCAAAGATTCCTGTGGTGTTTCTTATGGTTTGGCAGCAGACTGTTATACGATTTCGTAACTCTTCTTCGGTTTGAATCGGCACTGCGTACACTAAGCTTTTCAGATGCCCCCAGAAAAAGAAGTCTAAACTATTAAGGTCGGGAGATCTAGGCGGCCATGACTGCGTTCCTCCGCGACCTATCCACCGATTGCGATAGGTGTGATTTAAAAATTCACGCACTCGTAAGCTAAAATGTGGAGGCGCACCATCGTGCATTAGCCACATCTGGTTTCTTAATAAAAGAGGAAGGTCTTCAAGCATTGGCGGCAGATCATCTTCAAGGAAGTGTAAATATGATTGTCCATCAAGTCTTCTTGGGAGAAAAAATGGGCCTATCAAATAATCATCAATAATGCTAGCCCAAACATTTAATGAGAACTGTTCTTGATGATTTGACTCAATTGCATAAGGGTTTTCATCCGCCCATAAATGGTTATTATGGAAATTTATTATTGAGTTTCGAGAAAAATTAGCTTCATCGGTAAAAAGAAAGTGCCTGTCAAATAATGGATTTTCCAGCAGGTTTTGAAGAAACCACTCACAGAAATTAATGCGCAATGGGAAATCTCTAGGGAGTAATGCCTGGACTCTTTGAATGTGATATGGGTATAACAAATTTTCGATGAGAATTTTCCAAACAAGTACATGTGAAACATTAAATGTTGACGCGATTCTCCTCATGCTAGTTTCGGGGTTCTCCTCAATTTCATGTAAAATTCTTTCTTCAAGTTCCGGTGTTCTTACTGTTTGATGGACTCCTTTAGCCCTGTGGTCTACTGTTAAAGTTCCGGTCTCATGAAGACGTCTATGAATCCTAGAAAATGTTCTCGGATCGGGTAGTACGCGATTTGGATACCGCTCTTGGTATATCCGTCTGGCTTCGTATGCATTTCCGTCTGCAAGCCCATAACTAAAATGCGTGTCAGCTAATTCACTATTCGTAAAATTTACCATTTTTTTTCAGATTTTAACTCTTACTCTAATAATAATTATTTAATAATGTAAAATCAATGTCAACTTTATTGTCTTTATGAAAAGAAACGTCAAAAATGATGACGCTTTACCCAGCCTAGTAATGTTTATTTCATTTGCTTTAAGAGGGCAATAATGCGCTTACCATTTTTTTTTATTCAAAACGTAGAAAATTAATTTTTGTCCCAAAAAAATGTTTCCACGCATGGTGGGTGCCTACCAGATTTTAACAAAATATCAAAAGCAGTAGGTATCAATGAATTTAAGGAAAAAATTTGACCAACCACTACAATGGTTTTTATTTTTTTAAGCGAAAACGGTGCATCGTACGAAAGTAAGTCTATGAGCCAAGTTTGCTCCAAAATAAATGATGATTTCAAAAATAATTTTGGTTTTCAGAAAAAGCAGTGGCGTACCATTTTTTTCTTCAAAAATATTCAGTTCAAACCCCGTACGGACGTCACTGGTAAAAATTTAAAAAAATATTATACGTCAAAAAATGCTCCTTAATTATTAAAACGTGTGTACAAAATTTCATAGAAATATCTGGAGCGATAAAAAAATTATGATAAAAAAGTAATTTTTTTCTTAAAACTGTAACACCCTGTAGCTCAAAAATTAAGTGAGTTACGACATATGTTGATATTAACTTTTCTTCTTAAAATCACCTAAGGATTCACACCCTTAAGTATCGGCACTCAATTAATAAACACCCTGTATAAGAAAGCCGCCGAAAATCTAAACTGATTTGTTGATGAGGGCGGCAGGCTATCAGAGTATTGATAAGGCTGCCGGACGACGCTCTACTGAATTTAAAACATTAAATGCCGCCGGAAAAAACTCGCGTATCGGAGACAACACTAATCATTTGTAATGGCTGTGGTGGAAGGTGTTTGTGTGAATGCCTCTTGCTTGTTTTCATTTACGCCGTGACTAGCAGTAGTATTTTATAAACCTTAGAAGCAAATTTCACATACATGAATGCATGAATAATGCCGTGACAACAAGAAGACGAAGTAACGACTTCTCATAGAGTGGCGGCTTCGCCACCACCATAAAATTTCAATCCATACCTGGCTACGCCGACCGGCATAAACGCCAACGGCCTGGACACAGCTCATCTACTCTGTCAAAAGGAGACCGATGTACAAATAAAACGCGTACGACATATGATCATTTGCCACAAAAATGTAGACGATTTTACAAGTATTTTTTCTTACCACCGGCATTCAATGTTTTAAATACAGTAGACCGTCGTCCGGCGGCATTTTTCAATTCACTGATAGCATGCCGCAGTGTTGCCAGATGAAAAAAAAAAAAAGGTATCCGATACTTAAAAAAATGGTATTTTACTGACAAAAAATGGTATCTTGAATAATCTTGATGACAGCAAATAATGAAGTTTTACACACATAATGAACAAATCAAAATCAAAATTAGTATAAAATTTTTATTTTAAACTATGATTTAAATAACAAATTATTATTAAAAGCGGAAGAACAGACGGTAGGATCACAAAGCACATAAAGGCTCCTCGTGAATGACCATGGTCAAAACCGACAATTAACATTTCTTATGGTATTTATTCCAAACACTAGATGGGGTTATTGGTGAAATTATGATTTCTTACTTCATTTTTAATTTTTAAGGGTGAAAAACTTAACCAAAGAATCCAACGATGTGTATTTATGTTTTTGGTTATTCTCATTTTTCCTGATTTTAGTGATTTTTTTGTTGGCTTTGGTTTTTGGTTTCGGTTTATAGTTTCTTCTTAATTATTTGCAAAATTGTGATATTTTGTTTTTCTATTTCCTACTGTGTTTTGCAATAATTTTGGTTTCGAACTTACTAGTTCCATACTTTATTTTATAAAATAATTTATGTGGAAATCATTTAAAATTTAAATTAGAACTACTATCTACTACTAAAAATTATAATTTGAATTTACCGCCATCTGCCAATTGTCATTTTATTTCCTGCTCCAAACACAAGGTGGCGCTAATTTGGTTTAGAAGTCTAACATTGGCGTGGGGTCTCTAGAGGATACGTGCTTTATGGCTAGGATCATTATGATCTTGCTGAACTGAGCCAATTTGCCAGTTACTCAGTACCCTTTGTATTAATAAAATTGTATTTTTAAATTTTTTAGTAATTTATAACTATAACCTATAGGAACATATATTATACAATGAGGACGTATAGGTTGGAATAAATTCGATATTTTTCTGTCTAATAGTATTTTAACAAAATGCTTTCACTGATCAATTTTTATTTTCAACTGCACGTCTTTCGTTACAACGACATCGATTATTTTTTAAATATACCACATATTTTTCTCTTCATTTTTGAATTCCCCGACAATAGATGCATTTTTGTAATCGTCTATTATTGGTCGTGTTTTAGTAGAGATGTGAGACCATTCTTGTTACTTGTTAGTAGAGTAGAGACATGTAGAGTGCTGTATTTTACTCGTATTATTGATATAAAAAACTTAAAGTTAAAAATATGGTAGTAAAATGTATCAGTAGCCAAATAATGGCAAAAAAATGGAAAATGGTATCTTCAAAAACATGCGCAGGTATCGTAGTAGACAAAATTGTATAAATACCATAAAAATGGTATATCTGGCAACACTGGCATGGCGCCCTGATAAACAAATCAGTTTAGATTTGTGGCGCCTTTCCTGTATGAAGAAGGCCATGCCGCCGGAAGACGGTTTTCTTTTCAACAAATGTAAGTACCGCCGGCGGTCGGTTAGCCAGTATGTTTTTATTTAGACCATACATTATTCAAAAATATTTTTGGGTTTTTAGTTACCTGTGTTGTGTATAATATACCGGGCCATAAGAGCCGCTTTCCATGGTTCTGGCGGTATTTCGGGCACAATCACATTTTTAGATAGTATACCACTGCAGAGAACAAAAAATATCAAATGTTTTAAACAGAACATCTAAAAAAATAAAAAAAAAACATTAAAATATAATTTGATATCAAAAGTGGTAAGCAGTGGCGGCTCTTGGGCAAACAATTGGGGGTTCACAATGACAATATATAGATTTCAGTACAGATTTAGGTAAAAACTTTCAGTTTTTATAATACACCTTTTCAAAATACTGAACGCCTTTTACCTAAATTTGTACTGAGACCTCTATTTTCTCATTGTGAACCCCCAATTTTTTGATGACGAGCCGCCACTGGTGGTAAGCATGGTTCGTCCATATATATATCGTTTATCTAACCTGATTTGCAAAGTTTTATCTCTGTTAAGAACTCTGTAAAAATTACGTTACCTATTTTAAATTGATTATTTTAGTCTTATAGTAGGTAGAAATAAGTTAGAGATATTATGTATATTATATCGCTTATTACAATGTAAGAACATTATTTGCTTCTAATTTCTAAACAGTGATCCACAAATGTTTTTAAAAAAGGCCATGACCAACAATCACAGAGATACGAGTCATATCCGCGATAAATACGCGCGGCTCTGAATTAAATCTAAACTGACACTAAAAAAAGAGAATTGTACGCTAGACATGCGTGAATTTTTTAAAGGCCTACTTTAAAACATTTTTTTTTTGGATCATTCTTATTTAAATTGATTAATTTCTTTAAAGTAGGTAAGGTATCTAGTTACATTTATAAAAATTTGTGGCGATTATCATAGATCATAGTTACTGCTACATTCTAAAAACAATTTTTACAAAAAAAAACTTACGATTTTTATTTAAATGTTCACTTCTGCATAAACAGATTTTAAAATATGAAATGTACCTATAATATCTTCACAGTCACTGAATATTATCTTAATCAACGATTCTGTTATGATTAATTTGTGCAATGAAGTCAATAGGTCAATATAGTCAATACATAAGATTAGTATAACAACGTTTATTTGGAACAAGATGTGTGTTTGCCGGTAAAATACTTAATGAGTTTTCGAAAATTTGTATAGAAACAGGGATACCTAATTTTATAGGTATTCTACGGTCGAATATTTTTGACAAAGGTACTTATGAATATTAATAAACGCAATTGTTGTATTCTATTAATAGATATCCACGTATTGTGTATGTCATGGGCGAAGTTATGTCATCAGATCTGGGGGGGCTAAAGCCCTAGTCATATAATATATAATAGTTCTAGAGGTATACCTACTGAAGTTAAGTAAAAAAATTCTTCTGGCGAATCTATGAAAATGGATAAAATATCATATATCGATTCTAAACAAAGTTTTGCAAAATTTCAATATTGTGAATTTGTAGATATCCATTTATGGTAAAAAACTAAATTTTACGACTTGCACTTGGAAAATAATGAATACTTCAGTTTTGATTTTGACATTAACACCATATAGATTGCAATTTGCTGGGGACTTTTTCGCAGATTTCAATTTTAACATAAACACTATCACATACTATAAGAAATAAACAAATTTAAAGCTAAAAAGTAAGAAAAACTCGAATTGTAATTGATACAAATTAAAATGTAAACAATGAACTCGTTGCCAAATGATGAACTGATTTTAAAACAAAATTAATAAATGAACTGAAATTAAAAAAAAAATTAATATAATAAATCGGTTTTATAAAAAAGTCCTTAAATAAATATAGAGTATGATTACATATTACTATACACAAATTTTGATTCTTAAATAAAAGGTCTTATCCACTTCTTCAAGAGCTAAAATCCGACAACGTAGAGAAATTTTGCTACTTCTGGCAACACTGAACGATATCCTACTTATAGGGACCTTCTACAAATTTCCTCCAGAGGGCGTATCACTTAGCTTGAATCGCGAATAAAGATCCTTCCAATTATAATACCTTCTCAAGGAAGTGTAGGATTTGGAGTGGCTTCAAGTTAGGTAAATCTCCCTCTTCTATTTGATATGCTCCTAGGTATAGTGCCCTTGAATTCTCAAGTGCTACACATTTAGTTAGAATGTGAATGAAGATTTTTTCCTCCTCCTCACAAAATCTGCACTATCTTCTACTACTCTCAGTTTACTAAGGTGTAATTTTAGTTGGCAATGTCCAGTAAGGATCCCTGTTACAAGTGTTCTCACTACTAGAAAAATGTATATTATGATAACAGCTTAAAATACAATCTGGCTAATGTGGAACACCCCGAAAGCCTTGCCAGACTCGTCTAATGACCGTCAGGCGCGCTAAATTCGGCACGTTCGATTACTATTCCTCTCCTCGTTTAACTACCTGGCTTGTCAGGTCCAACCGAAATACGGTTTTATAACCGAAACAGAAACCAAATTTCGGCTCCTTTCTTAGTTTCGACCGATATTGAAATTTGATATCTCATTGTAATCCTTCTTTTAGACTAATTAACTCGTATTATAAATTTTAGCTACATTTACTTATTACCTGTTTATTTATGTGATCAAAAGAAGCCATTAATAAATTTATTGACATGTTCACTTGAAACAAAGCAGAGAAGTTTGTGTGTACGTGGTCGTGCACTGTGTAGGAATGGCACTCGGCACAGTCGCCATTGCGCCGGACACAACCAATTGTGATACGAAAACTTTTAAAAGTAGTTTCGCTGTCGGCTGCAGTTTCGGCCAGTTTTCCGCCGAAACCGAAACTGTAGTCGAAACTATTATTTAAAGCTAAAGTTGACCGAAACCGTAACCGAACCTTCGGTCGGACACTACTTGTGAGTCTGGCAGGCCTCTGTAATTGTAATTGTCAGCCAGACGTGTATTTTCACTTACGAATATTTTGAAATTTATCCTAAGTAGATGGATAATGTTCTTAAAATATGCGTGAGTGTGCAAAAATTTACTGATAATAATTTAGGCACTTTTGGTATTGGGTAAGAAAGTTTTACACCAAAATATCCAAATTTTAAAACTTGACAGACATGCATTAAAACGACTAAAATCAAATTTTTAAAGGTAGCCATACCACAGAATATGCTGTGGCCATACCATGACCATTTGTCATATTTGAAGTCGTTTAGTTGACGCGAAAAACCTAATTATTATTTTACATAAAATAAATTTAGTGTATTTCTACCTAGTTATAATTGGTATTAAATAAAATATTAACCACTGAAATGGCAAATTTTTTATATGCATGAAAGAGCTGCTCAACTGTCAAAAAAATTTTCAGTATAATTTCGTTCAGGGTACCCACCAAAAGAAAAATTTCCGGAAATTTTTCTGGTTGTCATGGAAGTGTTTTAAAATAACAGCAGTTGATTGGCTATAAAATGGAGGTGTAAAATTATAATTTAATCTATCACGTGACAAATTTTCAAACCCGGGAAAATAAAAGCAAAAATATTATATGTTTTCCATTTAGAAGATATTACCAGACTCATTAGACAATTTCGTAAATCAGCCAGACTTATTATTATAAACAGTTCATGATTGTATCAATTTATATGCTCAATTTTCTGCCACACTCACTTTCCACTATCTGAGATAATCCAAACTGCTATTTTTATAAGCTTTATGTTCTAGTTTAGTAAATGTAAAATAGTTATGACTGGAAAAATAAGTGTCAGACTCAAAAATTTTGTTTTTTGTCACTAAGAGAACAGTTTATTTTTCATATACACCGACTGGAAAAATGAATACGAAAAAAATTCACTGCCTCCTGAACTAAATGTAAAATTGCAGAATCAATCAAATGGCACGATTCTTTTTATTTTTTAATTTCTGTTCTGAAATGTTTGGGTGGATGTGCGATAAATGTTCTAATTATTTTTGGGGGGGCTAATTTGGTTTTTGGGGGGGCTTAGCCCCCCCAAGCCCCCCCTTAACTTCGCCCATGGTGTATGTAGGTATATAATCTAAAAATACGATAAAATCAATAAAATTTTATAACATATTCACCAAGAAGACAAAGATTAGCTGAAGCTGTAGGTGCCTTTAAATTTTTACCAAGATTATGGTTTTTATACCGGGTGTTCAAATTAAAGTGTTACAGTTAAATACCGCCTTTTATAAAAAAACTTTCAGAGGAAAGTTTTATAGTTTTTTAATCAAAAAATTTTGGCTAAAATCGTTTTTTATAGCTAACCATAATATGGCCAATTTTTTTTCGCACAGCAAAATTTTCAAGTAGGTGTTACTCAATAAGTCCAATAAAAAATGTTTCCCTTAAAAGTAACTTATTTTTTTATAAACTTTAAGGCCCAGTACTTTGTGAGCTGATTAAATTAATTTAACAGAAAATCAAATTTTAACACAGAATTTCGGTACTTTACGTAATGGTTATACCTTAATCATGATTAAATGTGGGCGTGCCTCTGTTATATTTAACATAATCTTTTTTCATCAATTAAAACTTTAATCAGAATTATTGGCTCTGTACTAATAATTCCATGGTTTAGAATTCTGAATCATCTTGTTCCAAACGTAAACGTGACTTTCGATATTGGACACTGACATTCAACATGACATTTTAAATTCTTTTTATTTTTCTCTGGGTCAGTTGAATTTGAGTTAAATATTATTAGTGTTTAGTGTAATTATAAGAAGAAAATAGAAGAAAGGACGAGAAAAAGAAAAAAAGGCAGCAATTTCAGCCAAAATGAAACATTTTTATGAAATTCCTTCTATGCGAAATATACATAATTAAAGGAAAAACAACTGGCGCAGTAAGCCAAAGGGATAAAAAAGATGCGTGGGGAAGAATTGCAAGCAGTTTTAATAGACAACTATAGAGATATCAATTCACTGAAAATAAAATATAATATTAAAGGAACATTAAAATTGAAAATAACCAATTAAATAATAATTGTAATGGAACTGGTGGTGGACCTGGACATGTGATAAATTGCTCTGGTATGAAGAGCAGTTATATGCTCATTTGAAATTATGCATTTCGGGATTACTGTCTATGGGAGATTCAGATGTGAAAAATCCAACCATTATTGAGGTATCTTCTGATACTACATCAAAAAACAATGGTAACACCAGTCAACTAACTAATATAGTACGTATTGTATTGGTAAAATATGATTTATTATCCGTTAATCCGTTGAAATGTGAATTAAACAAAAGATTAGGGGAAAATTAAATTTTTTATTTTTAGTGAAAAAACATGTATGTGTACTAAAAGGTTAAAACAGTTCATCTGGAGCCAGTTTTTCAAATTTTTGTTTTTTTTTAATAATTTTCAGAAAATCTCCTAAAAATCGAAATTTTGCATTTTTTTAATGTTTTACTTTACATTATTAGTTAATAACACATGTTTGTGTTCAAAACGTTATTGTACAAATAAAACTATTTAACAAAATTTTGTGCATTTATTTTTACAACCAAAAATACATAAGTAGCATCAATGGCTGACAGTGTTCCTATACCTGACACATCTTTTAAATATCAAAAATAAGTACCATCAATTCAAAATATCATATTATTTTGTGCCAATCTATAACTGTGCCTTCTGCATTATTTACATAGGTGGTGTTGGATTGAGTAAGTTAAGATTGCTTGACTATGACTAGACAGAATCTGCGCCTAGTCACAGGCATTCTGATTGGTCATTGCCAAGTACGGAAGTATCTCCATTCCATGGTTGTGTCAGAATCCAGACTCTGCGAACAAGAAGATGAGACCATCGAGCACATCCTTCTGTTTTTCTTCTTCTGTCTGTGGCATATGTACATAACGTTCTCGTAAAATTACTAATGCTGTGGTAACTTTCTGGATTATCCGTCCTGTTGTTGTTTTATGTATCCCTGCAAAATTACCTTGGATATTATAAAAATTTCTTGTAGCGTAGAATCTAAGGGTTAACAGAAGTTGTTTGTGGAGATCTACCTCATGGTACCTATAAGAAAGTAAAACGTAAAAATCATTATATAATTGTAACATAAAAAATTCAAAAAATTATATACTTACATCAATCTGTCCCTATCAAGGATTTCAATTATTTCGTTTAGAATAAGACGAACTGATTCTTTTGAAAATCGAAACCTTCTGAAAAATTCTGCATTATTCCATTTATTCATGTGGTCTGCACATTCATCAACGATATAGGTTCGTTGATTACGAACATAATCAATAATTTCACCATTGTCATCAAAAATATCGTCTATCTCATGCAAATTCATTTTAATACTGTTAATTCAGTTAATTAAAGCAGTAAAAATCCTAACAATACCACAACAATTTCTTAAGCAGACTTTATATAACTGATATGTGTATTTAAGCTTCGACCCAATACGTAAAACTTTTTCTTTCTAATACATTACAAATATCCCACAACGTATGTTCATCATTTTTTCTCAAATTTGAGCAATGAAAAATAATAAATAAAAAGAAGAAGAGACAGTGGTAGCACTACTGAAAACTTAAATCAAATATTGATTAACTACTCTTTGTTAAATTTAATCATAAAGTACCCATTCACTACTTTTCTGTCAATTTGATTATGATTAGTTTAACTACGTGATTAGTTAATCAGAAATTTAACAAGAGCACAAAGTACCGGGCCTAAGAATATGTAAAAAATGGGGTTTCAATTTGAAAAAAAAAAGTTTACCTCGATATGGCCATATTATGGTCAGCTATAAAAGAATCAATTTAGCCAAAATGTTTCCACCAAAAAACTATAAAACTTTTGTCTGAAACTTTTTTTTATAAAATGCATATTTTCGGCGGTATTTAACTGTAACACTTTAATTTGAACACTCGGTATTGGTAATTGTTTTGAAAGTCGATAAATAAAAGGATTTATGAATAGACAAAGGAAATACTGTTTGTAGGTAAAATAGTAATTTTATAGTTGTAGCAAGGATTTTTAGTAGAGCAAACTTTTTCTACGTTCATGCAAAAAACAAAACTTTATTGAACTATATTTAGTGAAAAAACTAGTTCTTTATTGCACTAGTGCAATAAAAATTTTATTGCACTCATCTGTCATTTTACTACAGCGTTTTATGATCATGACAAACATAAATATTCAAATCAATGCCAAATATTTAGTCCATTTTGATTTTCTGTGTTACGTTTTAAAAACAATTGCATATTTTATATTATTTTCAATCATTTAATAAATAAATTAATTGTAAAATGTATTTTATTAAAAATGTCATTACAAATTATGAACAAAATCGTAAATAAATGCCTCAAACAAAGGTACACGATCACGACTTCTATGATTTGGATAATACCACTGCAGTTCTAGAAAACATTCTTTGGTTTTTGCATGAACGTAGAAAAAATATTGTATGCAACTCGTGCAAAAAGTGTTTATTGCACTCGAAGTGTTGTCAAACTCGGCCTGACGGCCTCGTTGGACAATTTCACGTCCCGTGCAATAAACACTTACTTTTTGCACTTGTTGCATAAATAACTATTAGTGAGCACAAACATTTTTTATTACCTTTATTAAAAACCTATTAATTTAGATGCTTCTATGCATAGGCGTCGGAATTCAAAAATCGCTTTGGGTGCCCGGCTTCTATGCGGAAAATGGGGGCTATCCCCCCCACCCTCCACAACTCACTTAAAGGCACCACCGGTTTTTTAAAAAGCTATTTTAAACTTGATTTTATGAAAATTTTCTTCAAAAAAAAAAGTTATTTTCAAATGGCAATTGCTGGATAGGCTGAAGGCTCCCACCTAAAACGGGATATCTGGCAACACTATATGCTCGGTGCAGCCACCACTGGTATTTTGAAGGTATTTTTAAATAGATTATAACCCCCTACATTTTAAATCGCCACTGTCTTCCTAGCCATTATCTTTTAACGATTTTTATTTTCTGTAAAAGCCTACCAGTTTATCGAGTAAATGCTAGAAATGCTGATTCTGGGCCTCCATGCAATAATAGAGGTTTTGTTCAAAATGCTATCGGACATTTTGAAGCATCTATGGGGTTATTTGATGACATTCATCAATTATCCGTCGTTGTCGCAGATTTTCCAGTGATGTTGGTTGATCGTCATTTTCAATCAACTCTAGTAATGCTGGATGTGGGGATGGTTTGTGCGAGCTTGTTTATCTGAGGTGCAAGAACGCGTTTTATGAATTAATCTGTACAACTATGACTTCTGCTTTACACAGTTGACCTACTGTAAAAAATGGTATTCTTTCCTGATAATTATTTTCAGCAACAATAATAGTTTATTTATTTATTTTTTATTTATTTATTAAATACACTATTCTACAAGTAATACCCAATTACAGAATAGGAAAATATGACAAAAATATTTAGACGAAACGTACAAAAATGAAAAATATTACAAGAAATAAAGTACAATGATGGTTATCCTAAATAATGCCTTTTGATATCCTGAATACTAATGTGGAATATATCCAATTCCTGACTTATCTGATTGTAATTATTACACATATTATACAACGGTGAGTTCATTAAAATATTAGTACGAGGTGTTGGTAAGTAAAATGAGTCAGTATATCTTGAGGCTAGACGTGAAACTTTTAAATTAAGCATATGTAATAGACATTCGCAGTTTATTTGATTGCTTATGACCTTATGCAGCATAATTACAGAAAAATATTTTCGCCTTATATCGAGACTTGAAAATCCATGTTTATTTAATAAGGCGTCGTGTGGGGTGCCAATGGGTGGATAAACTAGATCATGTCTAAAACTTAAGTATTTTAGGAATCGTCTCTGAATTCCTTCCAAATGACCAACGTGTATTTGATACAATGGACTCCATATAAGTGACGCGTATTCAAGCTTGGATCGAACAAAAGCATAATACAGACATTTTATGGTATCTACTTTCTTAAAATCACGACTGTTTCTGATTATGAATCCATATGTACGATTAGATGAGGATGCAATACTATCGACATGGTCAGTAAAAGAAAGTGCTGAATCAAATAGGACTCCTAAATCGGCGAAGTTTTTTGGTCTGTTTAAGGGAGTTTCATCAACAATATACTGATAAAAAGTTGGATCTAACTTTAAGGAGTACGACATTACATTGCACTTGGCTGGGTTTAATTTTAAATTATTTCTATGGCACCATTCATTAACTCGTTTTAAATTTTCAGAAAGTCGCTCGCAGTCAGCAATACTATTTATGGAAGCATAAATTTTAAGGTCATCAGCATACAGTAGATAATTAACATTAATTACACTACCAATGTCATTTATAAAAATATTAAATAAGAGTGGGCCAAGATTCGACCCTTGAGGGACACCCGATGTGGCAAGGTACTTAACAGACTTGAACCCATTGAGCTGAACGTATTGTGAACGGTTACACAAATATGATTTTAGTAAGTCAATAAGACTATCCGAGAGTCCAAAAGCAGACAGTTTTTTTACTAAAATTCCATGGTCAAGTCTGTCAAATGCTTTAGTCATATCTGTATAAATAACATCAGTCTGAATACGTTTATCGATATTTTCTGCTATATGCTGAGTAATGACTGAGAGATTCGTTACTGTTGATCGACCTTTTACAAATCCATGTTGTTGAGTGGATAACGCATTCCTTATATGTTGATAAATACTGCGTTCCAGTAATATTTCTAATACTTTACAAAAATTGCAAATAATAGAAATAGGTCGGTAGTTCTTAATGTCAGTTCGATTTCCATTTTTAAAAATCGGACATACTTTAGAGCTCTTCCACATGGACGGAATAGTACTAGAACGGATGCAAATATTGATTAGGATTGTCAGAGGATAAGCGAGTACTTGGGCACAATCTTTCAAAATGAATGCAGGAATATGGTCGGGTCCCGTAGTACGCTTAGGTTTTATAGATTTTAATGGGTCAAGTACCTGGCTTTCGTCAAAACTGTCAATATTTAAACAAGTTGATTGAAGTTCATTCACATCAACATGAGAAACTTTAGAATGAACGTAAGACTTGCTAAAAAGATCAGCAAAACTATTTAGTATGTCAGCAGGATTATCCAGTGTATTATTTTCATAGGTCATGTTATTAGCAACTAGTTGCAACAGAAAAGACACCTAAACAGATAAGAATGCAAATATACTTCCTTAATGTAATTTTGAAAACCTTTTGCGCGTTTTAGAGCCTTATGTTAGGTCAATTCCAAATTATAACCGAAAACAATCCTTGTAACAAAACTCTTCCATACACTGCCATAATAATTTGACTTATCTACCCAATATTCTTTAGTAAAGTGTTGCTGTAGAAAAATAAATATGACGATTTTAAAGTTGATTTTTTTTCGTATTGCATTGTATTTCAAAATGTCAGAAAATGATAAAGATTTCAACTTTGACAATCTGTATTTTTTACGATATTTGATTCCAGTGGCGTAGAAATACATTTTTCATGGGAGGGATTTCTGAGAACTATGAGGGAGGTTCCCTCCACAAAGGGAGATAAGATTGTTTTTATTAAAGAAAAGTAAATAAAAATAAATATTTTTATAAAACGATGAAAAGGGGGAGGGGGGCAAGTGGATTGGGATAACCGCCTTCCCTAGCTTTTTATTTTGTCAAATCACTATTATTATTTTTGTATAGATATATTTGTACAATTTAGTTGTTGACAAACTGAAACTTTTTTGATTGGCCCCCTGATTTTTTCCTGCGAACGCCCCTGGTCACTACTAAACTTGTAAACAACTAGACTGAAATACCAGACAAAATTTGTTGCAAAAATATAATCGCTTGATTTTTACTAAATATTTCATGTTGATATCGCTATTCATTTTTGATTTTTTTTTATTGCAACCCCCTTAAATCCCCCATATTTAATCAGATTTTTTTTATAATTCTCCTTTTAGAGCTTGATGTTTGCTAAAAATTTCAAGTTGATATCATTTTTCGTTTTTCAGTTAGGATTTTTTTTTAATATTTTAACCCCCCGTAACTTCCCAATATATTCATATTTTTTTCAGTATCAATAGGCTTTATTTTCTTATAAAGATTCATTTTTACTAAAAATTTCATGTTGATATCTCTTTTCGTTTTTAATTTAGGATTATTTTTTTAATTTCAACCCATCTTAACCCCCTATTTTTAATCAGATTTGTTAAAAATCAATAGGCTCTGCTCCCTTGTAGAGCTTGATTTTTGCTTAAAATTTTCAAGTTGATATCATTTCTCGTTTTGGACAAAAAATGTGACATCGGACAGACGGACAAAGTAAACATATAATACTCTTTACAGAATATAAAAAAAAATGTATAAGGTAAATTAAACAGTTTAAAGAGGTCAACAACAATATTCAACTTCTTTTATCAAAGGATACTAAAAGTTTAAAATAGCAGCACATAATTGAACATTTACAGAAATCTGTGAACTAAAATAGTGAGATACACATCGTAAAATATTATCACACTTAATTCTCCATATGACCCTTTCTAAGTGTATTTCACAGCACATTCCAGAGTATTTTTGCTCTCGCTACTGTCCTACCCTCATGACAGACTTTCACATGTACATGTTTACTAAAAAATAATGTGTTTTAATAAATAACAGAATAATAGTAATTTTATCTGAATAGGTAAATCGGCTTCATCTGTATTTTCAAATTATTGTTTAATTGTAGATAGTATATTAATGTTTTGATAGGTATGTACTTATAGGATTGATTACCCAGAGTAGTGGTTCTCCAACTTTTTTGGTGACCTTTTTGAAAAGTGAAATATTTGACGGAGCCCTAAATACATTTCGGAAAAAATAGTCCTCCTTGCTCTAGCCTTCTGCCAGGTCCCTCCCGTTTCTTTGCGGAGCTCCTACAACAAAATTCTCAAAAAATCATATAATCCTTTCTCTGGCCTCTAAAAAAACAAAGATCCTCATATCAAAAAAATTAAAAGGTCCTCAAGCCAAGTCCCCTTGTAACGATAGGTTTTGCTTTTTTTGTTATTTTCTTCGCGGAGCCCCCACAAAGGCTTTGCGGAGCCCCTGGGCTCTGCGGACCACACTTTGAGCAACGCTGGCCCAGAGCATGTAGATATGTGGGATGTGACTTGTTAAGTGCCTAATCAAAATCAAAATTTTTGTTTGATACTTATTGCTCTTTTCGAGACATACTTTATTACCAATAAAATAATTTACCGACAGCCTTATTTTTATTTAATACCTGTAGTGATTCAAATTACCATAACATCTAATATTTTTGAAAATACTAAATTATACAAACAAGGCAATAAAATATGTCATTAAAATTATTCTTGGCTAACACAAAAATAGTACCTTAGAAAAATGAGTTGTTCTATCTTTGAAAGAAATTTTTTAACCTTATAGTTGTTTTAGATGTAAAGTATATTTTTCCAGTCGATGGATTTTTTTAGAAAAACATTTTAATATGTCTAATTCTCTCGATGTAGCGATGCTAATATACAAAGAGTTTATTTTTACTATATTTAGTACATTTTGTTACCTTTAAGAATATGAACGATCTTCACTTTTCTATATAATATAATAATTGATATTATTACCTATATATATTTTGGCACAGGAAAAGTATGTATATCCATTTCCATTTCCTTTCAAACAATATTTCTTTTATTTACTCGTTTTTTTTTTCGTTAGGTATTATTATATTTTAATGTTTTTTTTTTCAAAATCAACCACACGCACGTGTGTAGGTAGACACTTCGCAAATCTGATCTCGCGCTTATTTTGAAAAGTGTCATTCGAAATCTTTATGTTTAGTAAACCAAACCGAACATTTTCAACAAACAATCATCTTTGTATTACAAACATATCATTTTGTAGTAAATATCATTATTACTTATCACTTAAGTGTGCTTCAGTGGGGTGCGACGTATATTTAACAGGTGCGAGAATGGGAGAGTTATTTTTAAATCTGGAGTTTTTCAGTAAGTGGGTAGAGGTGGAACTATTTCGGGAAAGTCGAATTTTTTATTAGAAATATACATTTTAAGAACAAACACCTTAATATAGAAACTATACGAACCTTAGTTCTTAGAGGGTGTGCTGTGATGCAATTGATTGATGATTGATAGCATCTAATAGTAAAATATCTTTATTTTACGAATACAAGATCATAAATATGTATTGAGGTAACCAAAGTAAAAAAAATTAGTTAGGTAAATAAAGTTGTAGCAAACAATAAAAAAGCTTCATCTATAGTCGTATTTTCAAATAAAGATTTATTTTATTAAATAAAATCCATAATATTTAAAAAAATAGTGGAATTAACCCGCTACAATTATTAAAAAAAAAAACGTCATCCAGGTTGCTTCTTCTTATTAAAGACATTTCACTAATTGGTAGTTTTTTAATTAAATCAAGCTCACAAGTCATGAATAATCAAATACAAATCTGAGGTGTCCAACACATGACTTTCCTGTCTAGTTATTACATGCCTTTTTTGAGTTATTTTAAAGAAGAATTAAAGATGTTGAATTTTGTCGAGGTTTATTTAGACGTTGTTATTATTTCCGGTAAAGCTAAAGGGGAGTGTAAACACAATGTTTCTCTATAATCGAATTAAATTACGGGTTTTGAGATTACATTAACTTGTAATTAGATGAAACAAAATGGATTCTATGTAGTTTGAGGTGATCTTTTCGAAAAAAAGGAAAAAAAAAAGGAGCTGTTTTTCGAAAGTGCCGAAATTTTGGATTTTGTCAATTTTGCGCAGGCGCATGTCGGAAATAAATCAATATTTTCAAAACGCAGTTGAAAGCTTAGGAAAAATGCTAATTTTCATGTCTCTTGAGAAATTTTGATCTGATGCACCGTTCTCGCGGTATGGACGATTGAAATTTGTTTAGTATTTTGAGGCGGCGAAGGTCGAAAAATTGAATTTGTTAAATGTTCAAACACTAAATTCTTCATAACTTTCGTAAAAATCAAGATATTTGGAAAAACAAAAATGCGTTTTGAACTTAAGGGATGTGACTATTGATTTCCAGAAGGGGACAAGAGAAATCCCAAAATTGGGCATATGGCGGAAGGGCAAAGTGTACCGCGGGCCTAATTTCATTACAGAGCTTACTCTTGAATGTAAAATCTTATGTGTGTGTGTGTGAATTTCACCGAAATCAGATATCAAACAATTAAACACATTTTTTTCCCTAAAAAAAAACTAAATTTTTTTCTAAAGTTTTTAAGTGGCACAAAAATGCCAAAAATGCACCCAATAGCTCAAAACTTTTTTTTGAGTACTTTATTGTGTCTAGAATACGATTACATTACGGAAAATTCTGCAAAAATATTTAATCTATGTTTTTGACCACTGTTCATTGAGTGACGACAAAAAAACACGGTTTTTGAGAAAAGTTGCCTAAAATTGACGAGTTTTTTGGTCTGAAAATTGAGCAAACTCAAATTTCATGTCTTCTGAATGTGTATACAAAGTTCAAAGTGTGTATGTTTCTTCTAAGTTGTAGAATTCTCCCAAAAAAGTCCCATTACACGCGCTCCGCGGGATCCAAAACTCGTGTATACACTGCATTTCTGTAATTTGATTTTTTTTTTGCGATTTCCAGTTTTAAATTTATTAGGCTTAAAATTTATGAAATTGTATTTTACTGATTTGTTACAAGACGTTTCTTGAGTTTTGTGCAAAATATAGAATTACCGCAAAATTAGCCGCACGTCGCATCAAGGATAGCCATGGTCTCGGCGTTCGCTATCTGACAAGTTTAAACTTCAAACGGTCATATTATTACAAATTGAATCGCTTGATAGTGTTCATCGGCATAGATTTTTAATAACCGTGTTCAGCAAGCTCTGTGTACACGTAGTTTTTCGGACTTCTTCAGCAATTTATTGAGTAAGTACGTTGCTAAATTAAGAAAATTCTATCACAGTGCTATAATTTTTTTGTTTCCAGGTTGCAATGGCTGGTCTGTGTTTATTATGTCATCAGACACTTGCAGAGGGTGAACTTACCCCAAGCGTTCTTTCTCTTTCCATTTCCTATAAAAACTAATAGACCTTTTTAAAATCGGTATTTGGTGACTTTTCTTCTGTTTTATTGCCTTGAAAATGATATGATTTACATAAAAAACAAAAACTGACTTATCATTTTTGTGAAATAAAAATATGTTGTTATTTTCGCAATTTTCGTCTACACTTTGTTTCCAAAAAAGAAATACGATGTTCTTCTGTAGATATTAACACATTCTTTAATTGTCTTTTTATTTTTAAATATTCTTTAGTATTTTCATAATTTGGGAAACAGTATAGCATTGAAACTATACCTGAAAAATTGTGAGTACGCTTTTAATTAATTGTCTGTTTTTTTTATCTCACAAGTCTCGATAAGAAGTTATATAGAAAAAGTTAGTATTTAATATCAACCAGACAAAAAACAAAAACATGTTTAAATGAATATATTAAATAAATTATGAGTATTCTTAAACAGAGATATATTTATTCGTATTATGGAAATAATGTTTATGTCAACAAACTTATGTTCGATATTTGTATCAATTTGTAAAGATACCTCTTGTATAATGATAATATTAAATTTAAAGGTTTTAAATAAGGATTTGCAGATATCACAGTTCGAAATTCTTTTTTAGACCATAATACTTTTTTTGAAATGAAAGCATGTTCCTGTTTTTTAGTTAAGCTCCATAAATCAATTCATATTTTAATCTGAACGCTACTTAAGCGCAGTAAAGTTGCAACAACTAAACAATATAGTGAACTTTTCGAAAACTTCTAAGTTAAAATGAAAATCAATTTATATTTTAAATTAAATAAGTTAACTAAAATTTTTGACCGTTATAAAGTTAATAAAGTTATAAATAACGTCGTTACAAAGATTCATGTGTGAATTTTCAATTTCTATTGATGATAGTTACTCATCTACGTATTACAATATCAATACATGACTTGGATTTGACACAAAACTTCTAATCCGAATCAAAATATTGAAACTATTATTTGGGGACTTAAAAGCATGGTCCACTAGTTGGTGTAGCCTTTTAAAACGTTTGGTATAATAATAATTATATATCATCAATTACCACTGGTACTGGTAAAATCCTAAATTTAAAATAATAATAAGACAATATTCATATCTTAAATGGATGGCCTACTACCATGTTTTAGAAATAAATAAAATGTAATTCTTAAATTAATAAAAATATTCAAAATAATTTAAGATTCCTTGCGTTATGTTAATAAACATTAAACAAAATTTCTCACGAATTATTTAGTATTCTGTCCCGTACTTCCATGTCTCTATTAGCTTCGCTGTCAAGTTCCGGCAAGGCATATTGCATATAAAAAATTTTTTATTTTATTTTGTATTTTTTCTTCCCAAAAGCTGTCATTATGAGATATTTTCTCCACTTTTATTCCTTCAGAAGTCCAAAAGCACAAAATGCAAAAATCCATTTGTGTTATGTGTAGCTAGCCCTGAATTTGAAAATACCAACAGTGGTTCTCCTTAATGGTATTGTCCTTTTTCCAAAAAGTTATTTCTCTACTGCATATTTCTTCTTCTACAGTCAGTACTTCAGCTCCATATGGACATTTTAAATCTATCATTGAGTTTTGTTTTTTTTTAAATCCATCCAGACTGGCAGCAACAATCAAATTCGAATTCAATAAAATGTCCACATTTAAAAACTTTTACTTGCAAATAAATTTTCAAATATTATTTTGCTCTGAATTTATGGTCCATGCCATATTGGGTGGCCTTAGAAATAAATAAAAGATTTTAAGGAGATTTTTTACAAATTTTTCCAAATTTTAAAGCAATGACTCGTTTCCGTCTTTTATTGTGCCACAATGCACAATCTTTTTTTTCTCATTTATAGACATTGGCTAACTTTTTAGAAAATTTTCTCTTGCAACGCGCCTCAAAGGGTGCGACAGATCAAAGCCATGCGCGAAAGCAAGAACAAATATTTTCATTACTTTAACGGATTGAAAAGATATTAACATGCTGGAATTAATAATTATTGTTGACTCGAAGAGGTATTTATTAAACAAAAACAAATTTTTAATTCATATCTCAGTGCAATTTCGGATATATATTTTTTTTAATAAATAAATGATAAAATTATTTTAATATAATTGAGCGAAATTACTGTATGTAAAAAATAACAACATGAATTCAAATCACTTACGTACTGTTTATCACTAAATAGTAGAAAAAGATATATATTTTGTCACCATCTAGACGAAAAAGCTTTTAACGTATTTCTATTTTTATTGTAATAAAAATAAATGCTCCTGTAGACAAAAATTAAATATATTGTTCCCTTCTAGCATTTTTTAACATTTCTATTTCTTTTCGATTCTTTTCTTAGATTTTTTCAAAAGAGACTGATTCATATTTTTAAAGTGACTCCAGAAAGGTATGGGCTAAGCCTTTACCTGTACTTACACAATTTCTTAATAAAATTAAAAAATAATCCGTAAAATTGATGTACTATGAAACCCTTGCATATAATATATATATATATATATATATATATATATATATATATATATATATATATATATATATATATATATATATATATATATATATATATATATACACACACCAATCTTAGTATTACAGAAATAAATTACATAAAAAATAAGGTGTACAAATACGTAAAATTTATTCATCCCTCGTAAAACATCAGTAAAATATATTATAAATTGTTTTCATTCACAAATATTAATTTCTTAAAATTCTAACAGAGGCGCCACTTTCCAGACGAAAAATCTTGCAATGTAAGGGTTTCGTAGTACCCCACTTATAAAGTTTATTTTTTACTATTTTTAAAAGAAAAAAATATGTACGTGTAGGTAAAGATTAAATCTATGCTCCCCTGGAACCACTTTTTCAAAATTCAATTCTGTTTTTTCTAAAAAAAAAAAAATTAGAAAATGGGTAAAAAAAGTCGAGTTTTGTATTTTTTTTTAGAAAAAACAGTTTCAAATTTAAAAAAAATGTCTCCAGAGGAGCATAGATTTATCCTTTACCTACACGTACATATTTTTTTCTTTCAGATTAAGTCAAAACTAAACTTTAAAAGTGGGGTACTACGAAACCCTTGCATGCTCCGCTCTACAGCCAAGTAAATACTCCTCTTACTTTTTTTTATTTAAAATAAATATTTTTCCAATTATAGTTAAGTCCATCCGTGGACCCACTGTATAATGCTGTAGAACTAATTCACATTAGAACATATCCTGAGGCCCAGAATAACCAAACATCAAACAATGAGAGAAAATTGCCTCATTGACACAGATGAGGATTACCTACTATAGAGTAGTTTCTATTTTTGTACCTCTATTGGATTCAATCATCATGGATCTCGAAACTCGTTTTAATAAGAAAACACTTGCTGCTTTTAACCTGAGTATTTTGCTTTTCTGTTAATTAAGGGAAACAGTAACTCAATTGATGAGTGCATGTCTAGTGTGTGGGTCCGATATGCAGACCCTACAAGACTCCATCTCTGGCTCTGCCACATCTGAAATGCTAATAAATTCAGAAGTTACTTCATGGAAAAATAAATTAATAAGTGATTAGACCACTAAGAAAGACGGAAAGTAGTATAAGACATAGACATAACATCGATTTACGACATATGTGATGAGGATCTATTTCCACATTGCAAAATTTTATTAAAACTTTTTTTACATTACCAGTAAGTTTTGCTTCAGCCGAACGCAGTTTTTCCACAATAAAACGCTTAAAGTCCTGGTAGAGGAATATAATGTCTCAAGACAGGCTTTTGGGTTTGGCAATCCATCATATTCATTACGATATGAATATTGAACTATCAAAAATTGTAGAAAGATTTGCAAAATATCAAAAAAACAAGATTATATTTTATATAGGTATAGTGAATTTAAAGCTTTAATACATATTGAGAAATTAAATTTTATTTTGTATTTAATATATTTTTACTTTAAGTGTTTTGGTTAATATTTTTTAATAAAAGATTTGTGGAACTCCTTTTAATTTTCAACTTGCCATTTTCAATGGCCCCTCTTCTGCAAACTTCCCGAATCCGCCCTTG
Source organism: Psylliodes chrysocephalus (assembly GCA_927349885.1). Classification (NCBI taxonomy): domain Eukaryota; kingdom Metazoa; phylum Arthropoda; class Insecta; order Coleoptera; family Chrysomelidae; genus Psylliodes; species Psylliodes chrysocephalus. Next base: position 60,461,772 of record OV651819.1, on the reverse strand, counting down.
TTTGAAGGGCACTTATTAAGGCTAATTATCTGGTTTGAGAAATACTTTCAAAATGACAATTTCCATAGGTTTGCATGGATTCAAGATCCATTTAACACTACTTACTGAGTCTGCTGAGTTTACATCTGTGGATGAAAAGAATCGTATCGAGGTTTTAGTAACATGGAATTGACAGTATTTTGTATTTCAATAGTAAAAGATGAATATTCTCTTCTAAGTGTACTGTCAGGGACCTGGCAACATCGCGGGTCTTTGTGCGGTATTTAGATCCGATAAAGTGTGTGACAAATGACAGAGCACGGGGACATTCTAACCCTAGAGTCCAGAGCTTGATGGGCATGATCTTTTGTTAATTATTGATAATTTGATAACCAGTTTAAATACAAGTTAATTCATATAGTTTCTACTTATTTCTTTACCTCGATAACCAAACATGGTGGCAGCGGTGGGATGAGGAAAAGAAAGTAGATATTCGTAAACCCTGACTTCGAGAAGCACAGATAAATTTAACATATCAACTGTGGCGCCTCCAGAGCCCACCGAGCCGACACCTCAAGTTAAACTACCCTTTCCAGTGTCTCCACCCGAAAAATTCAATTTTTCTACGCCCTCCGCATGGCCTCAATGGAAAAAGAGATTCAATAGATATGTGTCTGTATCTAATCAAACGGACAAAATAGAGGCAGAAAAGATAGATATTCTAGTATATTTAATGGGAGAAGAAGCAGAAAATATAATTATACAGTTTACCGAGACTCCTACGACTCTATACCACATTAATAAAATTTGACGAATATTTTATACCTAGAAAAAATTTAATTTTTCAATTCAAGAACTCAACATCCAGGCGAATCAGTAGATAGTTTCATATCAAACCTACATACACTAGCAGAAAGCTGTGATTATGGCACACTTAAGGAAGATTTGATTCGTGACAGAATTGTGGTCGGAATGATCGATAAAAGAACTAGTGATAATTTGCAGTTAAAACCTAATCTAAAATTAGTGGAATGCATTTAGACAGGTAAACAGGCGGAATTTCAAGCACTACAAAGCATGCAGCTACATCAACAATTGGAAAATAGTGGAAGCTCAGTTAGTGCCATTCAAAAGTATCCAAGATCTTCAAGTGTCAGTAGCTCCTCAGGTAATACTGCAAAATTTCGAAACCAACAAGAATATCCTAAAAATCCTACGAAAAATTGCATCTTTTGTGGTCTCCAGTTACATCCAAGGGACAAATGTCCAGCAAACAAGTCTAGTTGCAACAAATGCAGTAAGCGAGGTCACTGGGCATCAGTATGTAGAAGCAAAACACAGGTCAGATCTTTAGAAGTAGAAGGATCACAGGGAGATAATTTATTACTTGATCATATAAATTCTTTAAACGTTAATGATGATAACATGTTCCTGGGATCCTTGTATATAAATAATATCGTAACAAAGCAGTGGCAAGTAGACATTTATATATCAGAATTAAATAAAACTGTACATTTTTTAGTTGATTCAGGTGCATATATCATTTGCATATCTTCTCTGCTACTAGATATTAAGTTTATACCTTTAAAACAGGTGTAATAAGATTATAACAGGGCCGTCTGGAGTCAGACTGCAAGTTGTTGGATCTTTTTCAGTCGAATTAAAATATTCCAAAGAAAAGACCCATGCTGAAATATATGTAATAAGCAAATTAAATAAACCAATATTAGGGCGAGCTGATATTATAAATTTGGATATTCTCTCTTTTATAAAAGCCCAAGTAAGTTTAATTGAAACTAGATTATGCAAAGTACAGGAGATTGAAAAAAAAATCCCACTAAATCAAATGGAAATAAATCTCACAGAGGGCTTTCAACCCTATGGCCAGTCTGTTCCAAGAGTTGTCCCTATTCCACTTCTATAACCCTTAAAAGAAGAAATAGATCGTTTAATAACTCTTAAAATTATTGAACCTGTAGAAGGCTATACAGAATATGTCAGCCCTATAGTCATTGTAAAAAAAATAATAAAATTAGGTTGTGCGTTGACTATACTCAACTAAATAAAGCGGTTTTAAGATCTTATTTTTCAATTGGGAAAATTGAAACTCTGTTGGCCAAACTAAAAGGGTCAAAATACTTTTCAAAACTAGACACAACTTCCGGATTTTATCAAATAAAATTAAGTAAAAAATCTCAACAACTAACATGTTTTATTACTCCGTTTGGTCGATTTGTATTCAAAAGGCTACCATTTGGGATCACATGCGCACCATAATACTTTTCTATGTTGTTAAATAGAATATTATGTAATATAGAAGGAGTGATAAGTAACTTGGACGACATCTTAATTTATGCTCCTACTATTGAAAAACACAACCAAATCCTAAATATAGTTCTAAATAGATTAAACGAGGAGGGTATTACCCTAAATAAAAAAAAAATGCGAAATAAGGGTTGAACATTTGACATTTTTAGGACACAGAATTTCGACAAATGGAATTTCAGTGGATCCTGAGCGAATTGAGTCAATTCAAAACTATCCAGAACCTAAAAATAAAAAAGAGGTTATGCAATTTTTAAGAATGATTAACTTCTCTAGTCGATTCATTGCAAATAGATCTAAGGTCTTGGAACCTCTAACATCTCACCTAAAGAAAGACGTGTCTTTTATCTGGGATGAGACTCAGAAAGTAGCCTTTGGGGAAATCACAAGAAAGCCCATGTTTAGGATTTTTTGATCATACTAAGTAAATATCTATATCGGCAGATAGTTCATCTTATGGATTAGGGGCATGCCTAATCCAAAGAGATGACAAGGGTCATAAAATAGTAGCATATGCATCGCGATTGCTAACTGCTACTGAAAAAATGTATGCACAAATTGAGCGAGAAGCCCTTGCGCTGACATGGGCCTCTGACAAGTTTCAGGAATATGTAACAGGTATTCCTATATTGCTAGAAACGGATCATAAGCCGCTAGTACAAATTTTGCAGAGATCTAGTAGTAGCCGATGCTTTATCTAGAATTTTTTTAGAAAACTCGGTGGCACCTCTAGAGGACGAATTAGCAGACGAGATTGAAGTACATATAAACCTTATAACTACCTCACTTGCGATCAAACCACAGTTCTTAGATCTCATAAGAAAAGAACAAGAGACTGATGCGTTCTGTAATTAAAAGAATATTCCTCAGTAGGTTGGCCAAATAAAAATAAGATCGAACTCGAATTAATCCCTTATTTTCAATATAGAGCAGAGATATCTTTTTGCGAAGGACTTCTTTTAAGAAACTCAAGAATAATTATTCCTAGTTCCTTGCAAAAACAATGCCTGGAGTTTATACACCAAGGGCACCAAGGTATAGTGAAATGTAGGGCAAGAGCGAAAACCACAATATGGTGGTTAGGGTTATCTACTCAAATAGAAAATATTGTTCACAACTGCCCAAATTGCATAGAACATAATATAACTAATCCAAAGGAACCCCTATGGGTAGAACCATTTCCTGAGCGCCCCTGGCAAAAAATAGCCGCTGACCTTTTTAAATTTTGAAAGAGTAAAACCAAATTTGGTAGATTTTCACTTTTATTTTAAAAATAAATTTTTTTTTTTTTTTTTTTTATTTTTTTTTTAAACAAACACTAACATGACATATGTTTCGAAGTACAACTTCTTTTTAAAAATGATTCCCGGTACCTTATAGTAACCGATTATTTTTCAAGGTACTTTGAGATATTTAAACCTCGTAACTTAACAGAATTTTCCATAATAACTAAGTTAAAAGAAGTCTTTGCAAGGTATGGAATCCCAGATGTGGTAAGGTCTGATAATGGGCCACAATTTCAGTCTCTTTTCAAAAAATTTGCACAAGATTACGACTTTAAACACATCACTAGCAGCCCGTACTTTGCACGATCTAATAGTTGTATAGAAGCCGCTGTAGAAGTAGCAAAAAATTTGTTGAAAAAAAAGTTGATATATATTTAGCTCTTCTAGCATACAGGTCTACTCCATTGGATTGCTGGTTTAGTCCGGCAGAACTTCTTATGAACCGTAAAATCAAAACTACTCTTCCCATTCTACCTAGTAAGTTAAACAACCCCGTAAGTACTAAGTCTGTATTTGAAAAACAAAATAAGGCAAAATAAAAAACAGCTAACCAGTTTGGCAAAAGACACTAAGTCAGAGAATTGTCCTTTTTAAAGTGGGGAGACAGTGTTTGGGTAATTGATATCCGGACTTACGGAAAAGTTGTAGAAATATTAGAAGAACCTCGATCATATATTATTGCAACACAATCTGGGTTCTACCGACGAAACAGATGGCACCTTATACCCGCCCCTTATTATAAATTTTCCTCCGTTAACCCAGCACTGTCTAAACCAACAGAGCCCTCATATCAGTCTCAACTGCATGTACACAATAATGAGCCTTCTTTAAATTATGATGAGGCCCCACAGCATCCTAGAAGTAATGATTGTAATGATCAGGAAGTGCATAGTGAAAGTGATGTAAATCCCCACTTTAATAATAGTGAGAACTCTTCTAGCGTTGAAGAGAGGCCTTTAAGGGTTGTTAGAAAACCTTACTCCAATAAGACTTACTGACTAAAAGAGGGGAATGTACTGTCAGGGACCTGGTAACATCGCAGATCTTTTGCGGTATTTAGATCCGATGAAGTGTGTGACAAATGACAGAGCGCGGGGACATTTTAACCCTAGAGTCCAGAGCTTAATGGGCATGATCTTTTGTTAATTATTGATAATTTGATAACCAGTTTAAATACAAGTTTAATTCATATAGTTTCTACTTATTTCTTTACCTCGATAACCAAACACTAAGTGAAGTTGAAGCTGAGTTTCGAAGGTTGCACTAATTAAAGGAAGCAAAAATCAACGTGAGAAGTTTAATTCCACTGTAATTCTACTTCATTTGTCACAATAATTATTAATTTAATGTTACTCAGTTAAAAAGTTGAATAATGAAGACACATGAGTTTTTTTTTAATTTTATCGTTTACTTACGATTAGCCATACTCCATACTTTTACTTACATGAAAAAATTTTAGTTAAAAATAGACACCGACAACCGAAACTCGGAGAAGTTTGAAAACCCCTCATTTAAACTGTTTTTCTTAAAACCATGTTGTCGACTTTAAATTCGTTAACGAAGTGAGAAAATTATATTCGTCTAAAAACTAAACTATTAACTATAATTTTTTCACGATATTTTTTTTATCGTGTACAATAAACAAAAATCAAGAAGTTTTCTGTTTTCGTTAAACAAAACGTTTAAAACGAATTTGACATATCTTTTGTTAAAAGCCTGTTCTCCGATAAATTAATTGAAACAACTGCCAGAGAATACCACAATAATGGGTGTTATTTTGAGAAAAAACAGTAAACATTCGAGAGGTTTTGGATTTAAAAAGTCAAATTGTATTACAGTTGGCGAGATTTAGTGGTGACTGTGTTTATTAATAGGGAATTTTGGGATTGTGAAATCTGGATTAACGTATTCCAAGATAAATGTTATAGCTTCATTTATATCGTTTTTGAAATGATCCTTTCGAACTACGTATTAGAGAGCATTTAAAAATATATTGTGGACGAAAAACATCATATAAATAAGTTCTTATCTTTTTAAAATTAAGAACGAACTAAATTTAGTCTAAATTAAACAAATTCAAAGAAATAGAACTGATTATGTTTCCAAAAAATTAAGGATAAATGGCATGGTTAACGATTTTCAATATCAGAAGATGGACTCATCAAAAAAGTACCATCTAATGCAGAAATGTTAAAATGGGGGAAATTCAGATTACAGGAACATTATATTGGGTTTAATATTGGAAATGTGGGAAAAAGAAGCAAATCCAAATAGATGGAATTAGACTATTATCCAGCCGTTTAAAAAAAGAAGGTAATATAAAATGCGAGAATTATAGGCTTATTACGTATATGTAACATACAAAATAATAGCAATACTTATTGAAGAAAGATTGTATCAGATACTTGAAGATATTGCGGAAGAATGCCAGGCTGAAAGTTGAAAAGGAAAATCAATTGTAGACCATATACCGACACCCCCCCATCGAAAAAGATTGTAACTCAATTTTAATGATTTTCAGGACTACAGACGGTACAACACGACATCAATATGACACCAAATTGTCGCAGTAGCCAGTTAAGATGTCCAGCAGCGAGGAAGACTTTCTTTCTAATGAAGAAGACGTTTTTTTCTCTTTATATCTGTTGCGAAATCGAAGAAGAAGGAGAAGACGCTATTGGACATCCATACATCGCGAGGAACAAAAGGAGAAGCCTGTTTCTAGCAACGAGATAATTAAGGCTGATTGCTATCCTTTCTTGAATAATCTTCCCGTTTAAAATTATACAAACAGGAATTTTTCAACTGCCATAGTGATTTTTAAATTACTATCTCGTTCTCGTTCGGAAGACATTTTCTAAAAACGTGTGTATCCCTTGGCAACTGTTGACTGGCGACTATATTAACAATGTTGATCGGAATCATGTATTTTATTTGTCATATCCCTCCATGTTGTACCGCGCCGTGTGAATATCTGCATTTGAATACATGGCGGCGACCAGAGATAACAGAGATATAACCATTCATTAATAAAATATAATATTCACGAGGCCAAGAAAAATTTTACAATTAATAAGCTCTATTTGTAAGTCCGCGGAGAGGAGACGAAAGGTGAGAAGTAAGAGAGGGGATAAAGAGAAGGATTTTACGCAGATACAACTTTATTTTATCAAAGAATAAATATATAAGCCAGGGTGTCAGCCAGGGGCTGGTAACTCAAATGGAGAAACATGAGGTCGGTAATTTAGTACCACTCCAATTAACGGGATGGCGCTCGTATCGAAATGTCATGTTAGTTGTCAGCTTGTCAACAAAACTTCAAACTTGGAAATATTAAAATGGCTGTTGCATTTGAAAGTGTATTGGATTTTGATTCATCTAGATTTATTTTTCAACACCTTCCAATTTTAAGCATAATTTCAAGAGATGGGAACATGGATTTCAGCAACGAACAATAAAGCACTCCAAGATATTGGTAGTGATGCAATTTATACCACGTATTAAATATGCGGTCGTCATATTAAGGATAACCAAACAATTTGTAATAAGTGTCTTAAGAAAAATGCATCTTATACTGGCATCAATGGTAATATTTACAAACTTGTTTTTGATTCAGTGTTAATATAATTAGTTTGTTAATTAAATTTCTTTTTGTTTTCAGTTTTTAAATGATCATTGTTGTAAAGAAAATGTTGGCCCTCCAAAATACCCTGTCAATCGATGAAATATTTGAGCCTCAGCCATCAGTATCAACAACTGATTCAATGCCATTGACATCAAACAAGAAAACGCCCTAAAATCTTCAAGGGTCCAAACGTGTGTAAGTTTAATTTATGCTCAAAAGTTAAATTCATTTATCACAATGCCCACATGATGAATAAAAATTTGATAACTACAAGTGCTGTATAAATGAATCAAGAAAACAATTATCGGATGAAGAAATGCTCCTCAACCTAACTAGAAACAAGAAATATTGCTCCTCCATATTTCTTGGAGAAGTATTTTTACGTAAATTAAAAAATTTGCCAGTAAACCTAGAGGGTCATAAACCGACATTAAAATTTGTAAAATCTCTCTTTTAGTAGGCTTTCTTGTCCCTTTTAAAACTTCTTTGTTACCTTTATTTAGACTTAAATTGAAAATAAAATTATCTGACTTTAAGTCCCACCACATACCTAGCACCTTTTCCATGGTTTTGGTTCCTAAGTCGAGGTTGACTTCCAATTTAACTTCCTGTTCGGAGTTCATTGTTTTTGTCAATTCTTGCGAGTTTGATCGCCAATTTCTTATCTCAAAATTTCCTCTAGCATGTATCAAAGTTACTTCTTTTGCAATTTGTATAGCTTGTTCTTCGGTATCAGCTGAATCCAAGAGATCGTCGACATAGTGATTTTTAAGTATACACTCAACAGCTCTTGGATATTTTGCCCTAAATTTCTGTGCGTTAGTGTTTTTCACAAACTGCGCACAGCTGGGTGAGCAAGTAGCCCCAAAGGTCATTACAGTCATGACATAAGTTTCTAAAGGGTTTTCAGAACTACCACTACGCCAAAAAAATCGTTGTGCGTGTTGATCTTTGTCTATTATTCCAACACGAAGAAACATTTCTTTGATATCTGCCGAAAACCCAATCTTCCTTTCCCGGAATCGAAGGAGAACGCCTAATAAGGAAGCAAGTTGATTATCTCCTTTTAATAACATAGTATTTAATGATACTCCTTGAACAGTCGCTGCTGTATCCCACACTATTCTAAACTTGCCGGGTTTATTGGGATTGAAGACAGGAAATATAGGAAGGTACCAAGTTTTTTCTTTATTTTGTGAAAGTTCTTGTTCTGACAACTTTCTTATATATCTTTTTTTCAAGAAGTCTTCAAGTTGTTTATTCATTTTTTCACCTAGACCTGGATTTTTATTAATTTTTCTCTCTATACATTCAAGCCTTTGCAATGCCATAGGTTTGCTATTAGGGAGATTCAAGATGTCATATTTCCAAAGTAACCCAATTTTATATTGGTTACCAAATTGAACTAGTGTGCTTTCTTGTATTTGGTTAGCTCTTTCCAGCTCTTTGGAAATAAACGGTTTAATATTTTGAACTCCTAGGCTTTCAATTGAAAAATAATCCTTTACAGCATCAAACAGTTCTTTATTAGTAAAATTTTCAGTACTACATTCACAAATTTGATATGTGTATTGTAGTTGATTTTGGTTTGGTGAAAAAAGTGCAAAAACAGTCCAACCTAACCTGCATTTTGCAGCTATTGGTTGGTTTTCTAAGCCTTCCTTTACCCTAAGAGGTAAAGCTAAGTCCCAGTTATCTAAACCTATTAATAACTGCGGCTTAGCGTTTGCGTATGATTTGAAAGGTAAATTATTTAAGTAGGGAAATTCTTCTTTAATTTTTATTGCATCTAAAGTTTGTTCTGGAAGATTTAAGGTTCTTACCGTTCTGGCTGGTCGGTGGTCAAATTGTTTTGCCCCAGTATAATCACCAGTTATAGAGTAGAACACCTTTTCTGATTTATCTTCCAAACGCTGTTGATCTCCTGTCCATTTTAAACAAAGCTGCTCTGGATTTCCCCTTAAGTTTAACCTTTGAGCAATACTTTGTTCCAATAAAGTTACAGAAGACCCTTCATCTAAGAATGCGAATGTTTTCACCTCTATATTTCCATTTCTTAAAACAACAGGAATGATTCTGAAACGTGTTCCATGGTTTAATACGTGTGTTGTATTATTTTCTAAAGATGTAGGTATGTGGTGAGATTCTACAGTTTGCATAGAACTATCCCTTTGTTCTAAATTAATACTTTGAGCAGGATATTCATGAAGAAGGGGATGGTGCTTTCTTTGGCATTCCTCTGTGTTGCATTTTATAGGATACCTACAGGGAAACCGATGTTTTTTTAAGCAAAGTCTACATAAATTTAAAGATTTAACAGTTTCCCATCTTTTGGATACTGCGTATCTTTGAAAAACTGGACAAACCGTAATTTTATCACATTTCCCTGAACATATCCTACAAACTGTATCATTGGAAGTGGAATTTGGCTCATGTACATTAGTCCGCTCGTTTTTATTAAACTGTTTATACTTGTTATAATCAGTAAGAGCTAGCGTAGGTAGCGCAGAGCAAACATTTATCGCAATATTATATAGCCAATCAGCAAATTCAGTTAGACCCTTATAATTTTGCAATGTGCTACGATGCAAAGCCCAGTTAACTTTGATTTGTGACGGAAGTTTATCTATCAGTTCATGCATAAGGGTAGGGTTATTTAGATAGTCTTTTAAATTAGCCGCTTCCAATGAAATACACAAATTTTTAACTGCCAAAGCAAACTCCACCAATGTCTCAAGTTTTTCAAATTTAGGAGGCGGTTGCCGACGAATGGCATTTATATGACATTCTATTATTTGCTCAGGTCTACCATATAGTATTTTTAATGTAGAAATTATTTGAGGTACACACTGTGGTAAAATTAAAAAACTTGAGACACTGGCCCTTGCGGCACCTTTTAAACATTTTTGCAACCTTAATAAATTTTCATGATTATCCACTTGGCATAACTCTGTGGATCTTTCAAAACTACTAATGAAAATAGGCCAATCATATGGATTGCCATTAAAAATAGGAAGATCGCCCGGATCCCTCTTTTTATGCAACATACCTGTATTTTCCCCAGTAAAGGTCGGTATTGGCTTATTAAATGTTGGATTTAAAGGGGCGATATTGTCATTAAATGGTTTATCTATATTTAAAGAAAGCAATTTATTGGCCAAAGGATCAGTCTTACGTATTTCTTCTTCATCGATTTCCTGGCTATCGTCGGAACCTCCATCTTCTTCTAAAATTTTTCTAGACTCCCTGGCTAATTCTCTTTCTTGGCGTATTAGATTTCGTTCTTCACGTAAAAGTTGAAGCATCATTTTTGTTTTACTACTCGTTGTAGAGATACTTTTCTTGGAGCATGTAGAACTAGGTTTCCCGCTTTTGCGCGGTCTTCGATGAGATGTTTTACTAGCTGCATCTTCACAAAGAGGACACTTCCATGTATCATCACCGGTTACATCATCTAGGATATTGACACACTCAAAACAGCACCATCTCTTACATTTTGTGCATTCTACCATCCGTTCTTCTCGATATGGCTTGCTACACACAGGGCACAGGTCTTTTTTGGTTCGTCCAGCAACTGATGGACCCATACTTGTAAACCTTGCAAATTATGTGTTGTACCAATCGGATAAGAAGATAGAATTTGAGCTTGTTGGGAATATCTTGCAGCAATAGACGGATTTGTAGTAATGATTTATTAATTTGTAAATACACAAGTTAATCAATGTACTCAAATTCCTAAAATAACATGAATAAAAATATAGAACCAACAAATTCTCTATTACTTACTGTTCCACTGTGCTGATTATTACTTTCTTATATTATTCTGACAATTATTTTATTACTTTTTGATTAAGACCTAGTTTTTGGAAAAGTAAGTAACATAAACAATTTTTTTTCCATAAAATCTTAGAAACAAAACAAGATAAAAAAATACAGGATGTTAAAATAAGAATTTTAAAATATGTTAAACATTATTCGTAACAATAACCGTATGGCAAATTTTATCCACACTCAAATTTGCCTCGATAGTAAAAAAGGATGATGCTTCAACTTCAATTTTTTCAAACCAATTTGCCTCTCCAAGTCGCAAAACTTTTATAAATGTCTTGAGCACTTATATATGCTGATTTTGTTACAGAAAACATTTTTGATAGGTTTGTGTTATAAATATTTAATTATTTAAATGGTGTAAATGCATATTTGTTTAGTGTATTTCCAGGTTTAAATAGACAAATTATATGATGCGGCGTTAATTTACTGTAATAAAAAAAAAGAAAATAAAATAAAATGCATTATATTTCAATTTTGAAATAAATGCAAAAATATAATGAAGTAAAATCAAATAAAGATATAAATTGGCAAAATATTTGACTAGTTTCAAATCACAAAACAGTCAATATGGTTGTTTTATGATTTGAAACTAGTCAAATATTTTTCTAATTTATATCTTTATTTGATTTTACTTCATTACATTTTTGCGCAACTACAAAGTTAAACAAAAAGCCCGCTCGTGGCGGCCATATTGAATTTTAGTACCACTCCAATTTGATAGATGGCAGCACATCGACTCAGAATTTTACCATTGAGTTTCCCATCTATTCACATTAGTAATCTATGGCCTTAGCCATCAATATTAAAATTTGATTCAATGCCATTGACATCAAACAAGAAAACACCCCAAAATCTTCAAGGGTCCAAACGTGTGTAAGTTTAATTTAAGCTCAAAAGTTAAATTCATTTATCACAGTGCCCAGATGATAAATAAGAATTTGATAACTACAAGTGCTGTACAAATAAATCAATAAAACAATATCGGATGAAGAAATGTTCCTCAACAAAAAAATAAATTGGCAAAATATTTGACTAGTTTCAAATCACAAAACAGTCAATATGGTTGTTTTATGATTTGAAACTAGTCAAATATTTTGCCAATTTATTTTTTTTGTTTGATTTTCTTCATTATATTTTTGCGCGACTAGCAGAAAGTTAAATTTCAAAAAGCCCGCGCTAAGCGGCCATATTGAATTTTAGTACCACTCCAATTTGATAGATGGCAGCACATCGACTCAGAATATTACTATTGAGTTTCCCATCTATTCACTTTACTTAATCTATGGTATAAGCAATTGTGTGCTTGTAATAAACAACGTAGGTAGATATCCATGTCGGTGTAAGCCCTGTTGCCACTTCCAACTTAACATTACTATGTTTTGGAATTTTTTGAAAATTATTTTTAGTTTAGTGAAATTACATCTAATTTAGTTAAATTTGATTTAACTAATGATTCAAATTTTTTTGGGTTCAGTTGTAATAAAATAGGTTGAATTATTTTAGCTTTTTCAATATATGTAAATATTTTTGTAAACAAAACGAGAATAATGAAATAGGTATACAACAACAACGGATATTATACCCTCCTGTGTACCTTAAAATAAGTCTCGAGCGACATGTTGCTTGGGTGTCGTGTTTTACCGTCTGTATTGCGCCAAAGCTGGTTGCGCGACGCGTAGCAGAGCGCCGCTTTTTATCGAAAGCGGCAACGAACTTTTCGCTCAAAATGCACACAAGATTTTTTCTACGATCATAATATTTTAAGAAATAGATATAAAAATTGATAATTTTTCTCAGGTTCGAATCCCGCTGGTGGCAGGGATTTTTAAATAATTTTATAAATTAAATATTAATTCTAATACATAGGTAGGATTCCATACTCGACCATTCACTGTTGGGTTCTAAGTAACAGTGCTGTTCATACAGTGGCGCTGAGAAACAGTAACAAAGCCTACACAGAACCTTAGTTGTTGATGCAGATGATACCAATTAAAAAAATTGTATAATACTGTTCTAGTTAACAAATAGGATAATTAGAACACAGTAGGGGTTACTTATGAGATAATTAATGCTTTAATTTTATAAATAATTAATGAGTTGAGTTTGATTGATACAACTTTGAAAATTAAAATACCTAACACTTCACAGAAAAAGGCAGTAAATAAAATACACATACAACCATGTAACAGTAAGAAATACGTATATTTCTTATTACTACCTACAAAAAAAAAATATGCAAACAAGAAAGCTATAACTCATTTTACAATATTTCAATATGCTACAAAGTTATTATTCAAAACTACGAAATTTGACGTTAGTAAAAAGGTGTTACTGCCTTTTTAAAGCTGAAGTGGTTCACGTAATTTGAAATACAACGTTTTCAAACGAATATCAGCCAAACCATTGCGAATTGAGATATATGTTTTTTATACTGAGGCCACATTTTGCTGAATACAAGAATACTCATATGGCTGAATTTAAAATGGACGTATCGAAAGTTACATCTTTCTTCGATAGGGGTGTCGATAAATATACTATGGAAGATCCAAGAAGAGAGTAAAAAGAGTTTACGGTAAGACTGCATGCTGTAGTTATAGATTTTGTAAAAGCATTTGATAACATGTATAGAGGTAAGTTATACAATATTCTTGAAGAAATTGGAGTGCCCAAAAAACTGATACGGTTAACGAAAATGACGTTAACAAATACAAAATATAAGGTGAGTGTAGCAGAATCACTAATAGCAGAATCACTGATGATTTTATATTACCTAAATAGTGGAGTAAGGCAAGGAGACCCCCTTTCCACTGTGCTATTTAATATTGTGTTAGAATACATCAAAAGAGAGAGAATAAACTATAATTTTTGTCAGAAGCCATCAATGTCTTGCATATGCGAGCGATGTAGTGATATTGGCCCAACGAAGAAAAATTTAATTAAAGCAATGAAACTTTTTCAAAGGAAAGCAATGAAGGTAGTTGTAAGAATCAATAAGAATACAAAATAGGAACCCTACAAAAAAGAGATAGCAAAAATAAATTAATTATTGAAGGCAACGAGGAAACTCAATAACTAGAAATAGAGAAGGTGGAAAACTTGAATTATATTGGCTTTGTGTTTACTGAAAACGGGAGAAATTAAAAAGAAATCGAGCTAAAATAAAGACAGCAACAATGTGTGTTGGGCAAATCGTAAAGTCTTAAAATTTAAAGTGGTATCCATCAAAGCTAAAATCGATATGGAAAATAAACTGGGGATATGAGAAAAAAAGAAAGAAGTTATACAATTTATGGGATTTGGAATGAAAGAGAAAATAAGGAACTATATGACCTATACAAAGATACAGATATAGTAAAAGTCATTATGGTTCAAAGAATACGGTAAATGTGACTATGGAGACTGGGATATATTTTGAATGCAAGATGATATAACAGCAAAACCGGTCCTAAACCACAAACCATAAACTAGATCGGTAGAACTAGAACTAGAGGTAGATCGAGGTAAGATGACTACAACAAGTGTAGTATTTTTGGAGTTAACCAGTGGAGAGAAACTGTCAATGATAGGAGAAAATGATAAATTTAGCCTTGGGCCCATAAGACCTGTTGGGCTTTCTATATATACAGGGATTCATGTACATATCTACACTCTAATTTTTATATAATGCATAATAGGCATAAAAAATTTGAAAGAAATAACCAGAATGAAGATATATATATATAATGCTTGGCACTCTATATTATACTCTTCATAATCTAACAGATCTCACCCCTTAACTCCTATTTTCATTCAGATTTTTTCAGAATCAATAGGCTTCATCCCCTTACAAAACTTGATTTTTCCTAAAAATTTCAATTTGATATAGTCTTTTATTTCTTAGTTAGGATTTCTTTCAATAATTCAATTCCTCTTTCGCCCTTTTTTGTTCAGATTTTTTTTTTAGAATCAGTAGGCTACATTCTCTTGTAGAGCTTGAATTTTACTAAAAATGTGATGTTGATATTGTTTTTTATTTTTGATTTATGATTTTTTTTTAATTTCAACCCCCTTTAAACTCCCTATTTTTATTCAGATTTTATTCAAATTTAATTCAGAAGAAAAGGGTTTCTTCCTTTTATAAAGCTTGATTTTTTCAAAAAATTTCAAGTTGATATCGCTATCGTCATTATGACGTGATTTTTTGGGATTAGTCGTCAGAAACGTCACTATCCCAATTAATGACGTTACTTTGACGTCGTTTTTGCAACGTTAATTAGACGTCAATACAGACTCGTCATTATGATGTAATTTTTTAGTATTAATTTATCCGAAATACAATATCCTAATCAGTAACGTGTATAATTATTAGTAACGTTCCATTTTTTACCATTAATCATTCAAGATTTTGTTGCCTCTTTTTAACGTATGGCTAACCCAATTACGATGTCCTCGAATCTCAAATGGCAATGAGTTTTGATAATCTAGTACAATTGTACTGGATCTAGTACATCCTAAAGGTAACAGGTACGCTAGAAACGAAATTCAGTACATTGTCCGCTATCGTACAGTGTAATTAGTATAAGTTAAACTAGTAAAAGTACCGTAAAGACCTAATAGATCCTAAACAATTAATAATATTCCTAAGGCAACCAGAGAGGAAACCGATCCTAGTACATTTTTATGAAATCTGGTACAATTATTTATACTAATCTAGTACTAAACTAAAAAATATTCTGGCAATGTCATATTGTCAATTGTCATTGTTGTTTCCTGTTTCCTCCATCTTTATTATTCTCGTGACAGTCGTGACCTCGTGAACGTGGTGCATTCTTAAAATGTACTTTATTTTATAACATGTTTTAGAAAAAGGTAAAACATAGAATGTGACAAAATAAAGTATATTAAACCAAATTTGGTATTTTACAGATGTATTGCATCGTTGAGTTTGAAAAACCGGTTGATGACGGTCTGGCGGAGGTGAGCAGAAAATAGCTGACCCGAGTAAAAAATAAGTTTTTTGGTCGCCTTTATAAAGAAATATATAAAGAAATATAATATAAGACTGGTGAGTAATGTTATACTTTTATTTTTTGATTATGAGTTCTTTCAGGGTATTTTGT
The DNA here is from genome assembly GCA_927349885.1 of Psylliodes chrysocephalus. NCBI lineage: Eukaryota > Metazoa > Arthropoda > Insecta > Coleoptera > Chrysomelidae > Psylliodes > Psylliodes chrysocephalus. The sequence continues at coordinate 60,445,627 of OV651819.1, read as the reverse complement.
TAATAGTTTATTTAAAAATGAAACGTTTGTAGGGGGTCACTTGATCTAGATACCTTTTATCATCTCACAGGATATATAATCTTTTTTTTATTAACTTTTATTATAAACTCAGAATATATGTATAATCGCCTCAGATTTTATAACTAGATTTACTTTTTATCTTTAAGAATTTTCAGTGGTCTGTATTTTAATAGTTCTTTTATTTTAGATGATAATGATAAGTGATGTGTACCAAATTAAAAAAAGTCAAAGTTACCTCAGATATACATTCCGAGGCTAATAAAGTACCTAATAAAAGAAAACAGGTGCCAACTATAAAGCTGTCATTCGATGATACTGAAGATGATGAAATCGTTAAGCATGCTCGCCCACCCTCAATTAAAATTAAATATACAATTTTAGGTATGTTGTGTCAGTTCTTCTAATATTCTTTTGTCATTTTATTCCTTTTGGTTTCTAGCTCATGACTTTTTTTACCAGTGTAATTTATTTTTATAATGTATTTTTTATGTGTTTTTTGGATTACTTAGATAAATAACTTTCATCTGCTTAGTATTTTTAATAATTCTATCCAACCTTGGGGCACCCGATATATACGTCACTTTGCCGTTAGATAGATTCGTGATAATGACGTCATTTTGCCTAGCCTAGGACACCCGATTTACACGTTACTCTTACGTGATATCGATTCGTCAAAATGACAATATGCCCAAAAAAGTTAAATTCAAGGGGGTATTAAAATTAGACCGTCTAGATGTCTTTATTAATAATTTTATCAAAAATCCATTTTTTTCTGGTATCTATTACCAGTTTTTTCTGGTATCTATTACCAGTTTTATCAATTGTGTGAAATGTCTTTTAAAGAAGAAATTAAATTAACACCACTCTAAAGCTCCAGGGCGGTCTCTTTAACTACCCATCTAATGATTTATGTTTGACATTTTTAACAGTCGGCAGCTCTTGAGTAAAATATCTTGTTTAGTAAATACTATTCGAGTATTTAGCACTAAATGAGTGTGAATGTGTAGGATGAGCGAGAGAGACGAACGACAAAAGTCAAACAGTAGCGTAGAAACCTTTTTTAAATTAAAGTTTCAAGTTACTAATGTGTTTATATTTTTTGCGTATACTCCAAATAAACAAACATTAAATTTGGTGGGGCTCATTTGGAAATTAAAATGTTTTCTTAAACGTTTGACACTTGTAAATATTTTATAAGCCATGTCTTTAAATCTTGGGATAGGTAAATATTTACGCGAATAAATAATTGTTGTTTGGTTTACCTACAAAAAAAAAACTAACTCAACAAACATTTGGTTATGGCAAGTTAACGGCCTTTAAACGTATGTACGTTACTTTAAGTAGTCTAGTATTGGTAAGTCGACTTTTTGTCACAACGAGCGGCAGAAGACCAGCAATACATAGTGACTGGCATGCAAATGGCCAGCAGTTTCCCATAATATTATTGTTAACTTCCTTTAAGTGGGTTTGCATTAGGCTCGTAACTTTACCAGGCCTAAGTAGTGAAAGGCCTGCACATGGGCAGCAGTTTCTCATAATATTCACATATACTTCCTTTTAATGGGCTTGTATTAGACTTGAATTAGACTTTTAAAGGAAAATGTACCACGTGTAACACAAAAAAATGTAATCCTTAATATTTAGCTCTATCTTGAAAGCAAAAAGTCTTACGTAATCAAAGTTTTATATAAGATCTAATTTTATCAATAATTCAAAGCTCCATATGACATGAACCCTAGCCTAAATGTTTCCATGTATTACACTTGTAAGTTGTAACTTGTAACAAAAACAAGTTAGTATTTGAAGGGTGTATATTCCCGTTTTCCGGTTGCTCTAAATCCATTTTGAATGATTTGTTCGTCTTTTAATTTTATTTCTTCAATGAGCTTTTTCAATAAATGAGGAAAAGTACTTTTGTTTACTGTACTGTCTCGTGGATTTTTGGTTTTGTAGGTTGTTATTATACGGCGCCAAACTACCTTCAAGGGCTTAAAGAAGCTCACATCCAAAGGTTGTGTCAAATGTGTTGAATTTGAGGGTAGAAAGATAAATCTAATATTGTTTCTTTGACACTCTCTAATGATTGTTATGTTTAAATGACTCCATAGATTATCTCCGATTAGAAGTTTCGGCCCATCAATTTTTTTGGCCCACGGTATAACCGTTTGTGTAAACCAGTCTTCAAATGCGTACTGATCAAACCACACAGATTTGGTTCTAATATAACGAGTTCCAGGAGGTCCTCCGATACACCAGGAATCAAATAATCTCTCTGCCTTATACACAATATATGGGGCAAACAAAGTTCCATCTGCAGCGGCAGCAAACATGACGGATATTGAGGACTTTGTTGAGTTCATAATGCATTTAGGGTATTTAATCCCTTTTCTAAAAATACATTTTGACGATCTAGGATTGGTCTCGTCGTAGTTAATGATGGAACCAGGTGGAATTCCTGCCACATTTCTTTCTAAATTACCAAAGTAATTGTTCATTTCCCCATCTGTTTTCTCAGCTTTTGCTTTTTTGATATTTTGGCACTCTCTGTTGGATAATTCATGTTTGTGTAGTCTATGAATAAAATTCTTGCACCAGTCTACACCTGGTAAATTGTCTTTGCACTTCTTTAGGCGGACACCTTCTTTGTCTAAATGACTCTTCAACACTATTCGCAATTCTGTCATGGTTAGGGGGTAGTCATATTCGGAGCTGGCTATTATAACGTCTCCGGGACCTACATGTTTTTTTTTAACTTTATTTACTAGGGTTATTTTAGGAATATTGAAGGTTTTGAATGCTTTGATATATCCCATTTGATTACTTTTAATCAGTAGAACAGCTCTATGCAACTGCTCTTCGGTATAATCTTTATAACGCCGTGCACCCACTTGTCTTTTATACGTTCGAACCATTTTCTAAAAAAAAACACAATGTAGGGCAACTTTGCCAATCGCAAAAATTGTCTGGAAAACTGTTAATATCAGAAATAGAACTCACATAATATTTTTATCACACAACCCTTACCATAGCAAAATGATTTTACGAGGTCAAAATAAAATTTTTACTTACTTGATTTTCAAATATGGCGCACCGCTTCACCGAGCTCCGTATTCGTACTGCCTAAAACCTGTTGATCGCGCAGGCTTGCCAGATAAAATTTGTCCAATGTCGCCAACAATAGCAACGAAAATAGCCCAAAATAGCCTAATGACATTTAAAAATTCTAGCTAAATACCCTAATAGAAGACTGCCAAATAAATGTATGAAAGTAACTTTCACGTAATCACAAAAATGTTTCTAAAATAGATCATAACTGAAAAAGACAGCAATACGAGTTATGTACGTAATAATTGCGCGCGGCTCCGAAATAAATAATAAATCCAAACTGACAATAAAAAGAAGAAAAATTGTACGCTAGACATACGTGAATTTTTCCAAAGCCTACTTTAGAAACATTTTTTGTGGACTTTACTATTATCCAACAAAAAATTAAAAGTAGCATGAAAAATTTGTTATACATGCAGTGTGTGCCATAAAGTTGGATCTATATACGATTTTTTTTAATATACGATTGGAAAAAATATCGTAGAGCAATCACCTCTGCTTATTTAAAAACTTAAAATAGCCCATATAGTTAGTTGGCTATAGTTTTCTGTCTAATTCGCATTAAACAAAAAATGTTTGAACGATTTTTTTAAAAAATACCGAATTTGACAGAAAACTAATACAATACCTACCCAAATTTAATTTAATTTTTTCAAATCGTAATATTAAAAATTCCTATATGGATTCAACATTATTGAACACACTGTATAAGAATTTTAATGCACCTAATTTTTTTTAATGGGAGGTACTCTTATAACAAAAAATATGTTAATTTATGTGGGGTTTAAACTAGTTAATTAATAAATTTTGTTTGCTAATAATCATGATAATAACTAATAAATGGAAATGATAGTTTTTCTTGATGATAAAAATAACTATAACAAATATCTTTAAATAATGTTTAATTCTCCCATTCTGGATTATACTTTTTAGTATATTTGGAAAATTTTCCTATATTTTAATAAATTAAAATTCAAAACCAAATTACCAAATCACAAATCCATCCAATCAGTTTTCAGTTCGGTCGTGAAAATCCTTTAAAGTCCGATTACAATAAGGATATCGCTACGTCATAACTATTCTTTCGAATTTCCAATATACCTATATTATCTATAACTATCAATATTATAAAGAATATGTGAGTTGTTTGGTTTAAAAATATTATTCCTACATTTTTATTATATTAACACGCCACTAAACCCCCAGTAAAAAAAGTTGATAAACCACTGATATTTGATAAGTTGAAAGATGTTGCCGATTAGCCAACAGGCGATATTATATTTTAGTTAGTAGCCCAAACTAGTAGCCTGTAGCCACCTCTCTATTTTTAATAGCCGTGAGAGTTTTAAAATAGCACAACTAGCTAAAAGTAGCCCAATCTGGCAAATATTTGATCGTGTAGTATTTTGCCGCCAACTGCATTAGAGCAGCGTTGCCAGATTTCCAGAAAATAATTTTTTAGTTTTTTAAGCAAAGTTGCCCCGGCTGGCAAAGTAAACCCACTTTACGGTATCACTTTTTTTATTCATCTTATTTCTTTGGAAATTGTAGAAATATTAATTAATCACAACAAATTGAGTAGACATTTCAATGTTCTCAAGTTCTATTCTGAATATAACACTAATTTTATCACATAAATTATAACAAATAAACAAATTTAATGCTCACAAATTACAGTAGTGTGTAGTGTAGGTAAATAATTATTTATAAAATTTTATGCGACGCTCCTGACATGTCTGCTAAAGACAAGTGGTAAAAGGGATGGAAGTAATACATTTAAAGGTATATCCGGCCAAGAGGAGAGCAACTACCTACTCCACAGGGTTCAGCTGTTCATTTCGTGTCTTTTTTCTAGGGCTTGTCATCTTCTACACGTGAATTTTTACCGCTCTTAGATCAAAGCGATTTTAGGGTATATCTATTCCCTTTTTGGTTTAATTTACTTAAAAAAATAGTTTTACACATGGCAGAAAAAAATACTGTGCCACTGTATTCCTTACTAGATGTAGGTAACTGTTGAAATAATTATTTTCATGAAGTGTAAAGTGCCAAGACATTTATGGCCAAAACTTTAGCCATAAAAATGTAAAGCCTGTAAAAAAGCCCGTAAAAATAAGTTTTCAATAATGACGTTATTATAATAATATTTAAAAAAATAGATCTACAAACTGTTTAAAATAAAATAAAATAATATACAATAGATAGAGAAATAAACAAACATACATAATCAATCACAGAAGTTGTTTTATTTAATATATAATAACGCTGTTAATAACTTGTAACAGGGCCCGCTCCAAGGCCGGACAACCCGGCCATTTGTCTGCGGCGGCAAATCTGAGGGGCAGTATTTTCACTATCAAAATGTGACAAAATATTATAAATATTAAAATTAAAATATTAATGACAATAGCATGCCGCCTTTAATTTGTAAAAACATTTCTTATCACTGTTTTACAAGAAAGATAAAATACTTGTTTTTCATCAATATAGTTGTAAAGAAAACAGATAATTACGAAAAAATAATTATCCAATTTTAATTATTAAATAAGGAACACGGGTGTTATTTACACTAGCTAATGTAAGAGTATTCAAGAAAACAAATGTTTCAAGTCCAAAAACAACGAGTTTTATTAATAAAATACAGAGCAACGCCGAGATGCTAATTCTCTCAAATACAAATCTTGACTAACTATATATTCATTCCAATACCTAATTTCGCCAACATAGCAATATTTAAAGTTAATATAGCGGCAAAGGGGTCTATTCTGTAACAATTCCTTTATATTTAACGGCCTTTAAAAATATTGGCGGCCTATAAAAATATGTTCGTATTTGTTAATTTACTTCTATCATTATTTAAACAGATTTCTTTAAGATAGTCCTCTAATGTATTTTAAAGATCCGTTTAAATAATGACCGAATTAAAGAAGAAAATATTTTTAAAGGCCGTTAAATATAAAGGAATTTTTACAGAATAAACCCCAATATCACTCAAAGCGTATGGTAATATAAACAATCGAAACCAAACATATTTTTAAAACAGTGCCTTACATTCGGCCTTCCTGAATTTAAGATGTCCTCATCTCAACTAAACAATCTAATATTCGAAGTAATGTAACTCCTACTTAAATAAAAATGACATCAAAATTGGTCACAGATAACACAAAATATAAATTTCTTTTTTTAAGAGTCCTTGTTTTACTGAAAGAAAATAAACATAAAATCCATATACGCAAAAGGCAGTCTCGGCTTTATCATCAATGGAAGTCACGGCCTTATCATCAATGGCATTCACGGCCATCACATCAGGCAATATCGGCCCACCAAGGCAGTCTCGGCCTTATCATCAATGGCAGTCACGGCCTTATCATCAATGGCATTCACAGCCATCACATCAGACAATATCGGCTCACCAAGGCACCAAGGCAGTCTCGGCCTTATGATCAATGGCAGTCACGGCCATCACATCAGGCAATATCGGCCCACCAAGGCAGTCTCGGCCTTGAAATATGGCAGTAACGGTTAACGCATCGGACAGTATCGGTCTACAAAGGCAGTATCGGCCTTCGTATCTGGCAGTATCGGCCCACAAAGGCAGTATCGGCCTTGAAATATGGTAGGAACGGCGATCGCATCGGGCAGTGTCGGCCCACCAAGGGGTATCGGCCTTGAAATATGGCAATAACGGCCATCGCATCGGACAATATCGGCCCACAAAGACAGTATCGGCCTTGAAATATGGTAGGAACGGCGATCGCATCGGGCAGTGTCGGCCCACCAAGGGGTATCGGCCTTGAAATATGGCAATAACGGCCATCGCATCGGACAATATCGGTCCACAAAGACAGTATCGGCCTTAAAATATGGCAGTAACGGCCATCGTATCGGACAGTAGCGGTCCACAAAGACAGTATCGGTCCACAAAGGCAGTATCGGCCTTGAAATATGGCAGTAACGGCCATCGCATCGGGCAGTGTCGGCCCACTAAGGCAGTATCGGCCTTGAAATATGAAACAAACGGGCCGTATCGGCCTCAAACTGTGTAACAAACGGGCAGTGTCGGCCCACCGAGGCAGTATCGGCCTCAAACTTTGGAACAAACGGGCAGTGTCGGCCCATCGAGGTAGTATCGGCCTCAAACTTTGGAACAAACGGGCAGTGTCGGCCCACCGAGTATCAGCCTCAGACTTTGTAACAAATAGACAGTCTCTGCCTGATCTGTTACCCATCTGGCGAGTTTGTCAGCTGCAATTAACATGCAACTCCGTTTGCGCAAATCTTCGACTTCGTAATGCTTCGTATCGATCATTGTACATTGTACAGCATTTTTGTTATTCGAAATGTCTTTGAACTTTGCTAGTAATTTCCTGCTAGCCCCGGTACACGCCTCACTCATAATCAGTACTCAAACCAAGTCACCAATTTCGAATCGCTCCGCTTCACGTATTTGTTTATTACTATTACAACGTTAATTCTGTTTACGTTCATCGTGATCAATGTGTTCTTTAACTTTACTTCTTAATTCGGAAATATTAATACGATCGATTGATGGCTAAATCAAATTTAACAAATAAGCTTCTGCCATCGGCTTTGTTTGATAACCAACATAACGCTAAAACTGCTACGAATTAAATATTTAAAGCACTTTGTAACTCCTTTACACGAGTGTCCCATTAATCGATGTCGGTTTCTTTAATTTCAATATGTGCTCTGTCAGTGTTTCCAAGTTCAACTATGGACCTTGAAATTCAATCTTTAAATTCACCCAACAGTGTTTCAAACTCAAGTTGTTGTTTATTGTTTATCTACAATTTATTTCAAAGTTTTCAATTTCAAAGCAACTTAAATCTTTTACTGGTTCGTTATTCATTTTCGTTCACGAATATAAACATCTATGCCTATCATTATCAGCATTACATTTTGGCAATTTAATAAAATAAAATCACATCCGATTATACAGTCATGTATCATCTTATTGTCGTCTAGTACAAAAACGTTTAACGTACATTTAATTTTAGAGTACCCTGAGAAACGTGTCTGTCCACAAAGCTTCGAAAAACATATGATTTACCAGCGTCAATTTTAAGATGCAGTTTCTCTAAAATACTTTGCCGATTTACTGTACATGAAGTGTCGGTGTCTACTAAACATTTAAAAATTCCATTTAAGAAAACAGTCACAATGGGTTTTTTTTCATCATCACTCGTTGCCACGATTTATTAGACACAAAAATACACAACAACACTTCTAAATACTGTCACTGTCAACGGGCGATCACTGGATTCACTATCCAACTTCTGATATGTAAGAATATTCAAGAAAACAAATGTTTCAAGTTCAAAAACGAGTTTTATTAATAAAATACAGAGACGCCGAGATGCTAATTCTCTCAAATACAAATCTTGACTAACGATATATTCATTCCAATACCTAATTTCGCCAACATAGCAATATTCAAAGTTAATATAGCGGCAATATCACTCAAAGCGTATGGTAATATAAACAATCGAAACCAAACATATTTTTAAAACAGTGTCTTACACTAATATAACCGCGCATCGCATATATACCATATAAATCAGCAAGTAGGGTGCCGCATGAACTTGTCTTAATTAGGAATAGAAAAAAAATTACTTGTTTATTGTCTTCAATTATAAAAGGGCTGTCTTAGTGCAGCATAGCATTATTTTTGCTAATTCGTCGGTGGTGATAACAAGTGCAACTCATCTCAATATATATATACTGTTGTGGTTCAATATTCAGTGTGATTTGTAATTTTTTAAGGTAATTCGGTTAAATTTCATAACCTTTTTCGAGGTAGGTATTTGAAGAAGCCCCTTCTCAGATGTAAATTAAATTTTGAAAACGATTGTTGAACAAAACAGATAAATTAATTAAAATATTAAAAGTCTTGTTTTGATAATTTATAAAAGGACTGAAATTTGTTTATGTTTCGTTAAAAAATCGTCTTTGAAATTTAATTTTCATCTGCGAAGGATCTTCTTCAAATACCTTAAAAAAGATTATGAAATATACGGTATACCCTAAAGCTTGATTTTTTGAATAATCCCTGCTTTTTACTGAACAATAGACCCTGATTCCTTTCTTGTTATTATCAACTACTTGATGCGATCCCTTTTAAGTACAGCTACGAATTATTAAACCTAGTTTTATAAATAAAATTTTCTTAAAAATAGCAAAAGTTAATTTTATAAAATTAAAATAAAATATTTATTTAAACATTGATCACTCTAGAATAAATCTATGCATGATCTAACTAAATTGGAGCTGAAAAATTGCCCTATTTTATACCATTTTAGATTTTGAAGCAAAACTGTGTAAAATGTAAATGCTTATAAATTTTCAAATTTGAAAGTTATCAGGTGTGGTAGGTTCGTTACTATTTTACTACTATTACATAATTTATAAATATAAAAAACATATAAAACTGCTTAATCGTGTCCCTAGATCTTAAATGAGCATAAAAAAGTGCAGTACTTGCCTAATTTAACTAAGTTTGTTGTAAGAAAATTTTCTTATAATTTGCTTTTATTTCAGATATTTTGTGTATTTTCCAGAATGTCCGAGGGACGCAAAAAACTATCTAGTTGCGAATATAAAAAACGAAGGGTGGAAAAGGAAATGCAAAGGCAAATACTAGCTGGCACTTTACTAAATTATTTACAGGGACGTCTACATCAAAGACAGTATTGAAAGACACTGACAACAGAGAATCGTCTGAGAAAAATGAGGATCAACAAATGAACGATATACCTGAACTGATACTTTCAACTGACAGTGGCAGCCCTCTGTCGCCTAATGAGAGCACTATTGATACCAACGGGTCACTTACAGAAAGTGTTTAACAACCTTTAAGTACAAATGCAGCACTCTGACCGATGATACTACCAGACGCCGAAAGAATCTTTTTGGTAAGGCAAGGTCTACCTTAACCATTGTACAATTATAGAGTTCCCTTACAAAGAAGCGGTTTAAAAGTTGAAAGCATCTGAATGAAACTCTATAAGACCACGAAATTTCTAAAAATCATATTCAGTCCCAAAAATCTTTTCTGGAACTGAACCTAAGATTAAAGTGTTAAAAATCTATAAATACGGATTCCCAAAGACTTATTAACGCTGAAATAAACCATTGGCAAGAAGTACTTTTAAGAATCGTAGCAATCACTAAAATGCTTGGTAAATTTTAAACATTTCCAAGGCACAAACGACAAGCTGTTTGAGCATAATAACGGTAACTTCTTAAAAATAGTTGAGCTGCTATCTGAATTTGATCCCATCATGGAAGAACATGTACGTAGGGTGCTTAAAAAAGAAGAAACGAAAGCTTGGAAAAATATTCAAAACGAGATAATAGACTTGTTGCATCAAAGTTTGAAATAAAACAGCCAAATATTATTCGATAATTTTAGATTGCACTAAGGTGGAGCAAATGATTCTTGTACTGATTCCAATCAGGATGAGGTTGAAATTAAAATTAAAATTAATGTTAGCTTTTTGGGTTTTCTTCCAGTTGAAAGGTCTACAGGGAAACAAATGTTGGAAATTATAATTGCAGAACTTAATAATTTGGGTTTAAATTTATAGCATATAAGAGGACAGGGATATGACAACGGGTCTAATAAGCGGAGTGATAAATCAGGAGTGCAATCTAGGATTAAAAACTTAAATCCGCGAACTTCCTACGTTCCAGGTAGTAGTCACTCTCTCAATCTAGTAGTTAACCATATAGTAAAAGCATCTTTGGAAGGCGCTAATTTCTTTAATATGATTCAGAAAATATATGTATTTTTTCAGCATCTACTTTTCCCTGGGCAATTCTTCTAAAACATGTCCAGGGTTTGACTTTAAAACCATTAAGTGATACTAGATGGGAGAGCTTGCTAATCATTTATGAGAATAAATAAATTGATAATTTAATAAAGGACGAAGCCTCGGGTTTATTAAATTGTATTAAAAAATTTAAATTTTTGCGTTCAATAGTTCTTTGTTATAAAATTTTAAACTGTATATTAATTGTTGGAAATTGTTGAAGACAAAAGATTATGATCTAGCATCTGCACTTGATCTTTTGCAAAATTGCAAAAAGTTTTTTCAGGATCTTCGATCGGATAAATCTTTTTAATGAACCTATTATTGATGTGAGAGAACTGGCCGACGAAATAGACGTTGAAGCCAATTTTGAATCAACAATATCACAATACCGCGTAAGAAGAAAAAAAAATGGATTTTCTCATACGAAGCAAGAGATGAACCGAACGAGAATCCTAAAGAAATTTATTTTATAAGGTAGATTTTTTTATTTTACAATTGGCCAGGCATTAAATGCGATACTAGATTTAAACAACTTAGTCACCATAGTAATTATTTTCAATTTTTATACAGGGTGAGTCATGAGGAACCTTACAGACTTCTACCATATGTAGAGTCCCTTAAGGGGTATATCATATGAGCATTAAAAAGTGGCAACTCCCCTTCGTTATTAATAGACGGGGTGTTTTGTGAATTTAGACAAAACTTTATATGGCCGTAAAATCTACATGGATTACTAGATTTCTTTAATTTTTTGGTGGAGCATTACACTGGTGTCTAGCATTTAATTCATATCATCAAAAGTTAAAAATTCCAGGATTGGCTTAGGAAAAATTAATCTCGACGATTCATATCAAAAAGTTCGCCCTGTATAAGATTTTTTTAAATTATAATAAGATATTTTTAAAGTACATAGATAGACAATCAAAACTGTGTATGTGACATTTTTGTCACCTTTTTTTATTAAGGTTCGATTTTGGGTAAAACTGAAAAATCACCTTAAGGGGTCACATAAATTATGTTATAACATAAAGAAAACATTGTTAATTGTATGCATTTGAACTAAACGAGCCAAACATAAGCCTTTAGTGAGCTTACTAGATCGTTAAATTCATTTTCGACAATTTCCAGATCCGGATAATATTCTTGATGCTGTTATTGCGAACCCCACAATAAGCACCAGGAAAGTAAGTCGACAACTTTATGTTACCCAATCAAAAGTGACTAGAGTCTTACGAAAAAATAATTTACACCCATATCATATTCAATTAGTTCAGCGGCTACACCCTGGAGATGAAATCCATGGGTTGGAATTTTGTAGGTGGATTGCAAATCATAGACCAGTACTGTATAGAACATTGTTTACAGATGAAGCACAGTTTACAAGGGATGGGATAAATAATTCCCGTAATTTACATGTGTGGGCAGTAGACAATCCCCATGCTGTTCGAGAGTTTCGGTCTCAGTTAAGGTTTTCCGTGAACGTGTGGATTGGTGTGATAAATAACCAATTTAAAGGACCTCACTTTTTTGATGGTCCTTTAAGAGGACAAGTGTACTTAGACTTTTTGCAAAATACTTTGCCTAATTTACTTGCCAACGTAGGTATCCGAGGAATGTATTTCCAACATGATGGAGCATCGCCTCATTTTTTAGTTGCGGTAAGAAACCATCTAAATAATGTTTTTGGCAACAGATGGATAGGACGTGCAGGTCCTATTTCATGGCCTCCAAGATCCCCAGATTTTAACCCCGTTGATTACTATATTTGGGGACGATTGAAAGAATTAGTTTATTCACAAAATATTAATGACCGACAACAATTAATTGATAGAATTATCCTTTGCTCTAATGTTATTAGAAACGATCCCTTGACTATCCGTAAATCAATAAGGCACTTAACGATTCGGCAACAAAAATGCGTAGAAGCTGGAGGGTTTCATTTCGAACAACTACTGTAATTGTTAATTTATTACCATGATTTTATTTTCTAGTATACATGTTATCATTATTCTATGTATGTAGTATTAGTTTTTTTTTTAAATTTCTCAGTTGTTCGTTATTCTAATTCGTTAAAATTTATTTATTGTTTGTTGATGAAATTTAAACGAAATAAAATATTTCTATGAACTTATGTTTAATTTATTTGAGTCTCCAAAAATGTACAGGGTGATTTTTGTTTAAAAATTAATTAAACATTTATAACCAGGCCTGGAAATTGAATAAAATGATATTAACGGTGTTGACACTAAAGGTTTATGTTAGACTCGTTTTAGTTCAAATGTATACCATTAACAATTTGTTCTTTAAGTTATAACATTATAATGTGACCCCTTAAGTTGAGTTTTCAGTTTTGCTCAAAATCAAAACTTAATAAAAAAATTAAAGAAAATGTGACAAAAATGTCACATACACAGTTTTGATTGTCTATCTATGTACTTTAAAAATATCTTATTATAATTTAAAAAAATCTTATACAGGGCGAACTTTTTAATATGAATCGTCGAGATTAATTTTTCCTAAGCCAATTCTAGAATTTTTAACTTTTGAGGATATGAATTAAATGATAGACACCAGTGTAAAGCTCCACCAAAAAATTAAAGAAATCTAGTAATCCTTGTAGATTTTACGGCCATATAAAGTTTGGTCAAAATTAACAAAACACCCCGTATATTAATAACGAAGGGGAGTTGCCATTTTTTAATGCTCATATGATATACCCCTTAAGGGACTCTACATATGGTAGAAGTCTGTAAGGTTCCTCATGACTCACCCTGTATAATATATATGATTTAAAGGGCATGTCTAAAAAATCTTTTAAAACATTGCAACGATCTAGAAAGTATTTTAACTCACGGTGATTCTGTTTATATTAATGTGGTAGAATCAACAGAAGAAATTTGTGCAGTTTCTGGGGTTATGGGCAAAAAAGAAAGCCCATGCACTGTTCTAAAATTAATAACAACGTTAAATTGTGCCCCAAACCTAAGTGTTTCCTTAAGAGTATTGCTATCTATACCAGTAACTGTTGCAAGTGGAGAAAGAAGTTTTTCCAAATTAAAATTGATTAAGAACTTTTTACGTTCAACTACAACGCAAAATCGTCTTAATGGGTTGGCCATTTTAGCGATTGAGCATAAAATTGCTGATTAAGTTAATTTAAAAGATGTAATAAAAACATTTGCTGAAATCAAAGTTAGAAAGAAAAATTTTTTTTTTTAGGTTACTTTATGTAACAGTTATATTTTTATAGAATGTAAAAATTCTATCTTTGTTTATGAAATAATTTTTTGTACTTTCCTAATAGAATATAAGTATAGCAATAAAAATGCACCTTTTAAGTTTGGCCCTTTTTAAATGTTTACTATGTATTACATCTATTTTTTTAAATAAATAATTTTAACATAATTTTTATTTTATTTAAAAAAAACTGGTTCATGATAATTTTAGATAAATGTAAATCAAATGGACTTTATGAACGCCTGTGGTCATTTAAAAACAAACGTGAGACAATGTTAATTAAACATAGATTTAATATTCCCTATGTTGTGCAATGAAAAATATGTCCTGTATATATATATGGGGCATCAAATTATCTGTTTGTTCGGGATGTCATAAAGTCTAGAACAGGCCCTGGTCTTAGATACCATTTACTAAAAATTAACCTAACAAACTATATCTATGCACAATAAAATTACATTTGGAAATTGCTCCTGATAGAAATCGATACCAAACCGATTGCGAAAAATCTCCTAAGCGCATACCGAACATCACAAATCTACAATTTAAAACAAACGTACCACGTCCGGCGAGTGTCATTCAAGTTACAGATACATTATCATGTTCCGTCGTCTGACATCGTCAACAATAACCTAACAAAATGTACAAAATAATAAATTATAAGTTAATTAGGACAAATAAACCAATTCAATGAAAATGGCTCAATAATAATTAATTCTCTACAAGTAAGGGTTTAATACATAATATATAAGTAAACTCGCAACGAAAAATTGTTTTCTTTTAGATGAATTTAACAAATTGAAATACCCCATTCTAGGATAAGCATACTGCAAACAGGAAGGATCTTTGTACAATGTATTGAACTAGGAATTAAATACCATCCTCCTATCTATTGATAAGATGAATTCAATTATAAGAATGATATCTACAGGTTACCAATACATACAGCTAGTTTACGTCAAAAATAATAGCTTTAAAAGCTTATATCAACACTAAATAACGTTTTACCTCTTTTTTTTTTTCATATATTTAGACAAGGTGAGTCGAATTTACTCTGGTAATTTGAGCGGCTAAAAATGCACGTTACAAACAATTTTCAGTTGTTATATGTCCCATTCTGAATACATAGGTTTTTATAATATAAAATTTACAGAATGAAATATTTAGCTCACATTACCTCCGCACAGCTGGAATAATAAATATAACTGTATTTATTCATATAAATTGGTTTAAAACGTTAAAAAATAAATAAAATTAGTAACAGTATTTGGATTTTACAAACAAAAATCGCAATAAAATGGGAACAGTTAATTGAAACATTTTTAACATATAGAATAAAAATTTTGATGTCCCATACCATCCCTAAAAGTTTGTCGGTATAGTTACAGGACACCCTGTATACAACAACGGTTTTCATAATCATTAATATCACCGGAATCATCAATATGGCCCCTATTATCTCAGAGAGTATTGCTTCTATTACACCAATATGTAAACTATAAATCCTAGGGTATTTAATTAACTCTTATCCAACCAAAACTCAACTTGTTTTCCGTGGTCAACTTCTTAAGTGTTAAAAATTTGATCTAATAAACAATATTCTACATTCATTTGGGCCTTTTATAATTGATACCCATACGTCTCTCTCAATACAAAACAGTTGATCAATTGTATGAGGATCAGGCAATTTAAAAATGATTCATCACCAGTCAAACCAAAAATTATTACCAGTTTTTGTTTCTATCGAGGCAACATTACAATATAAAAATACCGATCTATCACCGCGACTAATGCCTGCCCGTTAAATTTCGGGACGAATAAATTTATCGAGGTGTCACTCCCACTCTGGGACGAGCGAGTGCGTTCCCAGTTGTTCCCGATAAATTATCAACTAGTAGATTTTATTTTTGTCGTGCATTTCGTGTCTAACAAAATGCCATTGGGATTTCATCGCCTTCGAAATGTGCGCCAATTAATCGAATGAATATCGGCCTTGTTAACGCCGACAGAACAATTTGGAGGTTGACGTTTTATATCTGTCAATTAATCATTAACATTAATAGTCTAAGAGCTAGCGGCCACAAGGTGGTACGATTATACCTATGGCTGAAAATCTACATATCATCCCTTTTTAGTATTCACAGGTGAGGTATGCAAAATAGTCAGATGGTTAAGTCACTGCAAATTTCTAAATTTTTTGTTGAAAGCAATAGAAGCAATAGAAAGTGAGTGTTTGGATCCGGAAACGTATCTATTTTCTGATGATCTGTCCTTTGTTAGAGTTTCTTCAATTTCTTCCGAATTAGAAAATAAAATCTCTCCTTTGGAAAATAAAATTTCTTCTGATATGACTCATGGGCGAAGTTAAGGAGGGGCTTGGGGGGGCTAAGCCCCCCAAAAACCAAATTAGCCCCCCCAAAAATAATTCGAACATTTATCGCACATCCACCCAAACATTTCAGATTTCAGAACAGAAATTAAAAAATAAAAAGAATCGTGCCATTTGATTCTGCAATTTTACATTTAGTTCAGGAGGCAGTGAATTTTTTTCGTATTCATTTTTCCAGTCGGTGTATATGAAAAATAAACTGTTCTCTTAGTGACAAAAACAAAATTTTTGAGTCTGACACTTATTTTCCCAGTCATAACTATTTTACATTTACTAAACTAGAACATAAAGCTTATAAAAATGGCAGTTTGGATTATCTCAGATAGTGGAAAGTGAGTGTGGCAGAAAATTGAGCATATAAATTGATACAATCATGAACTGTTTATAATAATAAGTCTGGCTGATTTACGAAATTGGCTAATGAGTCTGGTAATATCTTCTAAATGAAAAAAATATAATATTTTTGCTTTTATTTTCCCGGGTTTGAAAATTTGTCACGTGATAGATTAAATTATAATTTTACACCTCCATTTTATAGCCAATCAACTGCTTTTATTTTAAAACACTTTCATGACAACCAGAAAAATTTCCGGAAATTTTTCTTTTGGTGGGTACCCTGAACGAAATTATACTGAATTTTTTTTTGACAGTTGAGCAGCTCTTTCATGCATATAAAAAATTTGCCGTTTCAGTGGTTAATATTTTATTTAATACCAATTATAACTAGGTAGAAATACACTACATTTATTTTATGTAAAATAATAATTAGGTTTTTCGCGTCAACTAAACGACTTCAAATATGACAAATGGTCATGGTATGGCCACAGCATATAAAACATATGTTTTATATTCTGTGGTATAGCAAAGTAACTTTCAGAACCTTTGAAAATTTGATTTTAGTCGTTTTAATGCATGTCTGTCAAGTTTTGAAATTTGGATAATTTGGTGTAAAACTTTCTTACCCAATACCAAACGTGCCTAAATTATTATCAGTAAATTTTTGCACACTCACGCATATTTTAAGAACATTATCCATCTACTTAGGATACATTTCAAAATATTCGTAAGTGAAAATACACGTCTGGCTGACAATTACAATTACGGAGGCCTGCCAGACTCACAAGTAGTGTCCGACCGAAGGTTCGGTTACGGTTTCGGCCAACTTTGGCTTTAAATAATAGTTTCGACTACAGTTTCGGTTTCGGCGGAAAACTGGCCGAAACTGCAGCCGACAGCGAAACTACTTTTAAAAGTTTTCGTATCACAATTGGTTGTGTCCGGCACAATGGCGACTGTGCCGGGTGCCATTCCTACACAGTGCATGTACACACAAACTTCTCTGCTTTGTTTCAAGTGAACATGTCAATAAATTTATTAATGGCTTCTTTTGATCACATAAATAAACAGGTAATAAGTAAATGTAGCTAAAATTTATAATACGAGTTAATTAGTCTAAAACAAGGATTACAATGAGATATTGCAAATTTCAATAAGAGATTGCCTTAGACGAGTCTGGCAAGGCTTTCGGGGTGTTCCACATTAGCCAGATTGTATTTTAAGCTGTTATCATAATATACATTTTTCTAGTAGTGAGAACACTTGTAACTGGACATTGCCAACTAAAATTACTCCTTAGTAAACTGAGAGTAGTAGAAGATAGTGCAGATTTTGTGAGGAGGAGGAAAAAATCTTCATTCACATTCTAACTAAATGTGTAGCACTTCAGAATCCAAGGGCACTATACCTATGAGCATATCAAATAGAAGAGATTTACCTAACTTGAAGCCACTCTAAATCCTACACTTCCTTGAGAAGATATAATTGGAAGGATCTTTATTCTCGATTCAAGCTAAGTGATACGCCCTCTGGAGGAAATTTGTAGAAGGTCCCTATAAGTAGGATATCGTTCATTGTTGCCAGAAGTAGCAAAATTTCGCTACGTCGTCGGATTTTAGCTCTTGAAGAAGTGGATAAGACCTTTTATTTAAGAATCAAAATTTGTGTATAGTAATATGTAATCATACTCTATATTTATTTAAGGACTTTTTTATAAAACCGATTTATTATATTAATTTTTTTTTTAATTTCAGTTCATTTATTAATTTTGTTTTAAAATCAGTTCATCATTTCGCAACGAGTTCATTGTTTACATTTTAATTTGTATCAATTACAATTCGAGTTTTTCTTACTTTTTAGCTTTAAATTTGTTTATTTCTTATAGTATGTGATAGTGTTTATGTTAAAAATGAAATCTACGAAAAAGTCCCCAGCAAATTGCAATCTATATGGTGTTAATGTCAAAATCAAAACTGAAGTATTCATTATTTTCCAAGTGCAAGTCGTAAAATTTAGTTTTTTACCATAAATGGATATCTACAATTTCACAATATTGAAATTTTGCAAAACTTTGTTTAGAATCGATATATGATATTTTATCCATTTTCATAGATTCGCCAGAATTTTTTTACTTAACTTCAGTAGGTATACCTCTAGAACTATTATATATTATATGACTAGGGCTAGGGCTTTAGCCCCCCCAGATCTGATGACATAACTTCGCCCATGATATGACTTCTTTAAAAACCGATATTTCTTCCATAGAAAGTAAAGTTTGTTCTACTTCTACATTTTGGTCCGCTATACAACCGTGTATAACCTCTAAATTTATGTGAAAAATTAAAATAATCAAGTTTTTGGTTTTTTATTTTTATCTTATGCAAAAAAAAATTTTTTGTCGAAATTTGGTGAAAACTTACCTTTTTATGTCCTAAAGACACTGTAATTTTTTTGATTTGAAATATTTATTTTTTCACCTTATTTTGACTTAATATCGAAAAACACCCTAATTTTCTATGTTACATTGATAAACAAAAAAATACAAATCGAAATATACTACTATAATTAACAACCAAATAAGTTAATATTTAATAAGACATTTACAATATTTTGAGAAAGTTGTAGAATATTCTTTAAATTATGTGCATAGATGCCTATTTATTGCTATTTTAAGATAACTTATATACCTACCTGAGTTACCTAGTGATAATTTTAGCCCATCAAAAGGTATTTCATAGAGAAGTGAGGAAGGGGCTAGGCGGGTCTAGGTCTTTCTACCTGTTATTTCGTAGCAGCGTTAATGAAAAGATTACAGTGGATTTTCCTGTAAACAAGCAGAAGAAGATACTGGTGCAGACATTATTAAAACTTCGATAGAAATTGCCAGAGATACCAATAAAACTGTCATTGTGTTGCGCTAGTTCTTTAGATTTGGCGCTTACTGTACGTATTTTAAAAACATTTTTGTATATACGTTTTGGAGTGGCAAATAAAAATGTTTATATTTTAAATTGAACAATATTTTAGTTCAGTTTTAGAATGGTTTTGGTAATACTGTATTCAAAACCTAGAATTTTTCTTCAAAATATTACAGAGTTGCCAAGCAATTAATTTTTTCATAAAATTAGAGAACGTTGCAGTCCCCAAAAAAAATTTCATAATTTCGGTTAGTTTACATTGATTTCAAAATTGTTTAGTATCCAGACTTAATCTATACTAAACTAGGGGTCGGCAAACCGCGGCTCGCGAACCGCATGCGGCTATTTGACAACTTCAATGTGGCTCTTCCACAAACTACAACGTGCAGGTTTGC
Organism: Psylliodes chrysocephalus; assembly: GCA_927349885.1. Classification (NCBI taxonomy): domain Eukaryota; kingdom Metazoa; phylum Arthropoda; class Insecta; order Coleoptera; family Chrysomelidae; genus Psylliodes; species Psylliodes chrysocephalus. The sequence goes on along the minus strand of OV651819.1, from coordinate 60,425,391 downwards.
ACATTGAGTACGATTGAAATTTCGGGATGGCTGCTTTTCTTATTTCTATTTTTTGATACTTAGTTGGTGTTTAGGTGTCTTTGGCCGAGTATCCTGAAGCGACTTATTAAAAAAAAAACATTTAAAGAAAGATAAACTATCATCGTGTATCGTACAATATATTACTTGTAGTAAAAATCTGCAGCCCCTGCAGTTATCACTTTTATCGTTCCTCTGTCCGAAGCGCTTTACCTTCCTTCCTTCCTTGGTTCTATTTTGAATTACTTTCCAAGCCTGTTCAGATTGTGATATTAACATTTTCTATTTCAAAACAACACTTTTAATAATGATACAATTTAATTTTATGTTAATTTTAAGAAAGCGTTGTGGAGTAAAAAAGAAGATGTAGTTTCAAATATTGAGAAAGGTAAGTGGACATAAAGGCTTGGAAAAAGTTATACGAGCCATACGGTGTAGGTACGACCATCTCTATTAACTATTGCAGACAGTTATTCGTAAAACGTCGGAAAGCATCATAATCATTACTTGTTACAATAAGTATAGCATAGTTCTGTTACTTTGTTTTTTATTTTTGTAGAGTTTTGCGAAATTATGAAGAATCGACAGAGTCCGTTAGAGTCAAAATGAAAACTTTTTAAAATACATTTTATTGACCGACAAAACAACTATTTTATTGCACAATCAACAATCCAGAGACAGTGTGCTCGAAAAAATAAACATTTGAGTATACCGACATGCACACAGTGACCCAGAAACTATATGTTTATACTGGTATTTTAAGGGACCACATTATAGGCCCTTCTTTATTGATAATAAAATTAATAGACAAAAATATTAAGATTTAATTTAAAATCAATTTATTATTTTTCATATACATATATTTCTTAATTAGAGAATCGCAGAATTGCGTAAATATTGTATTTATTTAATTAGAGAGAACGATACCCCACAATAGTTCATCATTCGAAATTTTCTATAAGCTCGCACGATCGTAGGTCACAGAAGAGGTGGTAGTAGTTTTACACAAAATATAGAGATGAATATTCACTTGCAGTGCTTATAACCTATGTCTCGCATAATTTTTTCATAATCTGTATAAAAAGGATGAACGATAGGTAATAGACGAAACAAGTTTACAAGACGAGTGTGGATAAAAGTGTTGGAAAGGGTCGACCTTAGTGAACCTACTTCAATCAGACTAAGCACGTTTTTAGTAAAGGCCAGCTTAGCAGTACCCTAATTAAGTTAACAACAATGTACCTACCTATAAAGTTTAAGTTTAAAAAATTTGGCTCTCAAAAGAAATTTCAGTCGTTCTACTGTTGCTATTTGGCTCTGTTGACTAATGAGTTTGCCGACCACTGTACTAAACTAACGAGAAGTAGTGGAACATGTTTTGAAACATGTGTTAAATATGGCTAATTTTAAGATTAATATACTCTTTTTTTAAATGCAACACCCTGTATATTATTTTAGCATAAAATTCCTTATGAATTTGCCTATTAGGCATTTCAAACAAAATGGCTACCAGTGGGTTTTGACAGGTTATAATATAGCAAAATTATTGAAACCCTGTAGCAAAGAATACATACCCAAGAAGCGAAACTGAATGAGTTTTTCTATGTACCAAAGTAGCAGCGACCTTGACGTAAATGGGAACTTAATACACTGGGAAACGTATAATTCTAATCAATTTTTGTTGTTTGGTTCATGAGAATTAAACACATACTAAAGTTAAAATGACGGAAAATTCTTACTATGTTCAATAGATAATGTTAATAATAATAATAATTTTAGTAATAAGTACTGTAGGTAGCTGAGAATGTATTTTGATTGCATGATCCTGATAGCAGCGACTTGGTTCCTCAGAGTGAGTCTGTCATATATATTACTGTTTTAATCCTTACTATAAAATTGTTTATATGTATATTATTTAATGGATTAAATCGATCACAGTCCGTATGGTTTGAAAAACAAAATAGTGATTTAATTTTTGGAAATAGTCGAAAAATCTGTGGGTACTTTGTAGAAGGTTGTTTTTCTACTTTATGGAATATATCTGATATTTACGCTTGGAGAAGAAAATTCTTTAAATAAAAATTGCTTGCAATGTTATTCTCTATAATTTTTGTCATTTAAAATGGTCCGTATTCGAGAAATTTGACAAAAAATGCAAGATTCTAATTTTTGGAATTGGAAAATGTATTTCTTATTTAGTTCATCCTTAGATTATTTTGATCAATAAGCAATAAGAAACATAGCAATAAAAAAAAGTCTAGGCATCCTCAGACGTACCAAAAACCAGGATTGGCAGGTGGGTAATTTCACATTAAAGCGACATATACATGTCTTTCTAATTTTTTCAAATAAATAATTATTTTATATCTTTAAAATGATATCAACTACGAGAAATGAATTACTATCTTTGAAGAACAATAAGTTTTGTTTCCAAAGAAGCAAGATTATTTTGAAAAAATTTCCCTGACACGTCCTCAAGCCATTCATATCTTAAAAACGGTCATAATTTAAAAGTTATTTAAAATTACATTATCAACATTATAATACAATTTTATCCAAGTATTTTCCATGTGCCAAGGCCCTTAAAAGCTTAAAAAAATTATTTATTTCGAAAAAATAATAAATATTTAAATGGTCCTCAATGTCTTATGTAATTCAATTTGAGCTGTGTCCAGGCCGTTGGAGTCTATGCCGGTCGGCGTAGCCAGGTATGGGTTAATGTTTTTTGGTGGCGGCGAAGCCACTTTACGACTTATCGTAGGGTGGCGGCTACGATAAGTCCTTGCTTTTTTCTTGTTGCATATTTATGGACCGGTATGGGCAATCACAATTTTCCAATAACTACTAATTTTATCACAATCTGGCAACGTTGCAATTATATTTTCCAAATTTGACATTACGAGTGTGGAAAGTGACATTTTTCACACAAGTGGGAAATATTGTCGCACGAGGCACAAGCTGAGTGCGACTATCACACGAGTGCGGAAAATCACTTTTCACACAAATGATGTACAATATTTTTTCTACGACCACAAAATAATGACATCAAAAAATGTAAAACCAGGTTATTATTACTATAATAATTAAAATGTATTTAAAAAAATAATCAACAATATTCGTATTTATTCAATTTTCACACTTTCTAAACAAAAAAAATACTAAAAATAAAAAAAAAAAACAAAAAAAAAATTCTGGCCCCGCCAAGATTTGAACGCGGTCGCTCGCCAAGTCTCAAATGGCAAAGTTAATAAGTTTGGAGTTCTAACCATCTGAGCTAATAGCACTTACATCAATTAAATGATCTAATCGGTTATCCATTTAACCAGAATAAAAAGCAAACATATCTTAGTTATTTTAAAATTATTTTAATAATAATTGTTAAAGATAAATATCTAGGATCTAATTTACAACAATTTCAATAATTATTTAACAATCATATCGATTTTAGTATTAATATGGACATTACATAGATCAAAATAGAAATATGTTTAACATTTTCTGACAGCTACTGCGGAAAGTAGCATATTCGTACACGGGTGGAAAGTAAATTCTTATTCATACGCGTGTGATATAGGGCACTTTCCATAGTGTGATATGTGTCATTTTCCTAAGTGGTCGTAGGAAAATATCATAGCTTCGTTTGCATTTGGAGAATACTGTGGGTACAGCATTGTCAAATAATCGTCTTCTATAAGATGTACTGTTTGAAAAATATTGTTCTTCAAAATGTTGTTCACATATTCTATATGAAGATAAGCCACTAGGAACTGTGAAATTTAAATCTTCACGATTACAAGCTTTTAACCAGAGTTGAGCTCTACAAAATTATATTTATTAATACTTAATTTTTCTAAATAAATTTGAACAGTAACATACCTTATGGCATCTCCTGGGAATTTAAACATTGTTAGCCCTTGTTCTGAAGTTGTAACACAACCACGAACAACGCAATAAATTTTTTTCATTGTAATAAAAACCTTTAAACTATCTAATATATAATTACTATTTTTAAATAAACCTACTGAAATTTTCTCAAACCGCTAAGAATAATATACCAAACGTCATACACTACATGAACTGACAACTATATTTGACGTTAAACTACCTCTAAAACACTGAGAAAACTTGGCAATTTTTTGTCCACGAATCGCCCATTTAGTGTCGCTTCTTGGGTAGGTATTCTTTGCCTGTAGGCCTGGTGATTTGACAAGGTCAATGAAATAGATAGTTACATAGATTGATTATCCATATTTTTCAAAATAAACGTAAGTTTATGCCTTGAAGTAAACATTTTTGCACAATCGATTTTGATTAATGAGCACTTGCGAGGCAATATGGCCGCTCGCAAACGACCCGCTTTAAGCAATCTATATAACTACCATTTACCCTGTCAATGACAACATGCTCACAGGGTTGCCAAAACTAAATGGCAGTTCCTACTTGTCAGCAGTTTGACAGGTCGTTGGAATGCCTAATTAAACGATACCAACATGTTAGCCTATACCACATATAAATAAATAAAATAAATAATAAATAAATAAATAAATAAATAAATAAATAAATAAATATAGGGTGTACCATCAGTGCGTAGTTAATCTATAGCTGTTTTATTATTGGTAATACGAAAAAAAAATATAGAAGTTGTATGACATATTTAACAATTTTTCTTAAATATACAGGGTGGTCTATAAATGAGGGGCTAAGCAAAACACCCTGCGGGTAGTTATACATATTTGATTGTTTTCACATTGTCAAATAATATTAAATGACTATGTTGTATATAGCAAGGGCGGCTCCAGGGGGGGAGGGCACAGGGGTCACCCCCCGAGAAGAAAGTTCTTACGATTTATGAGCCTTTTGTTCAAAAAAATATGCTAAAAGGGGAATATCTAAAGGCAATCCCCTCCCCCCCTCCCCCCGAAAATTTGACTTGGAGCCGCCCTTGGCATATAGGGTGTGTCAAAACGCGAGGTTACGATTTTCTCAATTTTTAAAATGGTATTAATTAATTGGTATAACAAACAGGGTATTTCAATTGAGAAAATCGTAACCTTGCATTTTTACACACTCTATATACAACACAGCGAATAATTGAAATCTATTAATATTCTTTAGTAATGTGAAATCAAATATGTATAACTACCTGCAAGGTGTTTTGCTTTAAAAATGTATAGGTTTGGTCAGCCCCTCATTTATGGACTACCCTGTATATTTAAGAATAATTATTGTTAAATATGGTCATACAAGTTTTATATTAATTTTTTTTCGTACTTCCATTAATAAAACTTGTATAGATCAATTACTCACTGATCGTAGTGTATATGTGTTATTGTCTAACATGTTGGTATCGTTGAATAGGTAAATTCATAAAAAAATTTAAGCTAAAATAATATACAGGATGTTGCATTTGAAAAAATTGTGTAAATTGAACTTAAAAAAGCCATATTTAAGAGATGTTTCAAAATACTCTGTATAAAATAAACCAGTTCGGTCACCTCTATTCGTTAGCCTAGTATCTTGTTAGACTGTATATTAAACAATTTTGAAATCAATGTAAACCTACCTAAATTAGGATAATTTATTTTGGGGTCTGTATCGTTCTCTAATTTCATTAAAAAATTAGTTTCTTGGCAACCCTGTAATATTTTGAAGAAAAATTATAGGGTTGAATACAGTATTACCAGTATTACCAAATCATTCTAAAATTGAAATAAAATACAGGATATTCAAATTAAAAAATATAAATGTTTATTTGCCAGGCAAAAACTCAACACCCTGTATATCCAAAAATATTTTTAAAATACGTACTTTTAAAATTAATATCTTTTATTTGAAACTTTGTGTGTCTATAACACAAATTGAAATATTAAACAATTACGCACTAATGGCACACCCTGTATACAGATTCTCTATATAAAAAAAAAGAAAAAGCATAAACATTCTCGTTCATAACTGTCATTTATCTAACTATTTAAGCCATTTTGTTCCAGCATCAAGAACGAGTCTAAGTTACTTATATTTTGCTTTTTGTAATTTTTGATTATAATTTAAATATTGAATTGTTTTTAATTTAATATATTTTAATTATTTAGAACTAGCATTGTTTGTTTTCAAAATGTTCTATTGTTTTATGATCAAGTTTATCAGATAAATAATTTTTTTAATTTTGACATATAAAGTGACATTTTTTGTAATCGGCGCAAGTGTCAAAATGATCTACTTTATGTAATTTAACAGTTACATAAAGTTATACATTATTTAACTGGTTGCGAAAAGTTCATTATGTCAACAGTTGCGAAAAGAAAACACATATAAATAAACTATTTTTGGTATTATACATTGCTTTTAAAAGTTTATATCGAGGGAATGAAAAAAGAAAGAAAGCATGGTTGGATATATAAAAATAAATTTTATTAGTAAACATACAATTAGCACTAATTCTATTTAGGTCTCTATTTTCCATTCTAAATCTGCACACTATAATCAAAACACTGTTTCACTCAATATACGACAAAATACCCCAATTTAATCAAAACTCGTTTTAACAAGCAAGAAAACCAACTGACAACAAGTAGTTGAGAACAATTTTATTATTAGGTATATGATTTTCTAAATAAATATGCCAATGAGAACAAAAATTATACAACTATAAAACGCAACAAAAGTAATATCGGTTGCATAGAAAAACAATTTTTTTCTACACCAACATGGATATTACCTTATCTACGCTCAGATTACAAAACGGAAAAGTATGTTATTGCCTTTAACTGAACGAATATATTTCATATCCATTCTAAGTAATGAGAACTAACTCCTAGTATTTTAAAAATTTTAATTACTTAAGTGACAATTCTGTCAAACTAATTGTCAGTATATTTTTTAGTTATTGAGTTTAAACATTTATTAAAATGGGTTATTCTTGTGTAGAATCAATAAATAATAGCATTTCTTTTTTTATTTCGTCTATAATTAATTTAAATAAAACTATATGAAGTCAATTTAATTACGAGTATTAAAGCAATAAAAATAAAAGAGTAGGTGGTCTTGTGGTTAGCGTTCTTGCCTTCCACGTAGAGGATTGAAGTTCGATTCTCGGATGGGGAAAAATGAAATTAACTTTTTTCTTTTTTTTCGTTTATTTTATTTTAAAAATTATTAAAGGTCATAAATTATTTTAAAATTAGTTATTTTGTCTTAATAACCTAAAATATTTTTTTATTTGTAAATTTTCATTAGTGGGTCGTAGAAAAAATATACAGTACAACTCGAGTGGATTGTCCACATCGCACTTAGATGATTGAGCACTCCGCCTACGGCGTCGTGCTCAAATTTCGTCTTCATGCGATATGCCCATCATATCCACTCTTGTTGCACAAACTACTATTTTATACATTCTTTAAGCGACCGAAAGCATACATTAATTAATATTTTGTTTTAAATAATAATTGAAATAACTTCTTGTGTCCATTCAAACAAATCAATTTATACATTTTCTCAAATCTTTGATTAGAAGTACTAAGATTATTGGTTAGTAATTTTTAACCAAACAAAATTTTATAAATAATTTAATAAAAATTAGAATAAATCTTGTATTTAACACGTTACATAAATAGTTATTCTAACAATTTTCCGAAAACCACATAAATTATCCAAAAAAACCATATATGGAACTGTCATGGAGTCCAATTGGACGTCCAGGATTGTGCCATTATTTGTAATTCTATTAGACGTCCATTGGATTCCTATCTGTAAAATGCTGAAAACCCTTTGAAAAGCCACTGTCTCCATCAAAACTCTAATTTGAGAAGAGCTTTACCAAGCATTGTATTGTAGGTATTGTATATTATTGTAAATGAAAATGATATGTATTATCGCTGCCCCCTGCCACTGAAACCGAGCCGAGTCCTTAGGGATTAAACAGGAATGTTTACGAGATGGATATTTCTTTTAAAAATAGCACTCTAACCGCGTCTACGGCTGCCCATCACCAGCAGCCAGTTCCCAATTCTCTGTTTCTGTTGACAAGACGTACTGCGAACAGCTGAGTACGTGAAAAGTGGAACCGAGAGACTCTGAAAGAGCAGAAAGATGTGTTCTGCTGACTGATGGGTTTCGGCTCCTGCTGATGGTATGTCGCCGTAAAGTGGTCGAACCAATGACACTCGCAGTTAATTTATATTTACTTTTTAATTCTGGAAACGTTAATGGAACTTTTTTAAAAGAGAAATTGTGTGTTTTTTTTATTTTTATAGATAATAGATTTGTGGTTTGTCAATTTCTTCGTCCAGTAAAATTTTCTTTTCAACATTATCGTTATTATATGCAATGTTTAACTTCATATTTATATAGCCAGTTCCAAGAACGTCCGTTAATATTTATGAATCTGATAAGCTTTGTCGCGTTTGTTTAGATTGTCAGTAATTTGAAATTAATTTCATTCAAAAATATCACGTCATTATCAAGCTCTCTCAATCCCATAATGTTAATGTTAATGTTAATGTTAATGTTAATGTTAATGTTAATGTTAATGTTAATGTTAATGTTAATGTTAATGTTAATGTTAATGTTAATGTTAATGTTAATGTTAATGTTAATGTTAATGTTAATGTTAATGTTAATGTTAATGTTAATGTTAATGTTAATGTTAATGTTAATGTTAATGTTAATGTTAATGTTAATGTTAATGTTAATGTTAATGTTAATGTTAATGTTAATGTTAATGTTAATGTTAATGTTAATGTTAATGTTAATGTTAATGTTAATGTTAATGTTAATGTTAATGTTAATGTTAATGTTAATGTTAATGTTAATGTTAATGTTAATGTTAATGTTAATGTTAATGTTAATGTTAATGTTAATGTTAATGTTAATGTTAATGTTAATGTTAATGTTAATGTTAATGTTAATGTTAATGTTAATGTTAATGTTAATGTTAATGTTAATGTTAATGTTAATGTTAATGTTAATGTTAATGTTAATGTTAATGTTAATGTTAATGTTAATGTTAATGTTAATGTTAATGTTAATGTTAATGTTAATGTTAATGTTAATGTTAATGTTAATGTTAATGTTAATGTTAATGTTAATGTTAATGTTAATGTTAATGTTAATGTTAATGTTAATGTTAATGTTAATGTTAATGTTAATGTTAATGTTAATGTTAATGTTAATGTTAATGTTAATGTTAATGTTAATGTTAATGTTAATGTTAATGTTAATGTTAATGTTAATGTTAATGTTAATGTTAATGTTAATGTTAATGTTAATGTTAATGTTAATGTTAATGTTAATGTTAATGTTAATGTTAATGTTAATGTTAATGTTAATGTTAATGTTAATGTTAATGTTAATGTTAATGTTAATGTTAATGTTAATGTTAATGTTAATGTTAATGTTAATGTTAATGTTAATGTTAATGTTAATGTTAATGTTAATGAACATTCTTGCAACCAGTTGATAGTCTTTCTCATGTAGGGCTGCAGTAGCTGCAACAGTCATAGAGTTAAATAAAGATCCCATCTACGTTAATAAACCACAATTCCGGGCTCTTTAAGTTGGCATGCAATATACTTTCAAAGTAAGCTTAACATCCATGTAACCACCGAATGCCCCCAACTGCAAGACTTTCATATAGAGGTTATAAAGTGAAGTGCGGAAAACATCACACTAGCAGTTTTACAGTACTTACTTTTACAGTTGTTCTGAAACGTTTTATAGATGTGAGTTAGTTCTACAGCAATATACAGTGTGTTCACGGATTGACTAAACTTTGTAAAAAATATTTATTTTAATTTAAAAAAAGTAATTCTTCATAATTTATTTTCCTTGTTTCTTGAAAATAAGTACCAATATCACAAAAGTAAAGATAGGTATTTATAAGATAGGTATATCACAAAGTAACGCAATTACATATGTGCGATAATACAGTGTGCCAATTTAAAAACTTACAATGAGCTATATCTTAAAAGAAGGGTATCAAAAAATTATTAAAACCGTTTCTAGGATAAGAAGGGGGAACTAAAATGACATAAAAGAAAACTCACAAATTTGTAGTTCAACAGAAACTTCATTAAATTTTCCTTTTAAGGCAAGGTTTCACAATTATTGATTCACCAGGTACAACTATTGGATTGTTTTACAAATCCATGAACTTTTATTAAAACTAACATATATACTTTTTAATTACGAATTCTATTAAAAATTGTATTGTCAGTATAGACAAAAATAGCCCATTAGTACACAAATGAATAAGCGCTGCTGTCACGCACGGGGCAAATAAGATACTAAGCTAACGAATAGTGGTAATGGAACTGGTTTATTTTATACAGAGTGTTTTGAAACATGTCTTAAATATTGCTAATTTTAAGTTCAATTTACTCACTCTGCATATTATTTTATCATAAAATTCCTTATAAATTTACGATCTAACGATACCAACATGTTAGCCAATAACACATATACATATCCATTTCTACAGGTAGGGGCAATTTTTAGAAAAAAAATTAGAACATTTATTTGTTGAAAAACAAAGAAAATGACAAATAAAAGAGCAATACAAATTAACAAGTCTCTAATATATAAAATAACCCAACAAAAAAGACAAACTAAAATAAAAAAAAAACAAGGAACTTACAACACATTTTTAAAAAACAAACAGAAGGTGTGATATAAAAGAAAAATATGAACAAGAAGACACAAGCCATACACATGGGCGTCGTTTGGGGGGGGGCAAGGGGGGGCAGTTGCCCCCCCTGGCTTTTACGACTATACAACGCGTAATGGCTGTATGTCACAATACTAAATTAAGTACTAAAATTTAGCCCCAAATCAAGTTATTAATTTAGTACTAAATTTAGAACTAAAAATATTTTTTTCCTTTTGCAACGATACCAATTTTTAGTACTAAATTAAGTATGGGCGCACGCACATTGACGTATTATTACGTAAAATTAGCACAGAAATAAAATATTCTTTGTAAATGAGAGAAGAAAATTAAAAGATGTATTTATTATGACTTTGACACTAATTGACTTGACAATAACTAAATGCTGCAATGCTACTAAAAACCACGAAAAAACACAATAAAACCTACAAAATCAAACACAAGCGAAATTTGTCCAAGGCGATAAAGCAATAACAGTTGCTGTGTTGTAAATTGTAAAAATACTAGCAGAAAAACAGTGTAAATTATATAAATTTTAAGTTGCAAAATGAAAATTAAATCAAAGAAATAAATGGATAGCTGTACAATAAGAAGAAAAAACCTTTATTTTTGTAATAATAACACTAATACTGGAAATAGTAGACATCAGAAAATTAAAAGGTTTTAAATAAACAATAAATTATTATTTTACAATATTGTTCAACATCCCTTAACTCTTAAATGTTGAGCAAGGATTAGATTTCTGCCTTTGATTATTGTATGTGGCTGAAATGCAATCTTGTGACTTATTGATAGGAAACCAATTTTATTAATTAATTTCTATGGACTCTTTCGAACTAAAAATAAAGAAAATATGAATTACAATCGCAAATTTACCAATTATTTTTGTTAATACGTTTTGAGACTACGTTATTATATAACGGTAATGTTTTTGTTTTCACATTATTTAACCTTTTCTTCAATGGTAACTTATTAGGCTTAGGCAACATATACATTTTCTGGTAAATATACAATCTTATAATAATCATTCTCTCCCTAATTCATCCCCTTATGAGTGAATTTTAACTCCAAAAGCTGAGCTTGTGCGGGGAAAAATATTATTATTATTATTATTTGCTGTGGAGCTCCGGGACGACTTAAAGATAATTAATGGTGACATTTGACTTACAGGTGAGGAAAACCCGGAAAACACCACCTACCATCATCGGAAACGGTAATGCATGGTGATTTTATTTTAATAATCTGGATGTCATATCAACAGAAATTAAATTTCTGCTAATATGGCATCCATCAAATCCTATAGAGAACCATGCAAATAAATTCACATGGTCTTCCGTATAATCTGAAACCGTGTCTCGTTTTACCAGAAAATTGGCTGAGAAATGAATGCCGCGCCGTAGACACCTACACCACCGTAGCCTGCCTATGTTTTATTATTGATTATACTACTTTTATTTTAGCTGAAGTACCTAATAAAAATATATATTATAATTATTTTTTTCACTTGTTTTACAAATCTATATACTTTTATTAAAATCAACATATATATTTTTTAATTCCATTAAAAATTGTATTGTCAGTATACGCAAATATATTCCGTTAGTTCATAAATTAGTTGGCGGTGCTGTCACGCACAGAGCGAATAATGAATGAAAATAGGCTGACTGCGCTTTGCATGATGAACGTACATCCAAAAATAATCGCAAAAAACTAAAAAGAAATCATGTTTTCTGTTATAGATTATTTTAGGTAGAGGAAGAAGAAATTAAAAATTATCTAACACTAGGTCGACGTGTATATTTTATTTTTTTTATATATTATGTATGGCTCTGTCTCCTTGTTCATATTTTTCTTTTATCTCACACCTTCTATTTGTTTTTTAGAAATATGTGTTTTGAGTTTTTTGTTTTTTTTTTTTTAATTTTAGTTTTTGTCTTTTTTGTTGGGTTATTTTATTTATTAAAAACTTTTGTTAATTTGTATTGCTCTTTTAGTTTTCAATTTCTCTGTTTTTCAACTAATAAACATTCTAAATTTTTTCAAAATTTTGCCCCCCCCCCCTATAGAATTGTGTAACGACGCCCATGGCCATACATAATAATAAAAAATAAAAATTTATAAAAACACAAAAACATAAAAAGAAAAACACTAGGAAAACGCAAATTTTTTTCTCTACCAGAAACATCGATAACTGAAAACATAATTTCTTTTTGTTTCCTCTCATTATTTTTCAATGTACGCTCATCATGCATAGCGCAGTCAGCCTATTTTCTCCTTTTTCGCTCCGTGAGAACAATTTTATGAACTAACTGACGATATTTGCGTATACTGACAATACAATTTTTAATAGAATTTGTAATTAAAAAATATACTGGGTGTTCAAATTAAAGTGTTACAGTTAAATACCGCCGAAAATATGCAATTTAGAAAAAAAGTTTTATAGTTTTTTGGGGGAAACATTTTGGCTAAATTCATTTTTTTATAGCTGACCATAATATGGCCATATAGAGGTGGACTTTGTTTTTTAAATGGGAACCCCCTTTTTATTCATATTCTTAAATTATATAAAAAAAATTTTTTATACGACTTTTACTTTTTGAGTAACAGCTACTTTAAAATTTTGCTGGACGAAAAAAAGTTGGCCATATTATGGTTAGCTATAAAAAACGATTTTAGCCAAAAATTTTTCCCCACAAAACTATAATACTTTCGTCTGAAACATTGTTTTTATAATTTGCGGAATTTAGCTGTAACACTTTAATTTGAACACCCGGTATATGTTGATTTTAATAAGAGTATAACTTGTAAAACAAGTGAAAAAAATTATATATTATTATTATATATTTTTATTATTTCAGCTAAAAAAAAAAATAGTATAATCAATAAAATTCAATAATAAAACATAGGCAGGTATTAACGAAAAATGTATGAGATGTTGCCCAAGCCTATTGTTGTCATTAAAGAAAAGGTTAAATAATGTCAAAATAAAAATATTACCCTTATATAATAACGTAGAATCAAAACGTATTAACAAAAATAATTGGTATATTTGCGATTATAATTTATATTTTCTTAATTTTTAGTTGGAAAGAACTCATAGGAATTAATGATTAAAACTGGTTTCCTATTAATAAGTCAGAAGATTGCATTTCAGCCGTATGCAGTAATCAAAGGCTCATTTTATTATTTTTACCTATTTTTTAAGAAAAAAGTAAAATGTATACGTGTATTTGATAGGTCAAAATTATAAAATATTTCCCTAGAGAACTCGAATTATCCACAGCTTGCATTAGTATCGCTTTCGCTCCCCTACCCTGACTTCGCACTGAGCGAATAGACCACAGCCCTGTTTTAACATGCCTTAGCGTGCTAAACGTTCTTTCGATTGAGGTTGTCGTTGGTAGTGATGGGCATAATCGAATACTCGGATGATTAAAATTCGAGCTGTTCGAATATTCGAATCAAATTATTCGAATTATTTATTATATGCAATCATCAATGATTGGGTAGGTCAAAATCAATGTGTCAAAAGGTAATATATTGACAGTTAACGATCCAATTAGAACGCAGTACACCAAAGTCTAAAACGTCATACGTCAATATTTACTTTTAATTATCATGTAACCGTTTTGCTTTGGAGTGATTGAGTGGTTCCCCAACTTGATAGAGATCTATTCAATTAGAACGCGATACGCTAAAAGAGAAGACGCAAAAACGTTGCATGTATATCCTACTTAAGGAAAATAAGCAATTTTGGGTGCCTATCTACTCCATATTTCTACAAATCACCTGGTGACCTATTTTCAAACGATTTCAAACGATTTCTCTCATAAGAAATGTCATATGTCAGCGTGAAAACAGTATTTTGAAAGCCAGTAAGAATTAAAATTCTTAGGAGTATATTAATTCTCCCGAAAAAACTGAGAAAAACAGTTAGTTTTCACTGTTTTTAAAAATACTATTTCCACGTTGACGTATGACACTTCTCATGAAAATTTTGAGAGAAATGAGTACTGCCATAGTTTTAAAATATGACTCTCGTTCGTTTATTACAATTTCAGACATTTCAAATGATTCGAATGATATTGGTATATTCGAAATAATTCGGATGATGGTAATAATCAAATATTTGAATGATTTACTATTCAAATGATCACATCACTACTCGTTGGTGGAAGAGCCATAAATATTTTTAAAGCTCTTTGTATGTCTGGATAAAATTCACAATGTTTGAACGCTACATCATTGTGTGCAGAAAGCTCTTTCGTATTTCAGTTAGCTATCCACGTTTGGTATTCAGCTTGTCAATTCCAAATTTTTCCACTATTTTCATTTTCTGATCACCAGTGAAAAAGTATTATTTTTTATGTTTTTGAATGTAACAGGCTTAAGGAAAAAAACTAGAGTCTTCGGAAAAGCGTGATGTAAGCGACGTAATAAGGGAATCCAGATATGCAATAAATATATTCAACCTATAATATTCTTCAATTATATTAGCCTGCTTATTATTCCTATGAGATTGTTGTTCGGAATGTATATTTAACGCGTTG
The DNA here is from genome assembly GCA_927349885.1 of Psylliodes chrysocephalus. Lineage (NCBI taxonomy): Eukaryota > Metazoa > Arthropoda > Insecta > Coleoptera > Chrysomelidae > Psylliodes > Psylliodes chrysocephalus. Next base: position 60,410,160 of record OV651819.1, on the reverse strand, counting down.
TTGATTAAGTCGTAAAAGCCAGGGGGGGCAACTGCCCCTCTTGCCCCCTCAAACGACGCTCATGTACATATCAGTGCGTAATTGATGGATGGCTGTTTTATTATTAGAAATACGAAGAAATTTTTAATATAAAATTTGTATGACCATATTTAATAATTATTCTTTAATATACGGGGTGGTCTACAAACGAGGTTTTGATCAAATCTATACTTTTTTAAAGTAAAACAACCTGCAGGTAGTAACACCTATTTGATTGTTTACACATTGTCAAACAATTTTAATTGACTTCATTTATTTGCTATGTTGTATATAAGGTATGTCAAAAGTTGAGGTTACGATTTTCTCAATTTTTTAAATGGAATACCCTATATTAATTAATAGGTGGTACAACATTTAGGGTATTCCATTTAAAAAATTAAAAAATCGTTACCACGCATTTTGACATACCCTATATACAACTTAAAACTAAATGAAGTCTATTAAAATTGTTAGACGATGTGAAAACACTCAAATATGTATACCTACTTGCTTTAAAAATGTTTGTTTGGCCAGCCCCTCGTTTATGGACCACCCTGTATGTTTTAGAATATTTGTTAAACATGGCCATACAACTTTTATATAATTTTTTTTGTATTTCCAAAAATAAAACTTCTATCGATCAATTACGCACTGATGGGACACCCTGTATATGTGATATTGGCTAACATGTTGGTAACGTTGGATAGGTAAATTAATAAGGAATTTAATGCTAAAATAATATACAGGATGTTGCATTTGAAAAAATTTAGTAAATTAAGCTTAAAATTAGCCATATTTAGGATATGTTTCAAGACGCTCTGTATAAAATAAACCAGTTCTATCACCACTATTTGTTAGCTTAGTACCTTATAAGTCTGTATTTTAAACAATTTTGAAATCATTGTAAACCTACCTAAATTTTGATAATTTAAATTGGGGTCTGCATCATTCTCTAATTTCATAAAAAATTTAATTGCTTGGCAATCCTGTAATATTTTTTTAAAAAATTCTAGAGTTAAATACAGTATTACCAAACTATTCTAAAACTGAAATAAAACACAGGGTCTTATATTTAAAAAATATACATTTTTATTTGCCAGACAAAAACGCAATATCCTGTATATTCAAAAATATTTTTAAACTACCTATTTTTTAAATCCATATAACTTTTATTTGAAACTTGTTTGCGTGTCTAAAACACAAATTGAAATATTGATCAATTTAATATAAATGGACGATCTATTAACACATCCAATGGCTTTATTTTCTATATTATTTATAAATGTACCACCTGATATCTAACCATATAATAATTAAAATGTGCATTACGTTCCTGTAATAAATGAAGTGATATTTCGAGATTCCCAACATTGCATAGCACAGGAGCTATTAAAAGAAAGATTTATGTGAAAAAAAGAGTCTTTCCTAAATGTCTACAAATTGTCGTAGCGGCAAATGAGGCCCATTTATCACCGGCCTAATACCCGAGCATCTTGTACATATCGCAGTTAATTTCGGGCTAGTGCTATCCCTTTTAATTTGTATTTGTTGACGTTTTTATTTGTTTGGCATTTTTGGGGCTTATATCTTTTCGCGAGAGTTATTCACGTTTGTTTTTTAAGCTCACTTTCTGTTTTTACATTTTTGATAGATTTTTTATTTATGAATTAGGTATAAATTGACGAAAATGATGAACTGGGAGGAAGAAGTTTGTATACGAGATTAACAAAATTACAAAACGGATCAGAGGAAAGTTTTAAATATGTATAGGGTAGAGTTTATGATTCAAAAGGGAACCAAGTGTAAATGAAAGATAAGATGTCCAGGAACAAAATACATGTTAGTTCGAAAGATACTTAGATAAAAGAGACCAGAGATATAACATACACCGGTGTTTAACCTGCGCAAATGTTGCCAATTTCTAAAGAAAGGTTAACGGAGTGGGGGAACTGGACGGCGACACGCGGCGACCCGAACTCTGTGGCAGGGACCGGACTTTATTTATTAGCATCATAATGAACTATTAAATTTATTTAAAAGGTGTTTAATCGAATTTTGTATTATGAAATAAAATTAACGTGATTTTTTAATATCAAACAGATGCCACGACATTTTATGTAAAGAGAAGACCTTTTATAGAATATTTCGTTAGCGTTTATTTACTACGGACTTTTCTGCAAGAGACTACAGTAAAATGTTGAAATAGAATATATTATTGATAGAGCAAAAAATGTTACTCATTGTCTAGGAGTATTATAAAAATAGCATGTGCGCAGGCGAATACTGCAAATCTAACCTTATGAGTTGAACATTATATTTTTTCTACGGCTATTACATAATAATAAAAATTAGTCAAAATGAGAAAATGCTGTTTTGTATTATAACCTCAGAAAAAGGTATGTTAAGGCTTCTTTCTTTAGGAATATTAATTATTATAAAGGATGAGTCACATAAAACTCTAGAAATGCATAATATGTCTGAAACCAGATAACATTTTAAAATTCAAATCTATTAAAAGTAATTTGGTCGCTAGGGATGAGTGATTATTGAAATAAATTATCGATCATTGAAAATAATCGATTATTTTCGATAAATCGATTTTCAAACAACATATTTTTTTGTCATTTCCTTTAAAATCGACTACTTGATTATCTTTGAAAAATCAAAAATAATCGATTAATTAAAAAGCCAATTAACCGATAAATCAGTGTTTACAAAATATAATAAAAAAAGAATTATCGTTTATTTTAAATAATCGTTTATTTTAAATAATCGATTATTTTCAAATAAACCATTTTTTTTTTCGTCCGTGGAAACAGATTATTCGATAATTTTTAAAAAATCGAAAATAATCGACTAATCAAAAATAATCGATTAATTAAAAAGTCGATTAACTGATAAATCGATTTTTCAAAAAAAAAAAAAACAGAATGATCGACTATTTTAAATAATCGATTATTTTCGATCAATCGATTATTATCAATAATCTATTTTTATTGTATTTCCTTTAAAATCGATAATTTGATTATCTTTGAAATACCAAAAAATAATAGATTATTCCTAAATAATCGTCTGTCGAAAATAACTAATTATTTCAGAAGCCGATTCTACGATAAATCGATTTTTCAAAAAATAACCGAATTATCGATTATTTTCTAATAATCCATTTTTTTCGTCCATTGAAACAGATTATTTGACAATCTTTGAAAAATCGAAAATAATCGATTAATCAAAAATAATCGATTAATTAAAAAGGCGATTAACTGATAAATCAATTTTCAAAAAAAAAAAAGGAATTATCGAATATTTTAAATAATTGATTATTTTTCATCGATCGATTATTATCAATAATCTACTTTATTGTATTTCCTTTAGAATCGATAATTCGATTATCTTCGAAATATCGAAAATAATCGATAATTCCAAAATAATCGCCTAATCGAAAATAACCAATTAATTAAGAAGCCGATTCTATGATAAATCGATTATTATCAATTATCTATTTTATTGTATTTCCATTAAAATCGATAATTCGATTATCTTTGAAATACTGAAAATAATCGATAATTCCAAAATAATCGCCTAATCGAAAATAACCAATTAAGAAGCCGATTCTATGATAAATCGATTATTATCAATAATCCATTTTATTGTATTTCCTTAAAATCGATAATTCGATTATCTTTGAAATACTGAAAATAATCGATAATTCCAAAATAATCGCCTAATCGAAAATAACCAATTAAGAAGCCGATTCTATGATAAATCGATTATTATCAATAATCTATTTTATTGTATTTCCTTAAAATCGATAATTCGATTATCTTTGAAATACTGAAAATAATCGATAATTCCAAAATAATCGCCTAATCGAAAATAACCAATTAATTAAGAAGCCGATTCTATGATAAATCGATTATTATCAATAATCTATTTTATTGTATTTCCTTAAAATCGATAATTCGATTATCTTTGAAATACTGAAAATAATCGATAATTCCAAAATAATCGCCTAATCGAAAATAACCAATTAATTAAGAAGCCGATTCTATGATAAATCGATTTTCCAAAAAATAAAACGAATTATCGATTATTTTCTAATAATCCTTTTTTTAATATTTCCTTTAAAATTGATTATTCGATTATCAAAAATAATCAATTATTAAAAAGCTGATTAACCAATAAATCGATAATTTTAAAAAATAACCAAAATATCGGTTATATAAAATAACCGATTATATTCAATCGAATAATGAAAAAACCGATTGAACGAAAATCGATTATTTTGAATAAATCTAGTTTTTTTTGTATTTCCTTTAAAATCGATTAATACATTATCTTAAAAAAACAAAAATAATTTATTAAAAACAGCGGATAAATCGATTTTCATAAAAAAATATCAGAATTATCGATAAATCGATTATTTTTGTAACCCCTATCGGTCGTTTGCTTTTATCCGAGCGTTTAGCTCAAAAATTTAGAGATTCGGATTTTTTGATCCCGTTATCTTTGAAACCGCATTCGATTGTATAATAAATAATAAATATTGCTAAATTTTGGATTTTTTTTAGTAAACGAAAATTTTGTTCGAGTTGTTTAGGGGTTTGTAATGTAACATTTTATTAATGTGACCAACTCCCGTAACTTTAGTATTTGTTTTGCTTATACTAGATCATATGGTGCGTTTTACTTTGTTTTAAGACTGAAGATTCAAATGTCACTTTCGATTTGACCGCAAATAAGATGAACCTTGTAATTTTAAGTAGGTCATCCTGTATTTCATCTAATATTCTTATAAAAATACCTTATAAAAATAAAATTTAGCTAGCAACTATGATTCTTTACTTCTTATTTATCAACCAAAAAGGGCTTAAAATCACCTTTAGAAAACATTCTTATAACACTACTTTTTAAATACAAAATTTCGTTAGCAACAATGCCTATTTACTTTTTATTTAAATTAAATGTTCAAAATTTTATCTTTTTGTAAATTTATGTAAGTAATATGAAATCTGATTTCGGATGCTTAATATTTATTGAAACCCCTTAATGTGGATCTGAAGTATTCAGCCCAGAGAAACATGGCGCTTTATGTCAAAACGTTAATAAATATTTACCGCTGAAAACGAATATGTTCATAACATTAGTACTTGTATTCTAAGTACATACATTTTTTCAAGATACATCGTGGCATTTTGAATTTGAAATTGATTAACTAAAGCACTTTAAATTGCTAAAATACCAAAAAATAAATCAAAAAACAGCTGTCAATGGTGATTAAACTCAGGTGGAGGTGATCGATGAATGAAAAAATCGGAGCAATTCGGGTGGCGTCGTGCAAACAATGATTTTCAATTGGTGGGTTACTTTGGGTTAAAACAGACAACATGCGCAGTGTGCAATGTTACATCTTCGGTCTCTTTAATCTAAGGAAAGATACAAAAACTTTTATCCAAAATTAAAATGGTGAAGTGATCAATGTTTCCAAAAACCTGTTTTTTATTCGTTTTCATTTTGGCACTTCTATACCACGATTTTTTTCTGTAGCCTTCAGGGGCGTGTGGTCCATGGAAGCGGGGGAAGCACCGCTTCCCTACACTTTCAGATTTAAAAATAAATATTTTTCAGTTTACAATGCATAGAAATTAATATTAAATTAGGTACTATATTTTCTCTGAAACATAACGTAAACTTCGTAAATGTACTTACAATTCATTGGTGTAATGTGTAAACGCACCCAAGAGAAAATTCCGTCGGCGGAAGCGCGTCTTGAAAAAAGCCGGCTCATCTTTCAATTGATTTCGCTTCGTGTTATTGACCCTGCTTTGCAGCGACAGTAGTCTGTGAACAATAATAATGTAGTAAATTGTGCTCTTTATTGAAGAAAAAATTTTCAAGTAGAAATTTTGAAGAGAAAACGGACATTCTTAATTCTAGTAGACTTAAGGATCCTATCAATTTAGAGACGAAAGTAGAAAAGTCAGCAAAGAAATTTACCAGGCATTTTCACGTAGGGTTATATGAAAAGTATGAATGGTTAACCGGCTGCAAAACTTTGAAGAAATTGTTTTGCTGGTCTTGCCTACTTTTTAGTATAGCCGAAAAACACATTGGAACTCAGTTGGTATTACAGACTTGAATAATTTTCACAAAAGTGTAAAACGACATGTAAATAGCAAATCTCATATACAATTAAATAAAAAACATTCGGGACCTATCGCATTGAACATAGTTTGGACAATCATTTTAAAATAAGCAACAAAATTCACAATGTAAGGGTAAAAAAATAGGGACATCTTAAAACGATTAATAGATGTAACTTGTTTCCTGGGAGAGCATAAACTAAGTTTTAGGGGTCACAATGAAGCAAGTGGATCCGCCAATTGAGGAAATTACATGGACCTTCTAAGTTTTTTAGCAAAATACGATGATACCCTAAAAAATCATTTTATTGATTCGACAACTTTCCAAGGTACCTCAAACAGAATCCAAAATGATGGATCACATTAAAAAGTGAAATTAAGAAAGCACTTTTCGTATCAATTGCGCTTGATGAAACCACATATGTAACAAACTTAAGTTGTGCGTTATCGTTAAGATGGATAGCGTTATCTTTTCTACTTGATAACGAAGAACACCTTCCGAGATCGATCCACTTATCATGATGTATGGTAAGGATTACTTAGTTTGAGGGAGCAAGTACTGGAGTCCAAGGTACAGAAACTAGCCATGCCAAGGACAGAGAGCAACCAGCTAAATTGGAGGATCATTAGAAACATGCTAGAAATAATTTTTCAAGATTTCGAGGTCCGAATACTGGTCTGCAGCCATTCGCCCAGGGTCTAGGTTTCAGTAAAAACCGTCCCTTGTTACTTTCATGCAACTGGAAATTGTAAAAGAACATCCAATTGCAGATTCAACCAGTCAGTTTTAGTTCCAGGAATAACTATTTCTTAAAGAGGGGACAATGTCGCACAAAAGCCAACCCTGTGCTTTATTTACTTTTGCCCGCAATATGAAGTTTAGCGCTGGCAATATAAAGACAAACGCACCGCTTCTCGAAACTTCCAGAAAAAGCGGTACGTGGCCGTTGAGTTATAGGGATGAAATTCTCGGACATTCGACATCGTCTAGAAACTACTCGTACAGAGCTGGGCTTTGTATAAATAGCGCGAGTTGTCGCCGGACGGGCAGATTAAATTTAAGTATTGGACAGAAACGATAAATTGTAATAAATAAATTAGAATTGTGAGTTATACTAGTGTCTAAGTATTATATAAATTAATTAGTACGTCATAAATAAATTGTAAAAAATGTGTTTCAAATAAATAAACTATAAAGAAATTAAACAAACGTTACATTGGTATTAGAAGTGGAACTGTAAATAAACAGTAAACAAAAAATGGCTAAAAAACTAAGTGATTTAAAAGTGACGGAGTTTAGTCGGGAATTTCATCTGATTTGGAATCTAAAATGTCTTCTGTAGAAAATAAATTTTTTTCTGATGTTTCTTCTTTAAAAAATGAAATTTCTACTGAAGTGGAAAATAAGATTTCTTCTGTTGGGGAGAAAATAATGTCTTTCGTTGAGGAAAAAATAAAATAAATGGAAAAGAAGATAGAAGAAATGGAACACGTAGACCAAACCAAGAACGGTGAAATAAAGTGCCATGAGGTGGAATTAAGAGTTGAAATTATAAGGAGCTGTAACCTCTCCTCGTGTTAAAGATTTCAAAAATCGTCAAGAAGAATCACAAGTGAAATTGGCCGATAATTAGTATCTACCTATATATTATTGTTTTACCCTTTTCTTAAAAATAGGATTAATCATGACTTTTTTAATTCCTCGGACAGGTATTTTTTAAATGACCTAACACTAGTACCGAAAATGCTATAGGTACCTAAACCTATACTATAATAAATTCAACAAATATAATTAGACATAGGTCTATTAGATTTTCGGTGACATAATCCCAATAAGCGTGAGTGCCGTAAATCATTCAAACTAATCACGTCTAACATTTAATGCCATTTTTTGTGACATGTTTATTTTATCCGTTAAATTTTATTAAGCTCTTATCCGCAGCCAGGAAAGTCCGACCGTCTCGAGAGAGTTTATTTTCGAAAATTCGAATTCGTCGTCGGAGAAGTGCTTCCTTCGTTCCGTTTCCTAAACTAAATTAATTAAATAAATATCTCGCGACGTTTGTGACCACAATAAATTTAGTTTTATGTGATCTTCGAAGTTGCCTAGTTTATAACGTTACTTAATTTGATATATTTTGTTTTCAATATTCGATATAGTTTTTTTTATCATTTAATGTATAGTGACCTATTTGTGAAATCGTTAAGAAAAATAGATTCGAGTTTAAATTATTATGACCGAGAAGGAAATTAGATGAACAGGGTCGTCGCATTTTAATGGATTTTATACCCAATTATTACGAAAAGGAATTTTCATGAAATGACAATATTTAATTGTTAAATTATTTGTTATCGTAATGACTGATGCTTCATACATCTATATAGATAGTTTTAACAGTATATTAAGGGGGTTATGATTGACAACCTGTTATTTTTAACAGATCTGTTATTTTATAAACACACAGAAATAACAAGCTGCTCACAAATAACGTGTCTGTTAAAAATACCATTACTTGTCCATCATAACCCCGTAAGTCAAAATAACTTGTTTTCTCAGCTTCAATTTGTGACAAACTCATACAGACGTTTACAACAATGTTCATTAAAATTGATGGGCCCGATAAACTTGACAGAGCTTGAGAATGTAATATGTCTGATTGACAATAACGTCAAATTTATATATATATATATATATATATATATATATATATATATATATATATATATATATATATATATATATATATATATATATATATATATATATATATTTATATAATAAAGTTATAGGATCATGAGCTATTGATAGATTTAACAAGCAGAGTGATAGACTTGTTATTATTTGAAGCAATCACTGATCTGTTTTTCATTATAAATTGAAACAACCAAGGAAGGCTGCTAACCCCTCTTCCCACACCCCGACATTAAATCTATTTAACTCTTTTTAATGATATTCCAGAAGAGTCAGAAAACAAAATATGATTTTTTAAATAAACATTTGGATACTCTAATGCGTATTTAACGCGATAGGTAACTTGAACACAGTTAAAGATTACTTTTGAAAAATAAATTTTGTAATTTTATAGAACATTGAAAAGGTTGACTTTGACTGAGATACTGGTGGTCAACATTGCTCTAAATAAAATATGATAACTCAGAGAGAACCATTTCACATCAGTTAATGAACTTTATTAGTATAATCCGTTAATATTATTGCATATTTTTAATGTTATAATAACTGAAGGCAGCTTTTCGAAGTTGTTTTCAAAATAAATTGTGATTCCTTTTTCACAAATCTACCCCTGAATCATACTTCGATCTCCACCATACTATTGTTTTATGCTCTATGTCCAATTTTTTTTTTAAATTGATCAATAAACAAATTATAAAGTTTCTGGATACGTACATCTTTATCTCTTTATAGTTGCACTACGGCACTACTAAAAGTAACTAATGGCATTCACAGAACCTAACTTACTGATTATTTGCTATCTTACTTCTTCTCGATTGCTAAAAACTTGCATCTGATTATGCCGAAATAACCCATCTGTACAGACACGCGTTTGCATAGAAACAAAAACTTACTTATAAAAACTTATAAAAGCTTACTTATAAAAACTTACTTATAAAAACATACTTATAAAAACTTACTTATAAAAACTTACTTATAAAAACTTACTTATAAAAACTTACTTATAAAAACTTATAAAAACTTATAAAAACTTATAAAAACTTATAAAAACTTATAAAAACTTATAAAAACTTATAAAAACTTATAAAAACTTATAAAAACTTATAAAAACTTATAAAAACTTATAAAAACTTATAAAAACTTATAAAAACTTATAAAAACTTATAAAAACTTATAAAAACTTATAAAAACTTATAAAAACTTATAAAAACTTATAAAAACTTATAAAAACTTATAAAAACTTATAAAAACTTATAAAAACTTATAAAAACTTATAAAAACTTATAAAAACTTATAAAAACTTATAAAAACTTATAAAAACTTATAAAAACTTATAAAAACTTATAAAAACTTATAAAAACTTATAAAAACTTATAAAAACTTATAAAAACTTATAAAAACTTATAAAAACTTATAAAAACTTATAAAAACTTATAAAAACTTATAAAAACTTATAAAAACTTATAAAAACTTATAAAAACTTATAAAAACTTATAAAAACTTATAAAAACTTATAAAAACTTATAAAAACTTATAAAAACTTATAAAAACTTATAAAAACTTATAAAAACTTATAAAAACTTATAAAAACTTATAAAAACTTATAAAAACTTATAAAAACTTATAAAAACTTATAAAAACTTATAAAAACTTATAAAAACTTATAAAAACTTATAAAAACTTATAAAAACTTATAAAAACTTATAAAAACTTATAAAAACTTATAAAAACTTATAAAAACTTATAAAAACTTATAAAAACTTATAAAAACTTATAAAAACTTATAAAAACTTATAAAAACTTATAAAAACTTATAAAAACTTATAAAAACTTATAAAAACTTATAAAAACTTATAAAAACTTATAAAAACTTATAAAAACTTATAAAAACTTATAAAAACTTATAAAAACTTATAAAAACTTATAAAAACTTATAAAAACTTATAAAAACTTATAAAAACTTATAAAAACTTATAAAAACTTATAAAAACTTATAAAAACTTATAAAAACTTATAAAAACTTATAAAAACTTATAAAAACTTATAAAAACTTATAAAAACTTATAAAAACTTATAAAAACTTATAAAAACTTATAAAAACTTATAAAAACTTATAAAAACTTATAAAAACTTATAAAAACTTATAAAAACTTATAAAACTTATAAAACTTATAAAAACTTATAAAAACTTATAAAAACTTATAAAAACTTATAAAAACTTATAAAAACATATAAAAACTTATAAAAACTTATAAAAACGTATAAAAACTTATAATGTATTCTTGATTAAAAGTTCTGCACGGTCCAAAATTTAATCTGAAACCATCAGATATGAATTTTTTTTAGCCGTATACGAGGTTTGTCAAAAAATATGAATTTTACTCGAGTAAAGTCTTTTTTTCAATATAAAAGAATATTATAAAGTAACGTTTTTTTGAATTAAAAGTTATATTTAAATATGCGGTCATTTAGCATGAAAATTATAATAAACTGGGTAATATTTGAAAAATTAATTTTTATACTTATTAATTGATGTATTTAAATAGTTTCTGGGTTATAACATTTTACAGTAATTGTTTCATATACTTACGGTTTTATGTTATTTTATTATTGCTTACAAATTTTATTTTATGCTGTGCAAGAGTTTAATTTTTCCATGTAACACAAAAATGGCAGGAAACCATATATGAAACTGATACATATTTTAAATAACAAATAAAAAATGTTTTCCTTTCAGATTTCCTAAAGATCATGCACGTCAGATCTTTTAGGCTCTTGGAAACCTACAGATCCCAGTGTTCTGTGTTCAATATAGTTTATATAAAAAGTGGCTAGAGAGGTGTTTTTTTACGATGTGTGCAACGCATACGAGCACATCCCTGTTTAGCCATAAGTTATATGCAATATGTCTTTTATCGCCAAGCAAAAATTAAACAAATCTGAGAGCAGAATGCATCCCAGTAATAAGATAGTTTTGTTTAAAGGACAATTTTAAAGAGGAAAATGTTCATGAAGCACGTTCTAACATCATTAATGACTTTTTATCGCTAGTCAAAATTTGTAATAAATACTTTGACCATTAATCCTTCTAAATCTATTGTCCAACTGCTGCCAGAAATCGTTCTATTAATAGTGTGAATATTATTTTAAACGGCGAAACCCTACCTCTTCATTCTTGTGCAATAAAATTTAGGTCTGCCTGTGGACAACCCACTTAGGTTTAACTCACATCTCGGTAATTGCCAAAGGGTGTTATTCCAGTTTAAAAGTATGCTATTTCAACAAAACAAGTTTAAAGAAGACATGCTAATTATGGTGATGTTATTTACGGATCTGGATACTGAATAGTGACTAGCAGGCTTCAAAAAATCCAAAATTTCTGTGTTCGCTTCATCTGCGAGCTACGTAGACGAGATCATGTGACTGTTCACTTAAGAGAGCTAAGATGATTGACCATAGCGGAAAAACGGACACTACATGCATACCTACTTTTTCAAAAGATACTATTAATTCTAAGATCTGAACCATATAGAACCATACGCACCTGTTACAACATAGCTTTACGAAAAGTCAAGAGAGAGTCTTGGAGAAGGCACTGTGAGGAGATAGCAAGCACTCAAGAATGTGCCAGGCTCCAAAAAATTCTCTCAAAGACACACAACACACAATAAACACCCTTAAGAATGAACTTGGGGAGTACACAATCACAGGGAAGGAAACAGTAAGGGAACTCTTCAGGGTTCACTTCCCTGGTGCACAAACCATAGCACACACACACACCGGCTAATCGGAATCTAAACGGACTGGAAGCTCATAATAGAGCCAACAGGGAAGATTGGAGGATAGCCAAACAAGTGGTGAACTATGATAAACTGAAATGGGCAATTAGCTCATTCGAACCATATAAATGACCGGGCATGGACGGGATTTATCCAATAATGTTACAAAGAGGTCCTGATATTTTATACAGCAGACTCCGTAACATACTCAGAAGTAGCCTGGCCTTTGGACACATACCAAAAGCTTGGAGAAATATTAGGGTAACTTTTATACCAAAACCTGGGAAAATGGGACAGGAAACGGCAAAGTCCCTAAGACCAATAAGTCTTATGTCCTTCGAACTTAAGACTTTGGAAAAACTGCTAAATAGGCATATTAGAGACGGGATATTGGTTCAAAGGCCAATATACCAAGACCAGTACGCCTATAGTGCAGGGAAATCAACTGAAACAGCTCTCCATCAACTAATAAAAAGGGTGGAGAACACACTGGAAAACAAGGAGGTAATGCTGGGAGCATTCTTGGATATCGAGGGTGCATTTGACAATACCTCCGTTGAATCGATCATTATATCTTCCAAACACAGAGGAATCGAGGACACATGCGTGTCCTGGATCGACTCTATGTTAAGGGAGAGAACTATACACACAACCCTTATAGGAGAGACAACAGCGGCACGGGTAGCGAGAGGATGTCCACAGGTTGGAGTGCTGTCTCCACTCCTGTGGAACCTTGTAGTGGACGGGCTGCTTAGGGTTCTCAAAGATAAGGGACATAGAACCCTGGGATATGCCGATGATCTAGTGATCATGGCACAGGGAAAATACAACACTATAGTAAGAGATCGAATGCAAAAGCCTCTAATTATAGTAACAAAATGGACAGAGGAGGAAGGACTAAACATTAGCCTAAACAAATCTGACATAATTGCATTCACCCGCAGGAGGAAATTGGAGGGGCTAGGGCCTCTAAACCTAAGAGCTTAAGGGGGAAGTAAAATATCTCGGGGTTATGATTGACTCGAGACTTACCTGGAACCAGCATCTAGAAAGAACCACAAGGAGAGCGGAAACCTCATTAATTATGGCGATCCTTTGGAAAAAATGAGGGTTAAAACCAGACATGGTATACTGGCTTTATAACATGGTGGTAAGACCGATAATAACATACGCAGCTTTGGTGTGGTGGCCAAAGACACAACAAAGGAAAGCAATAACGAGGCTAAGCAAGGTATAAAGACTTGCCTGCCTCGGAATAACGGGGCAATGAAAACAACCCCCACTGCTGCAATGGAAGCACTAATAGGACTTCCACCTCTTCACTATGTGATACAAGGGGAGGCAAGATTAGGTGCTTACAGATTAGGGAATACACTGGGAAATCTTGACATTAGGCCAGGTCACATGAGTATCTCAAGGTTAGTGACAGGAGACGTGCTAGACATGAGATTAGACCACATAACCAAGAGGTACTCTTTTATTACTCCCTTTGAGGTTTTAATACAGGAAAGAGCGGAGATCACCATAAGGGAGCCCAATGCCCAACGACAGGAACAAACCTGGTATACAGACGGGTCTAAGACTGCGGAAGGCACTGGGGCAGGAGTATTCTCAAAAAACCCTGATACTAACCATAGCTATGCTATAGGAATACATTTCTCGGTATTTCAGGCCGAGGTATACGCAATTTTGCAATGTGCAAAAACGAACAATGAAAGAGCTGTCGAGAATCAGCATATTTAAATAATGTCAGACAGCCAAGCGGCACTTAAGGCCATATCGAGTCAGAAAGTTACGTCGAGGCTGGTATGAGAATGCATCGAAGAACTAAGAACACTGGCAGACCGAAATAGAGTTAAACTATTTTGGGTGCCAGGTCACAAAGGGATCGAAGGCAACGAAAAGGCTGACGAACTTGCAAAAAGAGGGTCAGAAGAAACACCGGAACCAGACACAAACCCAGGAGTACCAAAAAGTACAGTCCGGGGTTTTATATATGACTGGATTCGGGAACAACATATCAACTATTGGGGAAGCACCCCAAAACAGGCACATGGAAAAGCCTTCATAGGCAGACCATGTCCCAAAAGAACTGGAGAACTACTCTTAATGAATAGGAACCAGATGAAAGTGATAACAGGGTTCATGACTGGGCACGCCCCAGTAAAGGGACACTTGAACAAAATTGGCATGTACAATGGAGAACTCATGTGCCGACTGTCACAAGAAACCAGAAACGGCCAAACACATACTGTGCGAATGCGAAGCTCTAGATCGCAAAAGACAGGCTCTTTTTGGACAACCCCAGGTTGATCCAACAACGTATAGAACCCACTCACCCAAGGATCTGTACAAACTTGTACAAGGTACATAGGTGATAGAGTGGGTGCTATGAACTAACATGGGGTAAAACACAATAAGCCAATAGGCTTCAGTGTTATTCGGAGACACATAGTTAGACGAGCCCAGGAAAAAAAAAGATCTGAACAGTGCCGGATTTACAATAAAAAAAGCACTTTTTCCAACCCCCCAACATTTTTTTATCTGTATAAAAAGATATAAGGTCAAGGTATTATAGTATTATGCACATAAAAAGAAAAACACGGCACATTAATTTTATTAAAAATGTTGGTTGCCAACATAACATAAAAATAGGCGAACTGAGTACTGCATTCTAAAAAATACACATTAATAATTTTTATTGAATCAAGGATTTGTTCATTTTCGTACCTTTCCCTCAAAATATTAGGATTCTAACATAATATTTGTGAAAATCTGATAATTTTGACAATATTGCGCCATTATTTCTCCTATAACCTCTGGCACCACTGCCTGGAGCGTGCTGCTTGTCTTTTGTTTTATAGGTTAAGCCTGATTGACTCAATTGAATTGAGCCGACTCAAGATCGTCTATCTTGTCGAGGACTGTCGAAGTAATAGGTTTGTTCGGGTTTCTTTAAAATTCGATGCAAACCGTCCGAGAACCAGTGGAATAGTTGAGTTGCAATTTATTCGTCGCGTACAACTATTAAACTGTCCATTGGTCAACTAGTTCTCTGTTAGTTTTCGATGTAATTTTGAGGAAACCGAACAGGCCTAATAATAGATTTAACTAATAAGGATAGCTACATTTGGGTGAGGCATTAGGCAAATTTGTATGCAAACATGTAAAAATTGTATGCTCTATTTTGACGTATTATCTTTGATTTTAGCAACTAAATGCATTCAACTTATACTTTATATAAATAAAACTAGAAATGCTTGATATTCTATATTATACTCATCACAGTTTAACAATCAAATTTTTTTCAGAAACAATAGGCTTTATTATAAAGCTTGATTTTTCCTGAATATTTCAATTTGATATCGTTTTTTGTTAGTTAGAATTTTTTCATTATTTCAACCCCCCTTATCTCACCATTTTTATTTATTTATTCATTCCCTTATAGAGCTGGATTTTACTAAACATTTCATGTTAATATCGCCTTTGGTTTGTGATGTCTATTTTTTTATTTCAATCCCTCTTAGCCCCCATTTTATTCAGATTTTTAAAATCAATAGGTTCTGTTCCCTTATAGAGCTTGATTTTTTCTATGGTGATATTATTTTTCGTTTTTGAGTTGTTTTTTAATATTTTAAGCCCCATTAATCCCCCCATTTTTACTCAGATTTTTTTTCAAAATCGATAGGCTTATCGATCTTGATTTTCAGTTGATATCATGTTTCGTTTTTGACTTATCGTGCGGACAAAAAACCTATAATACTCTTCACAGACATTACTGTGTGAAGAATTTATTACTGAAAAAAACAGAAAAAATGTAAATTAAATTAAGGTAAAGTTATCTTTTTTTCGGTTTTCTCAGGTATCAATTAATACCAAAACGCCGGAGCCTATTTTGGACTTTTCGCCCCTAGGCAATTGCCTAGTAGTAAATCCGGCCCTGGACCTGAATATCAATACTAAGAGCATCGTTCATCTATGTACGATGCTAATAGGTTTGTTGGTAGAGACTCCATGGTAGAGACAGTTTCAAACGATTGGTGATTATTTTATGATGCGCATGCGCGGTTACCAACGGTTTGGAATTTATTGTCATTTTTATGTTCTGCGAACGCATTTTGTACTATTGTGAATTCTTTTCTACCTACTCTCCTGAGTTAGATATAAATTTAGTAAACTGACAAAAAAAAATTAATTTTGTTTATCTGATTTGAACATAAGGCTGATATTTTATCAGGATAATGAGGGTAGGTCTTTGCGGTCTTATGTTATTGCATAATTTATTAAATTTTATATATGGGTAATAATTATACTTATAAAAACAATTAATGAAATCAACATAAGCATGAACGAATGATAAACACATAAACAGACATAAATTTTAGGCCAAACAAATGTCAAATTGTAGTTTATTAAAAATAATTCATGTGCGCATGCCACGGATTTAAAATCCAGAGAATAGTCAGGGATTTTTCCAACCGTTTCCTATCAGTTGGCAATCACTTCATTTGTTTCTACGAACGCCAAACTAGTAATTGGAAATTATCAGTGATTCTTCTACGAACGCAAAATAATCAATGCGTATGCGCTGTGCGCTGTTTAGTTGGAAACGGTTGTGAATAGCTCTACGAACAAACCTAATAAGATTGCTTTCCAGAGACGAAGCCGTCCATTGATGCTTGCAATGCGTTGCGATGCAAAATATTGTCAGCTAATATTTTTTTTATTTGAAATAAAATCAAAACTCTCAGTGAATTTATTCAAATAATTTCATTTAATTTCAATTATTTATGTGTGTATTTTTATCAAACTTTATAGAATACGCTGCTATGCTACAAATAGAAACATTTCGACAGGCCATGATGCGAGATGTGATGTCTTTTATTACATCTTGAATGCCTGGTGGAGCGAGCCGAGGTCAGCGACCTTTGCGGTCGTGATTTAGCGTTTGAAGTTTCCAGTTCGCCGTTTTCGTTGGTGAATGATGCGGTCTTTTAAACGCATCTCGTACGTCGTATATTAATACGCGAATGCGAGTGTCGTAATCACGTTCTTCTCCTTCATTTAATGAAAATGTAAACTGTCCTACTTTAATTTAGTCCGCACTTTTTTTAATATTTTGATTATTTTATAACCTGCCATATTTTTTGTATACTTTATTTGTAAGTCCAAAATGAAAACTTTATTGTTTTTATAAAATGTGAATCGCAGTTACTGATTACATCCCCTTGTATCGACGGCACGCTACGCCACTGTTTCTTCCGAATAGTGTTCACCAAATAAGGATACGGTATATGTTTTAAATCCATACTTAGGTACTCCTCCATTACATAAAAGTAATTGTTCATTACTCTTTTTCATATTATATATCTCGGCTACTAATAATAACGCCATTGATGTTTTGAATCATGTGATGTACCGGTAATTGGTGTGCATCACTTTGTATATTAGATTTAATTTATTGTTTTATTTTCCAATTGAAGTATTTATAAAAAGTGGTTTTACCTATGGGAACGATATTGGTGTGATTTGTAGACACAGTCATGAATAAACTACGGTACTGAAATAGTTGTTTTATTTATATGTATTTGTAACAAATATAATAATCACCTCAAATTAGGTAATATGTTACAATTGGCGACGAGTGTTTAGTTAACAGTGAGTTGAAAAGTGTAAATTCAGTTTTCAAATTATTTTTTGTTGATTTTTTAAATTAAAATCAAATAAAATGCCGGACCAGGTACAGTATACCGGCCCCGTGCAAGAATTTATTCCCGGAAGTGCGGATTGGTCAATATACAAAAAACGTCTAGAAAATTATTTTTTGGCAAATTCACGCTTGAAGTTCGAAAAAGAGCCATTTTGTTGTCTTTTAAATGAAGATGCTTATAAACTCTTGCATGATATGTGCATACCGGATCAACCCGAAGAAATAGACTATAAATCAATAATTAAATTATTAGATGAACATTTTAAATCTACAGTGCCAGTTTTTGCGAATCGTGAAAAATTTTACGAAGTTCGTAAAATAATTAATGAATCGGCAAAAGAGTGGGCGGCTCGTTTAAGACATTTAGTAGCAAAGTGCGATTTTGCCGGTACCGAAATTGAACGTGCTTTAGTGGATCGTTTCATTATCGGTTACGAAAAAGGTGCAATTAAAGACAGACTTTTCGAGGAGAAAAAAGATGTTAAATTTGTGAAAATAGCAGCTTCAAAATCTTCAGTTCAGCCATATTGCTCGACAATGATCAAGAAAGAACCAGAAATTCATTACTCAGGCGCAAATTCCAACTACAGGAAATCCACGCAGGTTCACCAGGCTAAGGCTCATGCGCAAGCCTCTAGTTCCCGCTTCAAGCCAGCAGGAGCTTTTTCAAAGCCATCTACGTCACAACCAAAATGCGCAGTGTGTGGTCGCAATAATCATAACACTGATAGGTGTTCTTTCCGAGAATGTTACTGCCATAATTGCGGTAAGCAAGGTCATTTAGCACCGATGTGTTCAAATAAAAACGTAAATAAATCTAACCAAAATAAAATTAAAAATAATTATTTAGAGTCAGATGACTACGCCTTATATACCATTGAATATAATACTAATCCAGTTTCGTTAGATTTATTTATCGAAGATAAAATGTTTACTTTAAATTTAGACACCGGCGCTAGTTATAGTGTGATTTCAGAATATTTTTATTACGAAAATTTCAAAAATAAAAGTTTATATCTTACTAATAAAATATTTAATCTATATATAATGGGGATAAAATTAAACCATTAGGTTATATTTGTTGTTTAGTAAATTTTAAAGATAAAATTGAAAATATAAATTTTTTTGTGATCCAAAATGGAGGACCGCCTTTATTAGGACGCGATTTTTTCAATTTATTTGAATTGGGTATCACTAATTTAAATTTTTTAGACATGCCTAAAGATTTATAGTTTTTAGTAAACAAATTTTCTAATTTATTTGCTTTAGGAACTTTTAATAAACGTGTAATATCAATTAAATTAAAATCAGATATACAAGTCACTCCTAAATTTTTCCGTGCACGTCCTCTGCCGTTTGCCATGAGAGAAAGGGTCGAAAATGAGTTAGAGCGGTTATGTAACCTTGGAGTAACTGAACCGGTAGATTATTCGGAATTGGGAACTCCTATAGTACCTTGGCATAGACTTCATCTCGATTTTATGGGCCCATATCTCAATAAACAGTATTTAATTATTTTGGATGCCCATAGTAAATGGATAGAGGTTTTTCCAATGAATTCAATAACTTCAACTTTAACAATTGATATTTTAAGGTCTTGTTTTGCACGATTTGGATTACCTAAACAAATTTGTACTGATAATGGAACATCATTTTGTCCTTCTGAATTTGAGGAGTTCCTTACAAAAAATAACATAACCCATATTACGATTCCCCCATATAATCCTTCGTCTAATGGCGCGGCCGAGACCGCGGTAAAAACAATCAAGAATGCATTAAAAAATGCACTAGGCAAATCTCATACTTCAAACATCAATATCATTTTAAATAATTTTTTGTTTGATTATCGCTCTACACCTCATAGTACCACCCAAGAAACACCTGCTAAATTGCTGATGGGTCGTCATTTAAGAACCCGTTTTGATGATCTCTTACCCAATTCAAATAAAAAATTGAAAGAACGTGTTATAAAATGTCAAGATAAACAAAAATTTGATCATGGTGGAAAACGATTTTTGTGTTTTGAACCAGGTGAAAGTGTTACTGTGCGCGATTATCGTAAACCGAATGTAAACACATGGATCAAAGGTGTTATTTCTAAAAAAATTGGAAGAGCTACTTATATTGTAACGATACCTGAATTAAACGTGTCATGGAAACGCCATTTGAATCAGATAAAAATATTTCATATTGAAAATTCAGCTATTTGTGATAACAATATTGAATCTGAATCTGTAATAAATTCTGATACCAGTGGTGAAATAGTTGTTTTATTTATATGTATTTGTAACAAATATAATAATCACCTCAAATTAGGTAATATGTTACAAATCTTGAAAAAACAAATATAGGTTCAGATATTTTTTTTTTTTTTTTTTATTGGAACCCTACAAATTGGAAATAAGGAAAAGGAAATAAAATAGATATTTTCACATAAACAGTACATTTACTATACAAGTTTAAAATACATAAATACAGAAATATATAGTCGGACCGTTGTCCAAATAATGCTTAAAAACGGACGGAATTAAAAAATTAATAACTATATATGTATTTTTAATTTAATTACAATGTTTGAAATTGAAAACAGTTAAACAAAACAAATAGAACATGCTCTTTTCAAAAATCTATTAGAACGAATACGTCAGTGACCTTCTAGAAATCATTATTATTATAAAATCAGAAAGTTGTAAGAAAATATTTCAATTTACATTTACGTTTTTCCTTAAGCTTCTTTCTAGAAGCGCCACTGGTATAACCAAATTTAGTTTAATTCCAAAATTATGGTATAGAATGCCTGATCTTTTTGTTTTTTGATTATTTAGTTTTATTACCTGTAGATCAAATTACAAAAAGACTAAAATATAAGAACAACACTATTTCGAATTGCATGTCTGGTAAGATTATGTAAAATATAAGAAATGGAAAATATTTAAAATAAATTTAACAGGTATTTAATATAGATGTATAAGGATGATGGCGCTTGTAGCATTTTTTAGGTACTCGTTAAACATATGTCAAAATAAAAGTACGGTTTTGTAAACATGGAAATTTTTACCACTTTCGCAGCATATAAAGAGGCCAACAATCATCTAATGTTTCGATATACAGGTACTAAACACCTACTTCACAGTGACAAAAAGCCTTATTTACACTTCCCAAATTTGTACAATATTACAAAAATAAGGTGATCAAATATAATAAATAATTTTTATTATTATAATCAAAACATAAACAAAATGCAAAGGCTAATTATTATTTATTTGTCCAATCAACTGTCCGAGATAGATACAAAATATATACCTAAAAATATAATATAAATAAAAATTTGGTAGTTTTTCCCAATAATCTACTTAGCAGATAATATTTTTATTATTTAAACCTCCCCCAAGAGAGCAATTTAAATATCTAAGCCCCTAAAAGTTGTCGCATCAAAAGACGGACGGAAGACTGGACATTATAACCAGCTTTGCACGTTTGACAATTGACAGGTTCATCCTGTTATAAGTAGATAGTACGTGTTGTTTATTTAATGACGTTTCTTGGTTTATTTAATGTTTCTAAAATGTGTCTAAATCAACCATTAGTACTTATAGTACGAAGGCAAAATAGTAAACGTTCAGATCCTACATTTTACGGAATTTTTAAAATTGATTACGTATTATTAAAATATAAGTAAACTGGGTGGAGGACAAATAGATCTCGAACGGTCGGCAAGATCTCCTGATTCGGGACCCATCGACTAATTATGGGTTACGAAAAAAAATCTTAAGTAGGTATAAGACGCGTTCTATTAATAGAATACTGCCGAAAAATAAATGATTAAAGTAGACTCTCTAGCAGGACTATTTAAAATTTTCTGGAAATCCGTTCAGTTTCCTTTATATTTACTAAATATTTCAGCCATTCTTAATAAATTGACGATCCTGTTTTCGAGATATTAATTAATAGTCATATGTGGGCCACCCTGTATACAAATATATAAATGTAACACGTAAAGGTACATCAATCGAATTATAACCACCATCAAAATATAAATTTGATCACCTTACCACGGACATCACATAAAGAAAAATTATATTTATAGTACAAAATCCCTGTTATCCCACAGTTTTCGTTTCACAACACCACCGGTGCGTTCGCCGGACTTAAATCACATTTCCTCCTTCAGTCACAGTCCCCACTGCATCAGTAACTGAGGGTCGGTAGGAGGGGACCCGTGCGGACCTGGAGAGTAGTCCCCATCGGGGTGCCAGTAAGAGGGATACCTAGTCGCTGGGTCTTGCCGGACGCTGCAAGTGCTAAAGGCTGCGGGAGAAGGGTAGCCTTGTTGCGGATAGGCTCCCGTATTGCAACTCGTGTAGGGGGCTAGTTGGGATTGGCCCAGCCAAGACGTTTCGTACCTGAAACAAATAAAGTATTTAAGTAAAATATTTAAAATTAGAAATGACTTCCATGTGTTTCCATCGGGACGAAGACACATCGGCAAAGTTTCATTATTAACCCAACAAAAGTGGTCAACCATCTTATGCCACTTAGATCAAGTAGGATGTCGGGACTCTTCCTCAGAGAGGGTAGGTAGTGGAGTGACTCATCCAATATAATCTAATGATTAGCTTTTGTTATTAGGCATTCCATACAAAATGGTTGCCATGGCATGATGGATTTGATAGGGTCAGTGATATATAGTTATTATTATTATAATAGTTTTTCAAAATGAACTCAGCTCATGTCTTGAAGCAAAAATATGGGTAATTATTTTTTTTGCTATATTCAAAGGGTGAAATTTGGTTATAAAACACATTTTTGCTGAAACGATTCTGATTAATGAATGGCCACTTGCAATGAGACCCGCTTTGAGCAATCTATATAACTATACAGGGTGTTTCCGAACTTGGCGTCCAAATTTGTAGGGGTGGTAGTTCGCATAATTTGAGACCGATTCGCAGATTTCATTTTTCCAAAATATTTAATATAAAAATAATTAAAAATTTTAAACAGGTACGGTCCTGCACAGCGATGGGATCGCCTCGAGCAATACACACTAGAAAAACAATCGGCTACGTCTTTCGATATGGGCCGGGCGGAGGAAGAAATTTGCAAATCGCATCTGTTTTTGAGTTGTAAATCCCGATGAGTAACCGATCAGGCAACTATTGCGCTACGCGCTCAGGGTAGGACCCACTTTTTGATTTTTTTATAACGGCTCTATTTTGTTTATTATAATTTTTTTAGAAAAATGAGATCTGCCAATAGATCTCAAATTATGCGAACTACCACCCGTACAAATTTGGACGCCAAGTTCGGAAACACCCTGTATACTTCATTAGGCATGTCAAAGCAATTTGGACAGGTCGTTGGATGCTTAATACCCTGTATAAGTTATTGTTAATTTTGAGAAAAATAAACTAACATCGAAATAGCTTTGTACTAAAAAAAACCGTCTATCGTTATTACGGATGTGGTCCAGCACGTCATATGAAATACAGTTGTCCCAAGCAGAAAAAACTAAAAGAGAGAAGAAGTAACTTCAGATAAAAATAATAAAAACAAAGACAAAGCCTTACATACTTGCAACTTAATGTTACTACAAGTACTGAAGAAGAATAATGATAAGTCGACTCTGGTTGTATTACACATATGACAGCCGGAAGAGACTGGCTTTTAGATTTTGTAGAAAATGAGGATTTACGAATTGCAGTTTCAAACATCCAAACAATTGCAAGTGTTGGAACTGGAAATGCTGTCGTCACTATAAAAGATGAAAAAAAAAAACGTTTCCAAAGTAGTTTTACTTCCAGCTCTTAGAATAAATGTATGTTCTGTCAGTAAGATAGTCGAAAATGGACATTCAGTCGTATAAGCACGTAATAAATCAACCACTCCTTTTTTATCCACCCACATCCGTTTCCACCGCTAGTTACGACAAATTGACGTTACAAAAAGTCATTAAAACGGATATAAATACGTGTTCACGAGGAACTGGGTATTCATTATTATTTTAAATTCAGTCGAATTTAGTTTCTTTTCAAATTTAGTTACATTTTAAGTTAAGTATTCAGTACCCTTCCTAAACCGACGTTTTCTAACGACACTCCTACGATGCGACGTTCTACGTCCCGATGATCTATCTCCAGAACGTTTTCACGTCCCGACGCTCAAGGTACCGTCGGCCTACTTCCCTACCTTCCTACGTCCCGGCGTTTTTTGTTCCGACGTCATCTTTCCTATCCGACATTCTACGTCCGACGCCGCTCTACATTCTGACGCCGCTCTACATTCTGACGCTCTTAAGTTCCGATGCTCTACGTCCCGATGCTTCTATATCCCGGTGCCCTTGTTCAATATTTCCCAATCAGCGACACTTCCACGTATCAACAACAATATAAAAACGTCAGAACTCAGACAACACACCAAATCCCAGAGATATCCACAGAATATCTTTTGTGGATATCCAATATATTCACAGGATATCAGAAATATCCCGTGGATCTAATATAGATATCCAAATGTCCGTCTATATCCAGAATATAGAAGATATCCTATGGATATCCAGCAAAATATGGGTATCTCCCAGACAATACAAGAAAAGAGATATCCACAGAATATATTTTGTGGATATCCAATATATTCAGTGGATTTAATATGGATATCCAAATGTCCGTCTATATCGCAGGATATAGAAGATATTCGGATATTCAGCAAAATATTTTATGGGTATCTTTAGTAGAGGTTCATAAGTAACCAATGTCGAAAGAAAATAGCAGATATAAAAAATATTTTCAACACTTAAAACACTCTGCCTTTGATTTTGCCCACTAAGGAGAAAGTCATCCTTATTAGGACTCTTCAGCAATAAATGGAAATTTTCGACTCCAGTCTCTAATGGAGCCTGATTGCGATGCCAATTTCGATCGAACTCAATTACGGCGGGTTAAGCATGAGTAGATATTCAACGAGCGAAAGTGGTATCGCCATCTATACTTAGTAAGCAAAAGCAAAGGTCGCTGTAGTACCTAGTTCAGAGACTAGGTGGAATAAAAACCAGGCGGGCTATTCTTAAAAAAGGAAATAATTTTAGTCCTAATAAGGACGAAACCGGTCCAAGAATGACTTTCTTCTTAGTGGGCAAAATCAAAAATTACACCATGGTTTGCGTTCGCGCCTAGACTTTGATATATTTAGTGGATGTCCATGGGATATGGAATACACCTTAAAAAAATTAATTTTAAATATCTGAACGGTACTATTAGCCACAATGGCGAGCACAATGGCGTAATTTTTTAATAATTTGTTATATAATTACTATTATTTATGGACATTTGCATGTCTATAAATTACATCTCATGGATATAAAATAGATATCCACCATGGACTGGACATTCAGTGGATATTGGGATGTACAGAAGATATCCAAAGGATTTGGTGTGCTGTTTGGGTGCTTTTTAGTAAAAAATATTTTATTGGTTTTTATACACAAAAAAATCCTCTACAGCTAAATACAGTGTTTTTAACAAGAATAAGATAAATGCTCATCATTTATTTAATCACTATATGTTATTAATTATTATCGTACAAGTATTTTTAATAGACTCAAGTTAAATGCAGTAACTATTTACTCGTAAAAAATAATATACAAAACAAATACGGTGTTTACTTTGTTGCAAGCAATTCTGATGTTTATTATAAACAAACACTTAATAACAAATTTGATAATTAATCTTTTATTAATTTACGTTTATTTCCTATACAGAGTGATATTTTTAACCAATAAATAAAAAAGGTATTTTTTTTATTTAGTAAGCAGCTAATATTTTTGATATGTGATTTAAACCAATGCATACATGTATCAAAATCTCAAAAGTTTTGTAGATTCCTACGTATTATGAAACTGGTTTCGAAAAATTAATTATGTCACCAGTTGCGAAAAGAAAACAAATGAAAATAAACCTTTTTTGATTTTAAAATCAATAATACATATTATTATCGAAAGTTTATACCTATCAAAGAAGGGCAGGTTGACTTATAAAAATATAATTATAAAACCTAATAATAATGTTGTTTTGTTCATAATTTTCCACAAAATAACCCACTTTCTTAACATTTAAATAACTTTACTAAGAAATATAAATACTTCAATAAGTAATTGAGAATAAATGAATGTGATTTTCTATTTGTCAATAAAAATCGGTATACAACTAGATAATAATGTTAGAAACAATTTGAGACTAGTATGATTGTCTTACGAGAGGTCTAAGTTGGTTTAATAGCGTAGCACCCCTTTTTGATTTTCCTGTATTACTCGACTGTTATATTTAATTAAATTTTATTTGTTAAAAATTTATTTTCTGTATACAGGTGGTGCCGATACCGTGCCCGAGGTGTCATTATTTTCTTTTTTGTAAATATATTTTGTTATTAATCCCTGTGTTTCTTTTATTACCGGCTTTTAACCGTTTTATTTCAGGGTACCGTAGGGTACGAGGTCTAAGGGAGATAAGTGTCTTTAATCTTAATTTAGTAGCTACCTCGTTAGCAGTGACCGCCTGAGTTTATCTTGAGTACACTCTGGTGTACTACAGGGTAGCAGAGCAAACTGTGTTACCAAAACTGGCGCCCGAGCAGCCCTTATTCCGTATTCACCATCTTAGCGCCATACAGACTTCCTGATTTAGTGTAGGTGAAACCAAAAGTCTGTCACAACAACTAGATCTTTAGTATCTATTTATAGGTTACATTTTGCTTTTCTTTTTTTCTTACTTTCCAACTTTCTTCTCTGTATTATATTTACTTACTAAATATAATCAAAACAATTTATAATTGTTTTTTATTATAAAGTAGTTATGGTGATAATTAACCGTTGTGCGTCGTTCTTTTCGTGTTCGTGACATTGTCGGGTCATGTCATACTCCACTAGTCACTTATAACAAAGTAAACTAAGCAACGCTACATTCTCTAAATGTTGACCTAATTTTATAATAATTTTAACTTTTTTTCTCAAAACTTTGACTTTATTTTCTAAAAAATTTGACTTTTTTTATAATATTTTTCAAGTAGCACTAATACGCTATCGCAAAATACCTAGTCGATGTAGTTGAAAAATAAAGTAGATAATAATTTTTGATGAAAAAATAGTTGCTGCGTTTGTTTATCCACATCGAATGCATCTGAGATGATGTGAATCTTGGTTCACGTGATTCAAGATACGTAAATGTAGTTGGAGCAGATGTGTCCGATGTGGATAAATAAACACTATAGGTACTTTCGTGTAAGGATAAATATGAAAATACTTTCGAGTTCCTTCTTGGATATAGTGTTGGACGATGGAAGTAGATTGTTGTGAATTTCTTTCCACAGCTTCCGTACGGATTTTTTTGAGTTGACGCAGGCTTATAGTTGCCAGATATACCTATATGTGAATTAGACGTAATAGGAACCATAAAAGTAACAAAAGGGTTTCTTAGAGCTACCGTACGTTGACACATTTTTACCCTATAGATGTAAGTCGACACACTAACAACGCACAAAACACAGGACCCATTTTCCTAAATTGCATAGGTAGGGGAAGGACGGGCAAGAAAAAAATTTGATCAACAATTACTAAATGGGGCCCCTCCAAGCTCTGAGGCAACAATAACAGATAGTGGATGGATTACCGCAGATAAATTTCTAAATTGGCTTAAGATGTTTGGGCAAAAAGTACGGCCCACTACAGACAGAAAAGCTCTTCTGATTTTGGACAACAATGAATCACATAAAAGTTATGGAGCTCTTGATTATGCCTCTAAAAATCATGTGATATTTTTATACATTCCTCCACATTCCTCGCATCGTCTCCAGTCCCTCGATGTGTCTGTTTACGGCCCAATAAGAAGATATTTTGAATTTAAAGTCAGTGCTTTCCAAAAAGAACATCCAGGACGAATAATAAGCCAATTCGACGTCGCTAAACTCTTTACCGTAGCTTATTTACGAGGAGAAAATCAGGCTAATGCGATTAGTAGTTTCAGATCAAGTGGTATTTATTAATTTAATAGAAACGCGATTAGTGATGCACATTTTGCTCTATCTGAAGAATATGAAGATAACAATGAAAACGAACCGATGCTGACTCAAAACATTGCAAAAGACAACTTGGTGCAACCTCTTGAAACCAGTGGCGGTTTGCCCGTAAGGGCACTTGGGCACATGCCCTAGTATAATAAACAAAAAAAAATTACTTTCATATTTTATATTTTCCTCAATGCCTATTATTATTTTATCTAATATTCAGCGCAAACCGCGTTGGCACGACACTGGACGACCGGGCGTTGAGCGACGTTCCGAGAATTCCGAAATTAAGTGGAAGATGGGCACAGTAAATGTGTGCCTCTGTTGTTTTCTCTCTCATTATGATGCGAAAAACAAGGACAACGACAATATTGCTTAGCAAGAGATGAACACATGCGATGGATTATACGTCACAAGCGGGGCGCTGTCCTCATTGTGACGTGCTGTACCCATGGCACAGATTACCTAGACCAGATACGAATGTGTACGCAGCGGGCATCTTTACCGGCTCCCTCACAAAGGCGATGCCGGTTTCGGCTTAAAGTGCGCGTTTGTTGGACCATGATAATAATTTATTTATTGTGATTACGAAAAACGTTAGTTGGACCATTGGAATAGTTAAGAAATAAAACTACAAAGATAAATAACTTTTTTTTTATAAAGCAGTCAAAAATGTGATGAAAAAAAAAATCAATAATATTTATAAATGGAACAAAATTTTAATTTTTTTTTTGTTTTGTCCGACTTTTTCGAGGATTTTAAATCTCTGTTTATGAGTATAAAAAATTCTGAGTCTTATAAATAATTTAATTGTGTATATTTTCGCAAATTGTTGGCAAGGATAACCAAATTCTATTTTGCTCAGCTCAAAAAGGTACCTATGCGTTGAAAATTCCAGGCTTAGTTGACAAACTATCAAATTGAGATATAAATATTTTTTCTAATTTGAAAATATAGGTACCTAAAAGAGAAATTTTTCGCTGGGAGATTTTAAATTGCCAAACACCTTTTCTTCAGAGTCGTATGCTTTAAAGTACGTTAACAAGTTAGAATTGTTAAGTAAATTGCATTCTTTTGAGAAATTTACGCAAATTTCGCAAGAGTGGATATGTGATGATTTTTTGATTAAATAGCTACATACATAGTTAAATGCATTTTGAGTGGTCACATTTAGCTCCCAGTAAAATCGTTATTGCCCCAACTGATTGTTTTGAAATATATTTAATTTTCATTAAGCGGAGAACTTGTTTTCCTAAGGGAAAAACGAATCCCGGGATACCTTTCCAGTGTGTGCCCCACTACCGCTAGTGCCCACGAGCCGCCAGTGCTTGAAACAAAAAACACACTCAATATCGCAGACAAGTCAGAAATCGATATTTTGAAAGAAATTTGACCAATTCCATTATAAGTAAACAAGAGAAGCAATGAAGGTCGTAAAAAGCAATGAAGGTCGCATAAAGCAAAAGTCGAAATAACAAGCATTCCAATTAAAGAGGAACAACGGCAGAAACTTAAGGCTGCCTTGGCAAAGAAAAAGAGTTTTCTGATGAACCGGGGCCGTCAAAAATAAAAAATGCAAGAAAATAGAAAAAAAGACGTTAAAAAGTCCATAAAAAAACTAGGTTGTAATTATTCATGCACGGTATGTGCAGAAAAATATGTAAATCAGGGGCGGTTTCTCCATTGGTTCATTTGTGCAGTGAACACCCAGTTCAATTTCATAAAGACACATTATTTTAAAATTACATAAATAACATAAAAATATAAATTTAATTTTAATATTTTTATTTTCATACGTGTTAATCTATATTTTTTGGTACATCATTGCTTTCTGGCTGATCGCGTCTCTGTGGCACAATATACCTAAGTAAACCTTGTCTGTGGCGCATTATGATGAGTGAGCCTAACACGAGTGAGACGATTTGACGAATACATATAGCTAAAAAGAGATGAAAACACGCCAACAGATCCTTCAAACTGTCAAAGAACAAATTAATTGGCGCGCCGCTCACAAACAAGTTTGCCAAACCAGTGTTGCCAGTCTAGTACAATTCACAATTGTACTAGATCTAGTACATTCTGCATGCATCAGTGTTCTCGTGTAAAATATATGTATATATTGTGATCCTTGTTTGGGTTCGTTATCAATAAAGATCCCCTTTTTCCCTCTTCAATGAATTTAGATGTAACTGCAAATAGAATTCGAAAAATCTGGTACATTTAAGGAATCTGGTACATTTTTTAGACAAATCTGGTACATAACAAAAACATTCTGGCAACTATTGCCGCGTTTGAGAATCCACATCGGATGCATTTTTTACATCTCGAGTGTTTTTTTATCCACATCGGACACATCTGTCCCATTACATTTACGTATACTGAATCACGTGATCAAAGATTTTTTACATATCAGATGCATCCGATGTGGATTCTCAAATGCAGCATTAGTACCAAATCAAAGTACAAACTGTCAATGTCAATACTGTCATTCCATCGATTTTAATAAAATTAAGATTATTTTATTTGTAATTATTTAAAAAAATGTGTTTAATTGAGAACTGCAACTTTAATAAATTGGAAGGATGTGTGTCAATGTAATTATTGTTCAAGAAAAACTTTTAAGGCAAGGTAAATAAATAAAATATTTTAAGGTTATATTTTGTTTATTTACTTTATAATAAAGCAGTAATAAAGTTTTACGACTATAATTTGTTTTATATTTTGTTTCAGTATCTAGACCATCCAAAGACAACTTCAAAATGGTCTATTTTGTACACAATTGTAAATACTATGAAGTAAGAAGTAAACAAAAAATCTGTAAATTTTTTCCCACAAAATCTGCTAAAAGGAAAAATTAATTATTCTGATGAGGTAACTATTTGACATCATTATGGAAATGTACAATAAAAATTTGATTAAGATAAAGAGATAAATGGTTTTTACTTTAAAAGTCTAAATCAGAAGAATGATCAGCCAATTAATTTAATATACTCCATGAGAAATTTTACCTAAGAAATGGTATGTACATTTAAATAGTTTACCTATATAAAGTTATGTTTACAATTATCAATCGTGTTACCCTCTAACCAAGGTCGTTTGTTACAACAAACAAATATTTTATTTTAATGATATTTTTTTATTGCCTTGTTTGTATAATTTAGTATTTTTAAAAATATTAAATGTTATGGTAATTAGAATCACTACAGGTATTAAATAAAAATAAGGGTATTGGTAAAGTAGTTTACAGTTGGTACTAAAGAATGTCTCGAAATAAGTATCAAACGTAAATTGTGATTTTGATTAGGCATTTAACAAGTCACATCCCACATCTACATGCTCTGGCTAATCAATCCTATAAGTACATTAATATACTATCTATAATTAAACAATAATTTAAAAATACAGAAGAAGCCGATTTACCTATTTAAACAAAATTGTTATTATTCTATTATTTATTAAAACACATTATTTTTTAGTAAAC
This sequence comes from Psylliodes chrysocephalus, assembly GCA_927349885.1. Taxonomy (NCBI): domain Eukaryota; kingdom Metazoa; phylum Arthropoda; class Insecta; order Coleoptera; family Chrysomelidae; genus Psylliodes; species Psylliodes chrysocephalus. Next base: position 60,378,287 of record OV651819.1, on the reverse strand, counting down.
TTGGACATGCAAAAGCAGCCATGAGGGTAGGACATTAGTGAAAGCAAGAATACTTTGGAATGTTCTGTAAAATACACTTAGAAAGTGTCATATGGAGAATTAAGTGTGATAACATTTTACGATATGCATCTCACTAGTTTAGTTCACAGATTTCTGTGTTCTGTGTTCAATTATGTGCTGCTATTTCAAACTTTTAGTATCCTTTTATAAAAGAAGTTGAATATTATTGTTGACCTTTTTAAATTGTTTATTTTACCTCATACATTTTTTTTCTACTCTTCATACAGTATTCTGTGAAGAGTATTATAGGTTTATTTTGTCTGTCTGTCCGATGTCAGGTTTTTTGTCTACACGATAAGTCAAAAACGAGAAATGAAATCAACTTGAAAATTTTAAGCAAAAATCAAGCTCTATAAGAGGACAAAGCTTATTGATTTTTAACAAATCTGATTAAAAATAGGGGGTTAAGATGGGTTGAAATTAAAAAAATCCTAAATTAAAAACGAAAAGCGATATAACATGAAATTTTTAGTAAAAATTAAGCTTTATAAGAAGATAAAGCCTATTGATACTGAAAAATATATGAATATATGGGGGAATTAAGGGGAGTTAAAATATAAAAAAAAATCCTAACTGAAAAATGATATAAACTTGAAATGTTTAGAAAACATCAATCTTTAAAAGCAGATGAGGCCTATTGATTGTGAAAACAATCTGGTTGAAAATGGGGGTTAAGGGGGTCTGTTAAACTACGAAGAGTATCCTCTAGAATGCCAGGCATTATATATCTTTATTCTAGTTTGTGTCTGTGTAATATGTATTGTGATGGGACTGATCTTATAAAATAAACATTTAAAACATTTTAGTTCTTATTTTATTTGCCAATAAAAGGTATTTAAAAAATATATTTTTTATTTGACATCTGTGACAAATTGTGAAAATGATTAAACTTACAATAAAAACTAAAAAATGGTAGGTAAAGTTTCATATAAAATTTTTTACACAAAAATCAATGTAAAGTTTCTACATTACCTGATATATATTTAAAAATAATCTCAAATTATGAAGAAAAGTCAGTTTACTAACTAATAATGTTTAGATTGTTTTCAACGTATTAAAAAAAAAAACAAATATTACACTAACTAAAATATTCATTTATTAATAGTTGTAATGCTTGAAAACAGTATGATGTTGATAATAATAATTACACTTAATACAAACTCAAATAATAAAAAAACAGTGATAATGACTTGTACAAGGTTTTGATCCGAACTTACAAATGATAAAATTATTGGAAAAAGTGAACACCCATTTCAAATTACCACTAGCCGCCACTGATGTAAATCCACCGACAGAGGATTGGCTTAAATGTTCCGGTTGCTCTGAATGGACTCATGAAGCGTGTTCATCTTACTCCGGACATGGTTCCTACTTTTGCGATGAATGCAATGAGTAATTGATGTTTTTTATGTATATTCTTTTAACCCGCCTACTGAATCCATTTTGCCCGCCCTGCTCGGGCAAAACGGATAAATTGCTTTTTTTTAGTTTATGTTTTTAAGAAAGAACATTGTTATTTTTGTAGTTTTTTCATTTTTTTAAATAAAGTTAATGTTTAAAATAATTATTTTTTCAATTTTTAAAAATAAATATATGACTACAACTCGCCTGTCAGATAATTAAAGTTGCCATATTCGTTCTGTCCGCCTCTCCCCTAGGTAGGTATATAATTTGTTTAACGAATCCACGTTGGGCGCCAATGTTCTAAGAAAGCATAGAGATCACCGATGCGAAAGAAGCAGAGAGTAGCGAGACATGAGGAATTTTTAAAATATAGACGTCAAATGTACGTACAGTTTCAATCTAGGGTTTTAAATAGTTAGGAGGAGTAGGTATTTTTATTATATTTTCAAATAAGAAAAGATTGCTTGTAATCGAAAACTTGGAACACCCGGTAGATAATATACCTATTTATATAAGAGATAATTTTTAAAATTTGCACCAACCTAGAATACGCCGGAGGGTAGGCCGGGGGCGTGAAAATGTTCCTAGCTAAAGGCAGGCCGTGTTGGCTGAGGGCGTCGCCGAAAAAGGCCTTCGGATAGGGTTGGGCGGAGCGATAGGGCCTCTTCATCCTTCTTCGCCGTCGGTAGTTGCCGTTCTCGAACATGTCTTCGTATTGCGGGTCCAGTGTCCAATAGTTGCCTTTGCGCTCGCCTCCACCTTCGCGAGGCACCTGAAATTCAAAGGAAATACTTAAAAGTTTATTTATCTTTATTTTTCCGATAAATTAACTCTGATAGTTGGGATATTGTCGTGAGCGTATAATTAAATTGTATTGTAAAATAGAATTCCATTAAAAGTTAGCATTATAAAAATTCATTTGACAGCAGGGCCGCCGAGAGCGATGGTGGGCCCCGGGACATTTTTATACAAAAATCAAAATCAAGTCCTTTCTATGTTGCATTTATAAAAAAAGGTCCTCAAACAAAATCAGTTTCTTTCTTAGTGAAATCTAAAAAAGGTCCTCGCCTTCTTGTATTTTTCGTAAACCAGGAGCTCCCTTTTGTGGTGAATTTCTAAACAAATGTAACGTCCTCAGCTAAAGCGTTGTCGGGCCCCTCTTGTAGGGATGCACGAGTTTGATTTAATTTTAAGAGTTTGACTTGAATTTGACTTGAATTCAAATCAAACTCAAATCAAATCTAGCAATGCTGTGAATCAAATCAAACCATAAAATTTTAAAGTTTAAAATATCAAACCTTATTTTGATCAAACTAGTTTGAAAGTTTGAATAATTAAATCGCTATGGTTTGCAAGTATTTTATTAGTACAAATATAAAAAAGCTGCTTAATACATGAAACAAAAATTAAGTATTTATACTTCGTTTGTTGGATATTAAAATAGAACAGAAATCTTGATTCACAAATTATAAATGTTGATATACATTTTCTTTATTTTAATGTTGAAATAAAGTCTATTAAAACTCTATTAGCCGTCCAAGAATTAAACATCTAACAGATTCATCATTTAGTCTATTCCTTCGTCGTTTGGTAATTGTTAGAAGCTCTTGAAAAAAATCTCTGTATTGATGCCATGATGCCGATGTAGCTATGGCTAAGAAATTTCTAGCCATTTTAGATAATATTGGAAATACAGTCTCGTGACTCTTCCACCAATTCAATACATTTTCTGAACTATTAGCCAGCCCTGCCTTCAGATAAATATTTTGTAATTTAATATTTCCGGGAATTTTTATCGACTGGGTCTGGGTTTTTACTACAAGATGTTTGAAAGAAAGCTATTACATCTTCAAAATTTTCGGAATCTTTACATCTTCAGAATCATATTCATTTTCATCGTGGGATAAATTCTGTACCGCTGGATTGAAATGGTTCAGGCTTGAACATTTCCAAATCACTCATTAGTATTTTTTTCCAAAGAGATAGGTGGTCAACGTAAGCCTCTGACTGTGTTTTGTGCCTCCGGCGATTGGCAAAATATAAAACTAAAACAAATAATCTTACGACGACGCCTCGTAAGCTGGGATCAGAGATAACATTGCGTAGGTAACTCTGAGAAATTAAAAATGCGGTACGGCCGGTGGACGTACGTAACACTTTTCGTATTTCAAACTAATTTCAAACAGTATGAAAAAGTTTGATTTCAAATCGAGCTCCCGAATTGGTTTTCAAATCTAATCAAACTCTTTTATATAAAAAAAATGATTTTTCAAGTGAAATCAAACTTGACCTGTCAAATTAAACTAGGCCCCTCTCGTCGGGCCTGTTTGACAATGACATATTTCACTTTCAAACCGATAGGTATAGTCAAAGATAATAGAGATATAACCATTCATTGATAAAATGTAATATTCCCGATGCCAAGATTAATTCGACAATCAATAAGCGCTATTTGTAGGGACGCGGCGTATAGACGAAAGATGAGAAGTAAGAGAGGGGATAAAGAGAAGAATTTTATGCAGATACAACTTTTTTTTTAAATAAATGTGTAAGCCGCTGTGCGCTTATAATAAACAATGTAAATATCCATGCCGGTGTAAGCTCTGTTGCCACGTCCAACTTAACATGACTAGGTTTTGGTATTTAATGAAAATTATTACATCTAATTTAGTGAAATTATCTTATTTAGTAAAATTTGATATAATTAATAATTCAAAATTTTTGTGGGTTCAGTTGCAATAAAATAGGTTGAATTATTTTAGCTTTTTAATATATGTAAATAATTTTGTAAACATAACGAGAATAATGAAATAGGCATATAACAACAGCAGATATTATACCCTCCTGTGTCCCTTAGAATATGTCTTATTCAGGACCGCACGATATTTGTTAGTAGTTACATCTCCTGATTCTCCTGTTATCTCTGAGTATAGTATGTAGAACCAGAAATATTGTAAGGTTATAAAACGCCAATCACTTTTGAGTTATCAGCAGACGGTCGCCTCTACGCAGAGACGTACCTACTCTAGCGTTTCTAAAATCGGTAAAGCGGCCAATTCTCAAAACCACTAGGTATCTAGATACTCTTGATTATTTAACTTTCTCTAATCTGTCTGAAATTATTTAAATATAGGGAAATGTTTATGGTTCATCATGGTTCAGGAGGCTAATCAGTCTGGGAATCGTGAAACGCCCAGTATACGGAAAATGTATGGAAAATAAATTAGTACACTTGAAACCAATTTAAGTATGACTGTAATCAAATGCAAGCAAATAAATGAAATCAAAGTTGTCGGAACCCCCTCGTATCTTAATAACAAAGCGATGGGAAGCGAAAATTTTCGTCTAGTGATAAATATGGTTATTTACGCGGTGTTTTGAACGGCGGACACGACGTTCGTAGCAAATAATATTTTGAATTTTGCCCAGAGTCGATCGAGAGCGTGTGTGTGAATTTAATTTTACAGATGTCGTCTGGCTTTATTCAATAACCAATTGTGGACGGAGAACGGAATGATTCAAATACGGCTGAATAAAAAATTAAAAGAAAAGAAATTTTACACGAAGTGAGGCGCGGAAATTAATTTAAACATCTTTTTGGGAAATTAGATAACGTCATCAGGAGAGAGAGAGAGAGAGAGAGAGAGAGCACTCTAATCCGGAACGGATCGAACCCCCGAAAAAGAAAAAAAAAATAAAATAATAAAAAATCGAAAACAGGTCGACTCTTTCACTTGGATGTTAACTGGGCGGTTTTTAAAAGAAATTGGATATAGTCGTTAACAAAGAGAGCACTCGGAGTCTAGCCTATGTCCAGCCTCAAATAAAAATTGCCAACGGTTTCCCACTGAGGGATTAAATAATATATCTTGGATATGAATCAAAATTTTTCACTTGTCGCACGGGTGTTCCAACTAATTATATAAAAGCCAATATAAAAAAAAATAATATACGATTCCTACCTTAGCAGATAAACGGGGTTAATCAATTAACTTTTTCGAAATCACGACACTCACGGAGCATTAACTAGGCACTATCTAAGGGCGAATAGTTTTCGGCTGTCGGCAATCAAGATAGTAGATCTTACGGCGGATGGCAAGCAAGAGGACGTAATTCCCAGATGTCATTTAATTTATGCTTTTTCACTGTGACAAGATGGAAGACCGGTAAGCCCGAGTGGGGATACCACTACTACAGCTGACTGTTTACAATTTAGAAATATAAAAAATGTCCTTCTAGTACCTTGACAAATAAAAGGTAGATAATCGGTACGAAATCGACTCTACAAAATGCCCATCCGGATTTCGGCAAATATAAGAATATTTTAATCTATGAGGGAACTCGCAATTGTTGAAAAACGGTAATTCCTGGGAAACAGAAATACGGGGGATCTTCTACATGTCCTCAGGCGGGAATTAATTGAAATAAATATTTTTTAAATTAATTGAGAGCAAAATTTAGTGACTTAGTAACAATACTTTACAATATATTTTACACTTGTAAGGGGGTGCTTAGGGATAGTAGGTATTAATATTATACTTAAAATGGCTTAGTTTTTAATACACTTATGAACAAATATTTAATACTACAAATATTGATTTATATATACACTTATCACAAAAACCCTGTACGCTATACATTTTTGGATTTTTGGACGAGATCAGTTTTTTCTGAATTGGATTGGAACTGACGTACGTAGAGTACCTATACAAATGGTATACTTTTGACCATTCAGAGGACGTCTCTTTCTGGATTATATTTAGACATTGTTCATCCACGCAATGAACGTTAAACAATGACCTACGTACTCTTTCATTGAAAGTTTTTGGTAGGATACTGGGACATCTAGAAGATGTCTATTTCTGGATTAAATTCTTACATTGCATGTTCTCTATAGAGAATGACGTCAGGCGGAGGCGTCAGGTTAACGCTGTTGACATCACTACACTAACATCTCCAATACACAACTACAATTCATTAGGTACACGCTATTTTAGATAATTAGTAAATAATTTATTAATTTCGAAACCCGCCAAACACTATTATATTTTACTATATTAAAAAACACTTGACACTTGACCTGACTGAGAATCGAACTCACGATACGTTGGTTAACATTTAACGCCTTCAGTTGATCTAGACGCCTGGTATCACGGAATTTAACAATTTGTTACTAGGTATGATTCTAATAGTTGATAAGATTTTATATCATTGGAATGAAATGCAACAGATTTAATTTTTCAATTTCTACCGACCAATTAAATTATATTTTGGAAAGAGAAGAATGCTAAATCAATAATGACCTAAGATAAACGTCCACTAGGAGTCAAAATATTACTAAACGTGTACTAAACTTATGTACAAAAACGGACGTCCACTGGGTACAGATATGCAGCTGTCAAATTAATCATAAACAGATGAACACTGGATGTCCGAATACAGCTGTGGACGTTCTGATCCTCAAATGGATCTAACATAGACGTTTCATTGGACTATTTATGCTGTCTGGGTAGAAAGAACCAGTTTACTTTTGAGTGAAGGAAATAAATTTTCGACTTCCACAACTATACTTAAATATTAATGTACAGGCCCGACGAGAAGAAGGGACAGGAGGGCAAAATCCTTCAGTTTAAAAAAAAGTAGGTTATAACATGTGGGGAGCGGACCTTTGCCAGTGTTTTGCCCCGGGACCATACCATGGCTCTCCGCGGCCCTGTCAATGTATAGATATTGTACTTACTTTAACAAAACACTCATTAAGACTCAAATTATGCCTAATAGAATTCTGCCACCCCTTCTTGTTCCTCTCGAAGTACGGAAACTTGGAGGTGATGTACTGGTAAATTTCGGACAACGTCGCCCTCTTCTGGTGAGTACTTTGAATGGCCATCGCGATCAGCGCCACATACGAATACGGCGGCTTACTCAAGTTGTTAGAGGACGAATTCGAAGTACTAGACGCTGTTGAAGATGATGGTTGCGGTTGGGGCGAATTGCATGAGGAAGTGCTGGGTGCTCGGGGTTCTTCGTTGGAGTCTACCGGCGTATGGGGGCCTGACGTTGTGGTACCGGCGAGCGCTGTATTAGAGATTGCGGCGAACGTTGTGACTGGAGACATTGCTGAAATAAAAAAAAATTGTGTTAAAGTAATTAAATTTTTGACTAAATAATTAAAATTATAATTATGCACATGCGCTACATGGTAATTTCAGTAAAGTTTGTAAACATTTCTAAAATATTAATTATCAAATAAAGCCAGATCTGAGTAAAATTCTCAAAAAAAGTGCTTCGAGTTCCAAGTCCTTTGGAAAACTAATTGCCACATCAAACACCAAGTACTTTGGAAATTCTAAGTCCAATTTGTGTGTCTAAGTGTAATTTGCAATTACCAATTACCTAAAAAAGTAATTGCACAAATCAATTATCAAGCACCAGTTACTCAAAAAGTGCATGAAATCATTGTTGATTACATACAGGTGCTAGCAAGCTTTTTTCTCAAACAAATTACTAAGAACCAAGCAAGCACTTATTACTTTTCTAATTGTTTTCTTCCATTTTAGCACCGTGTTTATTTTAAAAATGTACAAGCTCTTTTAAGCGCTTGCAAGCACTTTAAATAGCTTGAAATGCGAAATTAATTACCTGAAGCACTATTTTGCTTGAAGCACTATTTTGCTTGAAGCACTATTTTGCTTGAAGCACTATTTTGCTTGAAGTTAAATATCTTTAATCAATCTCCTTCCCCCCCTTGAGATTAAAGTTTTTACATATTGAGCCTAGGGATATGGGCGAAGTTAAGGGGGGGCTTGGGGGGGCTAAGCCCCCCCAAAAACCAAATTAGCCCCCCCAAAAATAATTAGAACATTTATCGCACATCCACCCAAACATTTCAGAACAGAAATTAAAAAATAAAAAGAATCGTGCCATTTGATTGATTCTGCAATTTTACATTTAGTTCATGAGGCAGTGAATTTTTTTCGTATTCATTTTTCCAGTCGGTGTATATGAAAAATAAACTGTTCTCTTAGTGACAAAAAACAAAGTTTTTGAGTCTGACACTTATTTTCCCAGTCATAACTATTTTACATTTACTAAACTAGAACATAAAGCTTATAAAAATAGCAGTTTGGATTATCTCAGATAGTGGAAAGTGAGTGTGGCAGAAAATTGAGCATATAAATTGATACAATCATAAACTGTTTATAATAATAAGTCTGGCTGATTTACGAAATTGGCTAATGAGTCTGGTAATATCTTCTAAATGGAAAAAATATAATATTTTTGCTTTTATTTTCCCGGGTTTGAAAATTTGTCACGTGATAGATTAAATTATAATTTTACACCTCCATTTTATAGCCAATCAACTGCTGTTATTTTAAAACACTTTCATGACAACCAGAAAAATTTCCGGAAATTTTTCTTTTGGTGGATACCCTGAACGAAATTATACTGAAAATTTTTTTGACAGTTGAGCAGCTCTTTCATGCATATAAAAAATTTGCCATTTCAGTGGTTAATATTTTATTTAATACCAATTATAACTAGGTAGAAATGCACTACATTTATTTTATGTAAAATAATAATTAGGTTTTTCGCGTCAACTAAACGACTTCAAATATGACAAATGGTCATGGTATGGTCACAGCATATTCTGTGGTATGGCTACCTTAAAAAATTTGATTTTAGTCGTTTTAATGCATGCCTGTCAAGTTTTAAAATTTGGATATTTTGGTGTAAAACTTTCTTACCCAATACCAAACGTGCCTAAATTATTATCAGTAAATTTTTGCACACTCACGCATATTTTAAGAACATTATCCATCTACTTAGGATAAATTTCAAAATATTCGTAAGTGAAAATACACGTCTGGCTGACAATTACAATTACAGAGGCCTGCCAGACTCACAAGTAGTGTCCGACCGAAGGTTCGGTTACGGTTTCGGCCAACTTTGGCTTTAAATAATAGTTTCGACTACAGTTTCGGTTTCGGCGGAAAACTGGCCGAAACTGCAGCCGACAGCGAAACTACTTTTAAAAGTTTTCGTATCACAATTGGTTGTGTCCGGCGCAATGGCGACTGTGCCGGGTGCCATTCCTACACAGTGCACGACCACGTACACACAAACTTCTCTGCTTTGTTTCAAGTGAACATGTCAATAAATTTATTAATGGCTTCTTTTGATCACATAAATAAACAGGTAATAAGTAAATGTAGCTAAAATTTATAATACGAGTTAATTAGTTTAAAACAAGGATTACAATGAGATATTGCAAATTTCAATAAGAGATTGCCTTAAAAGAAAGTTCTTGTTTCTGTTTCGGCCGAAACTAAGAAAGGAGCCGAAATTTGGTTTCTGTTTCGGTTATAAAACCAGACCTGACGGTCATTAGACGAGTCTGGCAAGGCTTTCGGGGTGTTCCACATTAGCCAGATTGTATTTTAAGCTGTTATCATAATATACATTTTTCTAGTAGTGAGAACACTTGTAACAGGGATCCTTACTGGACATTGCCAACTAAAATTACACCTTAGTAAACTGAGAGTAGTAGAAGATAGTGCAGATTTTGTGAGGAGGAGGAAAAAATCTTCATTCACATTCTAACTAAATGTGTAGCACTTGAGAATCCAAGGGCACTATACCTAGGAGCATATCAAATAGAAGAGGGAAATTTACCTAACTTGAAGCCACTCCAAATCCTACACTTCCTTGAGAAGGTATAATTGGAAGGATCTTTATTCGCGATTCAAGCTAAGTGATACGCCCTCTGGAGGAAATTTGTAGAAGGTCCCTATAAGTAGGATATCGTTCAGTGTTGCCAGAAGTAGCAAAATTTCTCTACGTCATCGGATTTTAGCTCTTGAAGAAGTGGATAAGACCTTTTATTTAAGAATCAAAATTTGTGTATAGTAATATGTAATCATACTCTATATTTATTTAAGGACTTTTTTAAAAAATCGATTTATTATATTAATTTTTTTTTTAATTTCAGTTCATTTATTAATTTTGTTTTAAAATCAGTTCATCATTTGGCAACGAGTTCATTGTTTACATTTTAATTTGTATCAATTACGATTGGAGTTTTTCTTACTTTTTAGCTTTAAATTTGTTTATTTCTTATAGTATGTGATAGTGTTTATGTTAAAAATGAAATCTGCGAAAAAGTCCCCAGCAAATTGCAATCTATATGGTGTTAATGTCAAAATCAAAACTGAAGTATTCATTATTTTCCAAGTGCAAGTCGTAAAATTTAGTTTTTTACCATAAATGGATATCTACAAATTCACAATATTGAAATTTTGCAAAACTTTGTTTAGAATCGATATATGATATTTTATCCATTTTCATAGATTCGCCTGAATTTTTTTACTTAACTTCAGTAGGTATACCTCTAGAACTATTATATATTATATGACTAGGGCTTTAGCCCCCCCAGATCTGATGACATAACTTCGCCCATGCTAGGGAAGCAAAAAATCCTTCGATAGTTTCTACACGATTTGCGTTTATCTGTTTATCTTCTTTTCGTTGAAGAGCAAAAAAAACTTCGTCACAAAAAATATGTACACCCTTATTTTATTAAAAAAATATGCTTCTTATGAGTAGCATCCCCAACCCAAATTTCAGCTTGGAGCCGCCTTTGACTAGCGGTAAACATCATCGCACGGATGTTTTTACCAACGCGTCGATCAAAAGAATGAATAATGCCGACTACTCGTAGATACATTCTACGAGTAGATTTAAAATTGCTTGCAAGTACGAGTAATAAGTAATAAGTACTTCAAATGAAAAATATTTATGACTAAAAATTACGAGTAGTTATTTTACCCGTAATCGAAATTATTAGTTAGATTATTAGTGAACAATATAAATTGAGACAATAATTGGGGCTAACTGCATTTCTTGTCAAAATATATAATTAATATAATGTAAATATGGAACATAAAAATTATCCAAACAATATTCAGTCTGATCTACTGAAAAGTTGACTAAAATGACATAGGGAAGGGTGGGGGAAGACCGCGCACCTAAGGCTAATAATTAATTATTAGCACATGAAAATTATTTGAAAAACTAAAATTGATAAAGCATATTAAGCATTTATTAGGGAATACTAAGTAATATATTAGTTGACTTCTGTTTTATATTTATTGAGAAATTTAATTATTTTTGAAACAATGCATATGCGCAATATTTCCCATCCTGCGGGGTAATAACGCGCATATTAAAAAAATCGAATTTAATGCTAGAACACTCCTTTTAAAATTATTTGTAAAATAATTAAAAGAAAACAGGCACTCCAAAAACATTTTTTTTATTGTTTTAGGTCAAATAAAATATATTTTTTTTCTTCTTAAAATAGCTATATTTAAATTTAAAATACTTAAATTTTTAAAGCCTTTTTTCCTTTCTTTGTGCATTACGCTTCCTACACAAATCACGGGTGTAATTTTCTACAGTATCCCAACCGCTGCATTACGCACCGAAACCATAATTCCCGATCTCGACCAAATTTTTCGCAATATATTCTCGCCATTCATAAAATTTTCAAGTTACACATCATCATCATCGTCATCAGCCACATCCTACATATCAACATCTAATTCTTCAGTTTCCTCTTCACTTTCAGTTGTCGTTTTTCCTCGACTTTTTTTAAATTGACATTATTTTTCTTGAAGCTGGTTTCATCGCTTTCAACTCCTTTTTTTATTTTCTTCCGTAAGTTTATTTTTTAAAGGGGTGTTTGTTAAAATTTGGTAGTGTTGTTTATTAGTTCCTCTTTTTATTTTTCGAAATCCTTTTCTTGGAATTGGAGCTACATCTTTAATGCTTACAACTGAGGATATTTAAATTGGACGAGTTTTGTATTTTTGAACTTGGATTTGGTCTACGTGGGCCTTCTAGTGCTAGACTCTACTGGGTCAACTGATGCTGATGTGTTTTCTCCCGGTTCCACTTGATTATTATCTTCCAATTCACATTCAAAACTTACGGTTCTAAACTCCTCAGCTGGAGCAAAATTATCCGCTATAAATATGTCTCCATTTAGGGGAAATATTCCAGTAGCTCTAAATCCAGCTACTCCTTTTTCCATTGTGGCCACCTTAACGCAAGCTTTATTAAACAAACTAGCAAGTTCAAACATGTTTATCTTTTCACGGGCATGGACATCGCACTCACGATAATATTATACCATGCAGACCCTTTGTAAACAAAACCCAACTGAGACTACTTGTGTGAATATAACGAAGCATTCGCGGTACTGCTGTAGCTACTTCATCTCATCAACCGCTAAAAGACCCTAGTATTCACTTTTAATAATTTGTAATAATTTGTAATAATTTGTAATAATTTGTAATAATTTGTAATAATTTGTAATAATTTGTAATAATTTGTAATAATTTGTAATAATTTGTAATAATTTGTAATAATTTGTAATAATTTGTAATAATTTGTAATAATTTGTAATAATTTGTAATAATTTGTAATAATTTGTAATAATTTGTAATAATTTGTAATAATTTGTAATAATTTGTAATAATTTGTAATAATTTGTAATAATTTGTAATAATTTGTAATAATTTGTAATAATTTGTAATAATTTGTAATAATTTGTAATAATTTGTAATAATTTGTAATAATTTGTAATAATTTGTAATAATTTGTAATAATTTGTAATAATTTGTAATAATTTGTAATAATTTGTAATAATTTGTAATAATTTGTAATAATTTGTAATAATTTGTAATAATTTGTAATAATTTGTAATAATTTGTAATAATTTGTAATAATTTGTAATAATTTGTAATAATTTGTAATAATTTGTAATAATTTGTAATAATTTGTAATAATTTGCAATAATTTGTAATAATTTGTAATAATTTGTAATAATTTGTAATAATTTGTAATAATTTGTAATAATTTGTAATAATTTGTAATAATTTGTAATAATTTGTAATAATTTGTAATAATTTGTAATAATTTGTAATAATTTGTAATAATTTGTAATAATTTGTAATAATTTGTAATAATTTGTAATAATTTGTAATAATTTGTAATAATTTGTAATAATTTGTAATAATTTGTAATAATTTGTAATAATTTGTAATAATTTGTAATAATTTGTAATAATTTGTAATAATTTGTAATAATTTGTAATAATTTGTAATAATTTGTAATAATTTGTAATAATTTGTAATAATTTGTAATAATTTGTAATAATTTGTAATAATTTGTAATAATTTGTAATAATTTGTAATAATTTGTAATAATTTGTAATAATTTGTAATAATTTGTAATAATTTGTAATAATTTGTAATAATTTGTAATAATTTGTAATAATTTGTAATAATTTGTAATAATTTGTAATAATTTGTAATAATTTGTAATAATTTGTAATAATTTGTAATAATTTGTAATAATTTGTAATAATTTGTAATAATTTGTAATAATTTGTAATAATTTGTAATAATTTGTAATAATTTGTAATAATTTGTAATAATTTGTAATAATTTGTAATAATTTGTAATATTTGTAATAATTTGTAATAATTTGTAATAATTTGTAATAATTTGTAATAATTTGTAATAATTTGTAATAATTTGTAATAATTTGTAATAATTTGTAATAATTTGTAATTATTTGTAATAATTTGTAATAATTTGTAATAATTTGTAATAATTTGTAATAATTTGTAATATTTGTAATAATTTGTAATAATTTGTAATAATTTGTAATAATTTGTATTAATTTGTAATAATTTGTAATAATTTGTAATAATTTGTAATAATTTGTAATAATTTGTATTAATTTGTAATAATTTGTAATAATTTGTAATAATTTGTAATAATTTGTAATAATTTGTAATTAATTTGTAATAATTGTAATAATTTGTAATAATTTGTAATAATTTGTAATAATTTGTAATAATTTGTAATAATTTGTAATAATTTGTAATAATTTGTAATAATTTGTAATAATTTGTAACTAGACGGTTATAAAATCTCTGCGCAGTATTGCCCCTTACGCGATATTCCCCCATTCTCCCATATCTCCGAGATACTGATATACCTATTAAATAATTTTCAAAATTCTAACTTAATCGTTCTTTTATTGTACCTTTTTTTTGTCTATTATCTGGAACTGATCTTATAAAATATAAATTTTAGTTCACTTGTTTTATTTGTCAATAAAAGATATTTAAAAAATATATTATTTAATTTGACATGTATGACAAATTGTGAAAATGATTAATTTTATAATAAAAACTGAAAAATGGTAGGTAACATTTCATATAATAATATCACACAAAAATCAATGAAGCTTTCTGCATAAACTGATAAATATTCAAAAATAATCTCAAAATATGAAGAAGAGTCAGCTGACTATAAATAGTAATGTTTATAGATGGTTTTCAACGCATAAAAAACAGAACAATAATTAAAATATTAACTTTTTACCATAACAAAGCACCAATAATCCTATCTTCTTCAATGTAAATCACATGTTTGTGTCCACACTCCCCTAATCTACGGGTCACACTGACTTTGATCCAACGTTGGCATATTTAGTAGATACCTATCTACTTTTTGTTTTTCAGCTTTTGTGGCTAGTTTTAGTAGATTTTTTTTTGTAAATTTTAGTAGATTTCTATAAATTTACAAGAAAATCCAATTACTTAAATAAATCTTCCTATTTAACTATTTTCTGTTGCTAGATATGATTGGTAAAAACGTTAGGTTATAACTAAGGTTGGGTGATAATCAAAATGAATAATCGATTATTTAAAATAATCGATTGTTTTCGATTAATCGAATTCTTAAAAATATTCTATTCTTTTCGATTAATCGAATATTTTTGATTAATAGATAATTTATCGATTATATATCACTAGAGTACAGCAAGTTAGTTAAAAGTTGTTGTGTTTGAAAACAGTATGATAATAATATTAATAATAATAATAACTACACCTACAAACCTAAATAAAAAAAAGCGATATTGGCGCTTGTACAATGTTTTGAACCGAACTTAACAAATATTAAAAGTATTGGACAAAATTAAATACCTATTTTAAATTATTACAAGCCGCCACTGAATGGGACCCTTCGGACCAACACGGGAAGTCAATTGAAACGACGCTGCGCTGCTGGTCCAGCAAAAAATGAAACACATGATTTGTTTTATCAATAATAACTTAATCACAAATTATATTACAATAACTAAAATTATTAAAAAAAAAAATGAAAAAACAGTGGCGGCGCCTGTAGAACCGGCGCACCGAGAAATGTCCTGGTTTCCTGATGGGTCTATCCGTCCCTGTTTCAATTTGGCGGACTCCAAGCTCCAACTCCACTTTATCGCAAACATTTGTACATACATTTGCTTTCCCTTGGAAAAAATACTAACGGCGCCCATGATACGGAGAGTGGCAAGTCTGGAAAATACCAACGCAAACTTAAAAATTATCGCAAGGGGTTTTGGAACAGTCTGACTTTGTAGGAAATTGGTATTTCCAATTTGTTTTCAACAATTATCGAATAATCTTAACCGAATATAAGAGTAACCAATTCATAGTACTGGAATTGATGCGATAATGATTCCAAACGACCCTGAGGGGGGGCTTATCAGAAACCGTGGGTCAATAGTTCAGCGGGACAAACAACTCATATATACGTGACGTAAAAGAAACGTCATTCTATTTAAATATATCACTATCAAAATAAAAAAAATAAGTATAAAAATAAAATCAGGAGTGTGTAATATGGTTCAATACAATTGAATCGATTTAACTTTAGTAGCAATTAATTAAAATTCACATATATATTTTGAAGATATTCAGTTTTGCGTGTTATTGCATGTTTGTTGATAACTAGAAAATCATAATATTTTCGATTTGGGTTTAATTGGTTTAAAATTTACATAATAACAAAAATAAACAAGTTTATTATTATTTTCATTTCATGGTGTCCAAAAGATTCTCCAATGCAGTTATAAGAACGGAAATACAAGATAAACCAATTGAAAACGTCACACCTCTACAAGTAAACTAAACACAACGGAGAAAGACAGGCCAAAAGTATAAATGGATTATATAGCATATACTCATACCTCCTAATGAGCGAAATATGGAAGCAACAAGACACAGGTTGGTGAAGAAATTAAAGATAGGTATACCACCATGAAAAGAAGAAGCAAAGGTACACCCACAGTAAAATACCCATTTAAAAATTGTATCAGAATCAAAGCTTACTAATGAGGAACAGTTAGGGTAGAGTGGAAGAATATCGGCCCCTTAAGAGATAAAGCTTATCATGATTGGATTACAAGGTTTACAAAGTTGGGAATTAAAAGATAGATAAAACAAGCATTTGCGAAGAATATTATTTATATAAAATTAAAATAAACTTTAAAATAAAAAAAAATTATAATAAAAACTAAAACATAGAAGTGGCCGATATTATCCTCTCAGTTGGGAAATTATCGGCCAGTTTTACTGGCAAAAGTCACAAATCCATTCGAGATTTTCGCTGTCAGTACATGCTTGATGAGCCCACCCTGCACACATTATACACCTTACCCACAATTCACGATTTTTCCCAAATTCTCCACATATAACACAAATATCTTCAGTAACCATTGGCTCACTGGCTGCTGAGGATTCTGATTCTCCAGCTGTGTTGTCTTCCACGTATGAAGATATTTTTATTTTTCGGGCATATTTTTCACGTGGTTCCAACTGTGAGCTACTAGAAGTTGTAATATTTTTTTGTTTTTACCATTCCATCACGTTCTAAAACATTTCTCTTAACTTTTTCTTGTTTAACCTTACTTGCTGCTATTCTTCGTTGTTTTCTTTCTTTTTTTTCCTCCAATAAACTCTTCATAGGGGTTGCAGTAAATATTTCTGAATGCTGTTTTGTTCTACCTTTCTTTTGTTTCTCTACAGATAATACAGCTTTAGATGTTGAAGGATAGTTCAGAATGTCTCCGAACGAAGTTTTTTTCTCTGGTGTAGTATCTTGGATATTCTGAGATATTACAGTTAATGGTGTAAGGACGATAGTATTTTCTCCAAGTGCATTTTGATTTTCTATTACGTTCGTACTCTCCTTGGAAGTTTTAATAAAATTCGCGGTCAGAAAGTCATCTTCTGTGAAAATATCCCCATTGATTGGACAAATTCCAGTGGCATCGAAACCTTTTGTGGCCTTTTCAGGAGTTGCCACTCTTCCAAAAGCTTTATTGAAAAGTTCTGCAATTTCAGAAGTCGATATTCTCTCTCCAACATGGGTTCTCAAAAATTTGTCGCACTCGTTATTGTATGCCTTCTTTAAAGGACCGTAGAAGGACACATCGAGGGGTTGGATCCGATGAGATGTATGGGATGGGATTGTTAAAATTAAAATTCCATTTTCTTTGCAGTAGTTGTATGTTTCTAACGTGCAATGCGTGGAGTGATTATCAATTGCTAGCAACACTGGATCGTCTAGTATTGCTTTAACAAAATTTTGAAAGTGTTTGAGCCATTTTTCAAAAATCTCTTCCGTTATCCATCCATTGTCAGAGCACATGTAAACGGCTCCAGGTGGACCATTTTTTGTTAAGTGTGGTGCCATTCTTTTGCGTGCAAAAATAAATAATGGAGGAACATATGCTCCAGCTGCACTAAATGTACACAATACAGTGGTCGTTTTACCTCTTTCGGCACTGGTAACAAATCCCATTCTTTTTTGTCCATTTTCTACATAAATTTTATTAGGACGCTGCACCGTTGATATTCCTGTCTCGTCTGCATTGAATATTCTAGACGGTAAGAACTTGTATTTATCGTTTAGTTTATTCAAGTTGTCATAAAACAAAGTAACCTCTTCTTTATTAAATGCTTCAATTCTATTTGCACTGGTAGATTCGGGTTTTCGTAAAGAAATTGTGGAATTTCTTCTAAGAAAACCTTCTAACCAATCCCTGCCAGCTTTTTCAAGTGTAGGAGAAAACGGATGTTTAAACTTATTTTTTACAGCGTAGGTATATGCGCATCTCTGAATTTCCAATGGTGTTATACCATAAAACAATTTGCCTAGTTTGATTACTTGGTCAGTAAGTTCCTTTTCTTCCGCTGTTGTAAAGATTGGTTTTCGTCCCAAAGGTATTTTTGAAGGACTGCCACATTTTATATGATCTCGCAATGTAGCTCTCGGTATGTTAAAAGCTTTTGCAACTTCCCGTTTACTTCTACCATTTTCTATTGCTTTCAAAGCTGCCTTTAAAGTTTCGGCTGACCAGGTCCCTCTGTTTGTCTTCCGGATATATTTTCTTGGTATCTGAAAAAAGAAAGGAGTGTCTTAATATTGCTGAATTTCAAATTGGGGTAATATCGGCCAGGCCGAAATTCCCCGCATATGCAAGACCGATATTGCCCCATATGTATAGAAATTTACAAACTTTTTTTGCTAAAATCAGTTAAATTTATTATAAAATTTTACCGAAACATCACGAACGTAATTAAAAGACGAATTCAGTAACACAAAAAATATATATTTTTCCTATGCTTAATAACATCGAAACTTACCTTTAAAATAGTACATTCACTATAAGAATCGACGAAATTTTCTTTATGACGTATACAAAATTAACGCGTGCTGATGCGACGATAGCTAGGCGACTACTGACCCATAGATAAACTAATAAAGAAGATGGTCGGATTCTGTGTTAATTTTTGGAAACGTAGTGCTGCGAATTAGTATGGAACGGATCTTTTTTGAACTACACTGGCTGATTGATTTGTCAGTAAGAGGCATAAAAAAAGAAGAGTGTTAACGTAACCGCGGTTCATTTAAATATCTTTATTTATTTATATTTCTTGGGGTTCATTACTTTAAAAAGAAAAACTAATATTTATATTAAAATATTGTATTTAACATATAAATTAGTTTTTTTAGTTATAAAACCCCAAAAAATGTATACAAAAATGTAGACAAAAAATATTTACACTGAAATAAAATATAAGACAAATATATTTAAATTATTTATTATACAGTAATACATACATAATGTGTTAATAAAGAAAAATTGTAAGTGAAATGAATACTAGTTTCCCCACATTCTTGTAAAAATGGACCATACTTTGATGGGCGTCAGGTGTTTCCTATAAAAACAAAACAAAAAGTGTACATATATGTTATTGAACAATTTCTCTTATCAAAATGTTGACCATTTTTATAAAACTAAGGCTAAACTATAGGCTGTTCCCAAACTCTTAAACCGTGAATCATAAAAACTAAAGCATGATCGGCTACTTCTGGGCGTCTACCTAATTTTTTTCCCAAGTCAACATATCCAACAATTTTGTCATTAACTGTATCAAAAGTGAGTTTTTCGGTTAGAGCTATTTCGTCGAACATTAAAATACAATTCCTATCAATTTCTGGCATTTTTCTAACAATTTCTTTAAATCTGGAAAACACTGAATCATTTATCCCCGTTTCAAAAGGTAAATCACTTAAAATTTGTTGGATAGTAGATTTACTAGGCAACGAAATGCATTTTCTTAAAAAATTGTATGCTCTTGGACCATTTTTATATAACGCTAAAGAAAAACTTTTATTCTGAGTGGTCCAAGAGGGTTTCTTTCTCTTACAATTTTCTAAACTACTTTTAAATAATTTAATTCCAATCGAATCTAATTTATTATTAAAATCTGAAAATAACTGAGTTTTGGATAATTCAAAGGCTTTCTTGATTTTATTTTTGGAAACACGTAGAGCTTTCTTTAGCTTACAAATTCTAACGTTTTGTTCTCTATTAATAAAATACAGCTTTTTCTCTTTGGGACTTAAATTTTTGACTTTACTTTCATTTATTTGTTGCAAAACAGTTTTTCTCCGTTTGGAGGGTTGTTCAAATTGTACATCACTAATATTTAGTTTACGTTTGCAACTAATTTCTTGATTTTCGTTGCTGATTAGCAAATCTATCTTATGCTGCTGTGTTTGTGCTTCAGCCTCAATATATTCTGAAATCTGGGTTGTATATTTGAACTGGATGCATAATTATCTAAAGAAATTGGTACAGAATGTACAACTAGTCGTTTACGTTTTGAGGAAACCTTACTAAAAGACTGGCAAAAAATGATCTTCACAAAGATAGCGAGCATTATTATCTAAAGTTAAATTTAAATTCTTAAACCAGTTCTGGCGAACTTTATCATCAGAAGGAAAATGAAAAAATGCTTTATTTGAATAACCAACTTGCTGAATATTAGAATAATACTTATTTAAACAATTAGGAGCTGAACAAGAATACTTAACTATACCCGGGCCAGACATTTTTGTTTCAAATATTAGAAAAGGAATTGTTGAAATATGAAATTAGATACCTATATATCGTTAAGGTTAAGAAAACAATGATAAACAAAGTCCTTAAATACTTAATATTAAATTAAAGTTAATACTTACTAATTACATCAAATCAGCACCGTTTGTTTCTTAACCTAAAAATAACTTATCTACCTATGTAACTTACATCATAAAATAAAAATAAGTTTTATTTTATCATCATATCCCGCCTTCCGCCATCACGTTTTTCATTTTTTACAAGGTTGTCAATCCCGTCTTTTAAAAATCTCAGCAATAGTATGGACATTGTATGGATGGTATGGTGCGCATGTAGATTGATAAAAAATTAAAATAAAATGAATTTGAAATAACTATCATCTCATGAAAGTTTACGGAAACCGGCAACATCGCTTTCATACTATTGCGATGGTGGCGCTAACTAATAATATGCTGGGAACTACGCCGTGTTGACAGTGGCGGGCATTTAATAAATTCATCTTGTTTTATATTAATTTATCTATGTACTGACCACGGGGGTCGGATTCCATGTAAATAGTTGGTAACAAGTTTGCTTGACCTCGACAGTAGCGCGCTAAGCGCTTACGGTTGAACTACACCTGTCAGTTTCAGTCGATAAAGTAGAACACTACTAATTAAAGCGATTTAAAAATTGGCGGGCTTGATAATTTAGATATTTGAAGCAATTTGAAGCAATTTGAAGTAACATTTCCCTATTTGACAACTTTTACTTACAACTACTAAACAAACAATAAGTTTAGTGAATTTTTGTTGTAGGTAAATGTTGAAAAATGGAAAATGTCACTTGTTTTAACTGAAAAATAAAATTAGTTGAAAAATAAAACACATTTTTAACAAGTTTAATTTATTTAGAATTACCATGTAATTACATGTGTCTCATTATCTTCTAACTGCATATTTTGAACATAACAAGCACTATATCACACACTAAATTACTGAAAAATAAAAATATAATATGATAACCAGCATAGCACATGACAATGTTTTTATTATTAAAAAAACCGGATATAGTATTTATAAAAAGTCAAAGTAGTTAATTTATAAACACAATTGTTTTAATGTTTTAAATATCCCTTATTAATCCAAGGACAAATCATTCTAATTCTAATATTCTTATACTTATTGTCCCTTTAAGGCTTTTTCCATCTATTTCAATCTAGAATAGTTGTAATGCCTATTTCGGTTACAATAAGCCTCCAGCTTCAATACAGGTGGGCTTTGAAACTGACCCTAATTAAGAAACACATTTATGCACATTCCAAAAATCTCCATACCGGGGAATATCTAAAACAAAACAAAAATAAAGGTGCAGTGTGTATCTTAAAATTAAAAATAAACACGAGTCATAACCTTTTTAATTTAAAATCTTACATTTTTCTTGCAATAAAAGGTATTAAAATTTCAATAATAATAGAAAACATCTGATTTATGATCTTAATAGGTGAACTATGCAAAAATTAACAAGTTGACCTAAATAGCATATAAGTTTTTGAACATATTTGGGTATTATTTGATAAATATAATATTGAATATCACCCAAAAATTGAACAATAACTTTTTGAGCACAAATCATTCGCCTTTTTTCATCATGGTCTTTATGAGTAAAACTAAGATCAGGTTCTATCTCAGGTTCTACAATATTTGTTTGTAAATTGGCTTCACACATTTAGCTCACAACTCCTTTCATTTTTTTGACCGCAAATGTTTAAAATGTGGATCTCTAGAGTAATAATAGCAGGAAAAACAAACTTTCTTGTTAGTTTTGTGAGAAAAATACTTAGGTACTTCTGCAATTAAAATTTAAATGAATCAGAAGTTAATGATTTTCTTAAGAACCTGCCTATAGTTAAATTAGTTAAATCTAACTTACACTTAATTAATACAATTTACTCACCTACATTTGAAAAAAATATCACCTGCATTTGAAAATGAAAATAATATCAGGCTGACATATTTATAGCAACATAACCTAATTTATTTTCAAAGCCAGATTTACACCACCTAATAAATTTAAAGTTAATTTAAATTTAGCTTTAACTTTAAATTTATTAACGATTATCTCTGTATTTAATCACACATTATAGCAAAGTGAAATTTAAAGGGGTAAATCAGTAAAATTATTGATTTCTTTGTCATTATTTTTGAAAACATATTTTTTTATGGGTGTAAAACGGGTTTGAATTTAGTGATAGCAGCGCGCTAAGCGCTTACGGTTCAACTACCAACAAGGAAACAAATCCCGCCATTTAATCAAACCTTCTCTTTTTATTTTTCTATGCTACTGACCACGGGGGTCGGATTCCATGTAAATAGTTGGTAACAAGTTTGCTTGACCTCGACAGTAGCGCGCTAAGCGCTTACGGTTGAACTACACCTGTCAGTTTCAGTCGATAAAGTAGAACACTACTAATTAAAACGATTTAAAAATTGGCGGGCTTGATAATTTAGATATTTGAAGCAATTTGAAGTATGTAACATTTTCCTATTTGACAACTTTTACTTACAACTACTAAACAAACAATACGTTTAGTCAATTTTTGTTGTAGGTAAATGTTGAAAAATGAAAAATGTCACTTGTTTTAACTGAAAAATAAAATTAGTTGAAAAATAAAATACATTTTTAACAAGTTTCATTTATTTAGAATTACATGTATCTCATTATCTTCTAACTGCATATTTTGAACATAACAAGCACTATATCACACACTAAATTAGTGAAAAATAAAAATATCATATGATAACCAGCATAGCACATGACAATGTTTTTATTATTAAAAAACCGGATATAGTTTTTATAAAAAGTCAAAGTAGTTAATTTATAAATACAATTGTTTTAATGTTTTAAATATCCCTTATTAATCCAAGGACAAATCATTCTAATTCCAATATTCTTATACTTATTGTCCCTTTAAGGCCTTTTCCCATCTCTTTCAATCTAGAATAATTGTAATGCCTATTTCGGGTACAATGAACCTCCAGCTTCAAGACAGGTTGGCTTTGAAACTCACCCTAATTAAGAAACACATTTATGCACATTCCAAAAATCTCCATACCCAGGAATATCTAAAACAAAACAAAAATAAAGGTGCAGTGTGTATCTTAAAATTAAAAATTAACACGAGTCATAACTCTTTTAAATTCTTACATTTTTCTTGCAATAAAAGGTATAAAAATTTCAATAAAAATAGAAAACATCTGATTTATGATCTTAATAGGTGAACTATGCAAAAATTAACAAGTTGACCTAAATAGCAATAGTTTTTGAACATATTTGGGTATTATTTGATAAATATAATAATGAATATCACCCAAAAATTGAACAATAACTTTTTGAGCACAAATCATTCGCCATTTTTCATCATGGTCTTTATGAGTAAAACTAAGATGAGGTTCTATCTCGGGTTCTACAATATTTGTAAATTAGCTTCACATATTTCGCTCACAACTTTTTTTAATTTTTTTGACCACAAGTTTTTAAAATGTGGATCCATTTATCTCTAGAGTAATAATAGCAGGAAAAACATAAAATTTCTTGTTAGTTTTGTGAGAAAAATATTTCTGCAATTAAAATTTAAATGAATCAGAAGTTAATGATTTTCTTAAGAACCTCCCTATAGTTAAATTAGTTAAATCTAACTTACACTTAATACAATTTACTCACCTACATTTAAAAAAAAATATCACCTGCATTTGAAAATGAAAATACAATCAGGCCACGGCTGACATATTTAAAGCAACATAACCTAATTTATTTTCAAAGCCAGATTTACACCATTTAATAATATTTAAATTAAGCTTTAACTTTAAATTTATTAACGATTATCCCAGTATTTGATCACACATTATATTAAAGTCAAATTTAAAGGGGTAAATCGGTATAATTATTGATTTCTTTGTCATTATTTTTGAAAACATATTTTTTTATGGGTGTAAAACGGGTTTGAATTTAGTGATAGCAGCACGCTAAGCGCTTACGGTTCAACTACCAACAAGGAAACAAGTCCGCCATTTATTCAAAACTTCTCTTTTTATTTTTCTATGCTACTGACTGATGACTAATTTCATTCAATGGCGATGGCTTACAACGTCACGGCCTTCATAGCCCGATTTACACCTGAAAAAACCGGTGGCCGATTTTACCTCCATGGCCGGTATTCCCCCACTCTACCCTACTAGTAAGAAATAGATGAAAGATCTTGAAATTTAAAGATCAAAGAATGTGTGATATAACGAAGTATAAAAAATGTTTGATTAAGGGGATTAAGAACGAAGTTAAAAGTTAGATAACATCATGGAATACGTCTATAAAAATAAAATGAAGGAAATATGAAAATTGCATATTTATTATCGGCGTTTGTAATCATAAAGATTTGATTAAAGAAAAAACAATTTTATAAAACAAAACATATTATTGATAAACAAAACAAAAAACATTTTAATAAAACAAAAAAATATCTCCCACTTCTTCAAAAATTATGTATTGGTATTCGTTTTTATAATATCAACTGTTCAAACACTGATCTTCAATAGTGTGCCTAGTTAAAGAATTTATACGCTCTACGGGTGTGTTGTATCTAATAAAAATAATAATTTTATTATTTTGTAATCAAAGGGGCCCTACACGCTACGATTTTTGTGAGATTTGAACTGTAAAGTCCCAGTTCAATTAATAATACAGTAGCGATAGGTTGAGTCGGCTCCTTTGATGTCGGGGTGGTCAGATTTTTATTGACAGTTGACGTTTTTGCCGCTTATTTCTACACTGAAATAAGTAACTTTAAAATATCTTGACCCTTTGTCTGTTTGAATAAAATATCCACATACTTTGATTTTCTTTTACTATACGGAGAATGGTCGCACTGCGCAGCTTTCTGAGTGCCTTTTAAAAGGAGATAGAAAACTCCGCCATTTTGAACCCTTATTACGTGTTGCCTACATCTTGGCGCAATATTTTTAATAGGTGCGTTTTAATCATCCGCTTCTGCTTCGGAATTATCGGTTTTCTTGTTTTAATCTGACAGGTTAAAACGACTAAACCGACAATTCCGGAAGCAGAAGTGGATGATTAAGACGCACCTGATATTTTGCTTGCTGCTGTCAGTGTCAGTGAATATTATTTTTGAAGTCACAGTTTATTGCTAAAGAATCAGTTAGCTCACTCGGACCAGTTGAAAGTTCCAAAATAACATCCACTCCAGGGATACAAATTCAGAATACGCAGAAGACTGCTTTTTTATTATAGGCGGTTGTCATATATTGTATTATCCGAGTTGCACAGTGTATAAACTGAAACATTGAGATCAAAAGTGCCGACGCAGAGTGAGCGATCTGATTCTTTAGCTGTAAACTGTGTCACAGGGTTCAAAATGGCCGCGCCCTATGTTGGGCGTGTCGGACCTCTCTCTTGCCTCGTATAGTAATCAAAGTATGTGAAAATATCACACAATAAATGAAAGATGAAAACTAAGTTTAAATATAATAAAAATGTATTAAAATGTGCATTACAACTAATCAGATAATCAAAACAATCAACAACCATTAATCCATTGACAATTCACATATGCCAGTTTGACGTAATTGTCGCTTATTTTTAGACATGCGCAGAAAAATATGGAACCCTCATAAACAATGACCTGTCGCTACTGTATTATTACTTATACTGAGGTAAAGTCCATTTATTCAGTCCATAACTCAACGTGCTCGATCTGACTCACATCTGGCCTTTCCCCTGTTAGTGCCTCCGTAATGGATTGTTTTCTCAAGGTTTATCGACGACAAAGTTAATGTGTAGTAATAAATGTGATTGTAAAACAAAGACAAATTGGGTTTGATACGCGGTGGTGTTCTGCTGTCTTTGTTTTGTTGTCATTCAGTTGCCAAATATTTTAAAGTTGCAGCTAATCTAGCTTCGGGTGGAATACATCTGGAAATGTATAAGGAAAACCCCTACGAAATTAAGGAATCTGGATCTCCGAGTATACTCCTTGACACCTTTAGTAATATTAGCTATGATGGTCGAATTGGCAAATTTGAAGACATCTGATTACAACTCTAATCGAGACACACATTCTCCCCTCCCTCAGCTCTCTAGATCTTTCTTGAAACCACCAATGCCAAGTCAACCACCATAGCTGTATATTCCAGTGGCCTTATTGGTAAACATATCGAGGATAATAGTGAGAGATCCAGGTTCCATCCCAGACTCGGGCACATTTTTCTTTTCCCGTTAGCTTTTTCAATTTTTGTTTTGTTTGTTTTCCCCATGGTGTTATGGGGATGGATTCCTTAATTTTACATTTTTAAATGCATCCTTTAGTTTTAGGATCTTACCCGATATGTTCTCCTTTCTGAAAGAATTCTTGGATTACTTACATGTATTTATTTCTTTAAGTAAATGTTTAGAATAGTTTCTTCGAAGAACTTTATCTCTTTTTTTGCGTAATGCATACTTGAAAACTAAAACTGTAGCTATATTAAGTGGCTTCAGCAACAGCGGGCGCCACTCTAATTTCCAATGATCCCAATAAACAAAGCATAAGGCCCTAAAGAAATCAATAATATGATGGGTGTAAGCAAATCTACAATATATAAAGTTATAATTAAATTAAAAAGTGGAGTTGTTAAACTCCCAAAGAAAAATGCAGGAGGTAAAAAAAGTTCACGAATTTTATTTTAAAAAAGAGGTGCCAACACTTGCCAAGGTTTTGGATGCAATCAATAGTGATCCGTATTTTCCTAAAATGGGAAAGACAAAACTACGGAAAACTCTCATAGATTTGAAGTTTAAGTGGGAAAAACAGGACAGGAAAGCAGCACTTCTGGATTCTGAGGAAGTTGTTTGTTGGAGACGGAGACATAGGCGCCGGAACTCAAAAATTGCTTTGGGTGCCCGGCCTCTATGCGAAAAATGGGGGCTCCACCCTCTCCACAACCCACTTAGGGTCACCATCGGGTTTTTAAAAGCCATTTTAAAGCGTCGATTTTATTAAAATTTTCGAATTGCTGGAGTTGAAGCTGCAAACGGGAGTTCCAATGAAATAAATAGAAACATAATATAAAACATTTATTAACTAAGAAGATTTTTGATGATTTGTTAATACCCATATAATGGAGTATTGTATATATACACCGGGTGGACATTTGAAAACGAAACAAAACCAATGTTTGGCTCCTCAGGTCATTTACGAATAAACGCTCGGACACGTTAATTTTTGATTTAAGGAGGAAACATTTTTTGCTAGTTTCACTCCCAGATCGGAAAACCTCTAGCAGGGGTGAAACTTACCCATAAAGTCTTAAATGAAAAGAATGGTCGAATGATATCTTATGTTGAAGGTATTTATGCCTAGATTGTAACTCCCCGAGTTTTAAATAGCTACTGTCTTCCTAGCCATGATTTGATGATATTCATCAATTCTCCATTGTCGCATATTTTCCAGTCATGTTGGCTGGGTGGCATAAATTTTAATTTTTAAGTGACCCCATAAAAAATATTTTTCTGATCCATTGACCTGGAAACGTTTGATCCAGATACTGACGAACAATCAATGCAAAATGGGGTGGCGCACCGTCTTGCTGGAATATTAAGTTGTTTGCTATGTACTAATCGTCATTCTCAATTAACTCTAGTAATGCTGAATAAATGGCGTTTTCTAATAATTCCAGATATATTTCTGCGGTTAAAGTTCCAGGTAAAAAAGGGACCAGTTATAGGTACGGTTACCAAAAATTCCAGCCCAAACATTCAGTTTTTCTGGATGTTGCTTATGCACTTCATAAAATATTCTGGGATTTGAATTGGACCAATAACGATAGTTGTGACGATTTACGGTACCATTTAGGAAAAATTGCATTCGTCAGAAAAACACGTTGAAAAGAAATTTCTGATCATTTATTACCCGTTCAGTCATAATTTCACAAAATTGTAATCGCCTATCAAAATCGTCATCGTTAAGTTCTTGTACCAGATGTATTTTGTAGGGATAAAACTTGTGTTTTCTTTTGAATGCTACTTCTCTTAATACCAAATGTTATCGCCAACTGTCTTGTACTCAATGTGGATTCTTGAACAACTTGCTCTAAAATCGCCACCTCTGTAGTTTCATTTACTACAACATTTTCCATTTTACGTTTTTTGTTAGCTACTGATCCCGTTTCCCAAAGTTTTTGGACTAACTCCAAAATATACATTCGATGGACTTGTCGATTTGGATGTTGATTGTTAAACAGTTGGGCAGTTCTATTAGCAAATTTATGGTTAAAAATTGAAATTTTTTGCTCCCTCTTAGCAATTGAGTAAACCATTATCACTGATAGGCCACTTTTATGCCGACTCTCTAACGAAATAAACTAAACCTTACTACTTTATGGCGACCAAAGAATGTCATCTGATAACAATAATTGAAGGCCACAGGAATAAAACTAGAATTGTTACAAAAAATTTCTTTTTAATAAAAATGTAAAAATTATGTTAAAGCGGTTTTGTACTTTTGTAGCGATGTAAAACTCAGAGATTATAATCTAGGTAAAAATACCTAGATATCATTCGACCCGTCTTTCCTTTAAGATTTTAGGGGTGAGTCTCACCCCCGTTAGAGGGTTTCCGTTCAGGGGGTTCAAGGAATAAATTACTTGGGTTACTCACGAGCACTACTAGAGAGTTGTTTCTCTAAATGAACGTTCTTTTTTAACGGTGCTTGATGATCTGGAGCAACTTCTACATGTTATCCCTTTTCCCCTCAAGCATTTGTTCGATAGCATATGTACTTGTATACAAAGCTGTTGTCTTAATAATTGTAGACTGTTATTAGTCGTTCTTTTTTGACGTCATAGGGTTTTAAACACCAAGAATAATAAACTGTTAAGTACAAGTTCAACGAGTTGTCAATGACAAGTGACAGTGACTTTTTTATCACAAAAAATGCGGCTCCGAACGATAATATTTTCAAAAATTGTTTTTAAAAATGGGTTCAGAGTACGGTAAAGAATGGTGGAAAGTCTATAGTTTGTTTTACTTTTAATGCATAATATTTTAATTAGTGATATTTAACAAATATTTAAAAGTTATGGATTTTCCACTATTTTTTTATAGTATTTAAAACGCTACTGTACTAATTCGAGACATACGTTTTATTAAACTCATCGTGTTACGAATTTCTGACATTAGAAGATTTAAAGTGAGGTCTTGTATTACTTCGAATGAAAAATCGTTTTCTAACCTAAGAAAAAAGTTGAGTTGGGTCTTAAAAAGAAATCTTTAATATTTTGCATTAGCATTAGGATTATCGCAACCTGCAACGTCACAGCTCACAACTCTGACAGCCAATGAAAAACTGATGCCGTATCGAGGCATTCTGTCGCTCTACCAATTTGGGCCACGACATCTTCATTTCACTTATTGGCATTTTTTGTCCATATTGTGCTATGGGTGCTCCGCACCCTGTTTAAAACTGCTCTGGGTGCTTGCGCACCCAGAGCCCCGGAGATTCGGCGCCTATGGACGAAGATACCGCACTGCAAACTAAATCCTATGGAACTGAGCTGGGTACAAGTTAAAGGATATGTAGGTTGACATAATACGACATTTAAGTTAAAAGATTTAGAAGCATTGTTAGAAACCTCCATATCACTTGTTAAGAAGGAAAATTTGCAAAAGGCAATCGAGCATGTGTTAAAAGAAGAAGAAAACTTGGAATCTGGACTAAATCTTGGATGTCGATACTACAGTGCCACCTTTAATAATATCAGTAAATAATGACTCATCAAGTGAATATAGTGATTCAGAGACTCACGTTTCCTGATCTTCGAGAGTAGGTAAGCATATCTATTTTATATCAAAATGTTATAATCATATTAGTAAAAATCTGATGTATTCAACACATCACTTTCCTATATAGTTATTATAGGCTTTTTCCGGTTATTTTGTACAACCTATTGTAGCACCTCTGTAAATGTTTAGAGGATAAATATACATTTTCCACATACTTCTAACTCGTGACATTTTTTTATATATATTCATTGCCGACGAAAATACTGAAAAATTTAAATTTTAGATTTTTCCTCCAATTTTATTATTACGGTCCATTTTAGAGAAACCATGCATAAAATAAAACATTTTGTAAAATTTCTCGATTACGGATGATTTTAGAAAAATTTTGTATCGAACAAAAATTTTAGAGAATTATATTAGAAGTAACTTTTATCAGAAGAATTTTCTTTTCCAAACGTAATATATATATTGCATAAAATATGAAAACGACCTACTATGAAGTCCTCCCCCAGATGTTCCAACTCTGCCAAAAATCTAATCAGTTTCAAATTTGATATTTTTCCCTTTATCCGTTTTTGAGTTTTCTTCAAAATTCGAAATTTACACATTTTCTCAAATATCTCTAATACGGTCCATTTTAGAGAAATTATGTGTTGAATTATAGAGAATTATATCATAAACAACTTTTATTTAAACAATTTTCTTAAAAATTTATTTTTTTTCATTTTGTAAAATTTCTCGAATACGGACGATTTTAGAAAAAATTTCTATATGACAAAAATTGTAGAGAATAATATAAGAAGTAACTTTTGTCTGAATAATTTTCTTCTTCAAAAGTAAATAACGAAAATATCCCATAAAATATAAAAACGACCACATATAAAGTACCCCCCAGATGCTCTGACTCTGCCCAAAATCTAATCTGTTCACCTCAGGTCAGATTAAAGCTTAAGTTTAAAATGTAATGTTTCTATCTTTATCCGTTTTTGAGTTTTCTTTAAAATTCGAGATTTACACTTTTTCTCAAATATTTCGAATACGGTCCATTTTAGAGAAATTATGTATGAAATAAGAATTGTAGAGAATTATATCACAAATAACTTTTATCAAACAATTTTCATAAAAATTTGATTGTTTACATTTTGTCAAATTTCTCGAATAGGAATATTTTGTATATAACAAAAATTATAGAAAATATTATTGGAGTAACTTTTATTTGCAGCATTTTATTCTTTAAACCTAAATAACAGATATATTCCATAAAATATAAAAATGACCACCTACACTACACTCCGTGTCGAATGCGATTCTACTATAATCATTCGAATATACGAATAAAATAAGCTTCAAAACTGATGGACGACGCCAATCATAAAAAAAGCAGAAATACCTACTAAGTAAATTTGCACATTATCGATATCTATATAATTTGTTTCTCAAGATCGAGTACGTATGTCCTTCCTTGAAATTTAATAATCACCACAAGATTATGTACTAAAATATCGTTCATAAACAAAATTGTTTATAACAAATACCTAACGCTATTTAGGCCTAATTAAAAATGTATCTTCATTAATGAAGCGCATGTTCTCTATTTATATTGATAACCCCGACGTCCCCGACGAGGTTTATCATTTTTAAGTACTCGTACGATTTGCAGCCATGAGAAAAAAAATCGTTTCATTTACGAAATCTACAAGGCGAAACGATGGAAAACAAAAATCTAGATTCGTTATAGACGTAAAATACAAAGTCCGTATTTTTAGGACGAAGAAAAAAAATCATAAAAATGACGCTTCTATAACAAAGACTACCCAAGTAACACAAAAAGTTATATAAGGGTTATACCGACGTTGCAACAACTTTTCTTGAAACTTAAAAACTTAGATATTCTAAAGTCTATTCAAATTTAATTTACGCCTGATGTAAACAGAAGCAGGTGGACGCTTAAATTGAGCAGGGCCGTATTTTACATTTCCGTCTTGTAAAAATGTTAAATAAAAGAGTAATTAAGAAATTATTTTTTTATTACGATAAAAACATATTTTGTAAAGTAAAACTATAAAATAAATGCCATAAACGGTCTCCCAGACTTTAGTGACATTTCTGGACGAAGATAGGTGAGCGACATAAACTGCGTTAATCTGCAATACAAATTAATAAATGTATTTGACTTTAAAAGAGATGGTTGCATTATATTTAGTTCATTACATATGTCTGCTGTGATACAGAAACAATCATATTATAAAATTATATTGTCCAAATAATTGCAAATTCTTTAATAGCTAATATATATCTACTAAAAGCATTAAAAAAACTTTAAATATAAGAGGTATTTGGTATTTGAATTTGGTATTTGATTTAAAATTGTGCATCTTAAAAAGAAACCTTTTGTATTTTTGATAACTTTTGTTCTTTATTGTTCTTGTTGTACTAGTATTTAGATTAGACAACTTGTACCCTGTATTATAGCAATCTTCCTTACTTTACTTAGCACTATTCTGAATCGGATAAATTAGTTAGACTTAAAAGGCTATCTTCATTAATCAAAATTACAAGTGGTTCTACCTGAACCTCTATAATATTATCCAACTCCCACATTTTTACTTCAACTCTTTGGCGAACATGGTCGATACACTTTTTCCATTTTTCTGGAGAAATTAATAATATTACTTCTTCAAAAAGATTTTTAATGTCTCCAGATTTAAATGTTGAGTTTTTATCTGCTACGTATTGTTTAACGTCAACCTAGATTAATTCAATAGGGTTAAGTTCACAATGATACGGAGACATGTGAAGTATTATGTTGTTTTGCTGCTTAGCCATTTCATCTATTACATACCTATCATAATGTTTATATTGCTTACCAAGTTTTAGAAGTTGGATCTTAAGCATTTGGTAGTCGAATTCAATTTTTTTCCCTTATAGCCATTATTAAATATCACCTTTTTTAGACGTCGTAGATATTTTTTCCAGCTTTCTCGAATAATAATGCCGTTATCTTCTAATTTTGGTAGAGTGTTTAAAAACCACTCTTTGAACGATTCTCCACACATTTCTTCATGGTAGTCACAGGATTTTTCAACTCAAATACATAAAGTGCATTAGAGATAAAGCCTTCTTCACTTCCAATATGGCATATAATGAGCTGTTTTTACGCACATACCTGATGGGTTTTTAAAACCAATTAAAAGTTCATCCAAAAAGGCTTGTCTGGATGAAAAAACCGACATATCGAAACATACTTTTGATTTGGTGTGGCCTGCGTTAATCCAAGTCTCATCAAGATAATATATTTTTTGCTTTTCTTCTCTGTACCGCTTTATTTTTTGTGGCGTAGGACGAAACAATTTCATTTTTGTCTAAAAGCAAACTATTTTTTCCTCGAGTTTTAAATTTAAAATTAAGGGTTTTGAAAAGCTTGTAAAATGTAGTTCGCTTAAAAGTAGACAAATATGGATCATCGTTGACTTCTTATAAAACCTTATCAATTGTTGGAAGTTAATTTCTAAAGAAGAATTGATGTACTTTGCGCCTTATTGCATTTTTATCAAAATCATCCACAGAGCCACTAATTTGTTTATAACGTAGCTTTCTTTTTGGTTCAGAAAATTTATGAATCTGCCTATACTCCTTCATAACATTAAAAACGGTTTTAGCGCACATCCCTGTTTTATCAACAACTCTCCTTTCAACATCATGTACCAACATATCAGTGTTCTATAAAATTTAATGCTTATAAATATTAAGAACCATTTCTTTAGTATTAGTACGGATGACCAAATGTCCCTTTTTCAGTCGCTTTTTAGAAGGAGTAAAAACATTTTTCTGGACTTTATCTGCTGTATCTGTGGAGGACATAGTGTCACGCAGCAATTACAAAATATAGTCAATTAAATGTCCATAAAATAGAGTAAAACATATTCAAACTAACAACAACCACAAAAACAAACAAAAATAAATAACACAATATATGTATATCTAAACTATAATATAATGAATTATAATCAGTCAAACAAAATGTCCAAACTAACCAACACGGTGAATGCTACCAAAACGCCGTTTATAATTATCCAAATTGAACTGAATTCGACTCTGACAAAAAATATTTGCGCGACGTCTAAATGACAAACGACCAATTAACCAATAGAAGAGCAAAAAAATATCACGTGAACTGTTGCTGGATGGGAGAAATTGTTTTGACGCGGCGTAAATGAAATCTGAATAGACTTTAATACACTATAACGTTATATATTATTATACGACTTTTGATGGATATATACAGGGCCGACTAGAGGGGGGGGGCAGCCGGGACTAATTCCCGGGGCCAGCGCTCAAATGGGGGCCCGGCAGCGGTATGCGGTGGTGTTTGTTACTTTCAGAAGTTCGACAGACGAGGGAGAGAGATTCAAGTAGAGAAGAAGAAATTTTTGCTTGAAGACTTTTTTTTTAGAGAAATTCTGGTTTTCTTCAGTCGCTATTTAAAAGTAGGGGCCTGAAGTTTAAAGACTGATTGAAATTATTGTTTGCTTTTAGTTGGAATTAAATGTATGCTAGTTTTTTCAAATGCTTTGTCTGACTTCCACATCTCTACAAGATTCTTTCCAAAATGAAAAACCATCGATATCTGCTTTTTTTATCGTATTTTTCACATTTGTGTTTAAAGACGGATATATAAGGTGCCTACGATGCATATATTCTATGGTAGATGTTTGATAATACTTTTGTTACATTTGCATTTGTTTTGATGCGTCTATTTCTGTTCCCTCCAAGCCTAGCTTACAGAGGTTCAGCTAAACTTCCCATCGCCTTTCAAGTTGGTCTTGCAGCATATATAAATAGCTGTCGGTTATATTTGATGACGTGACTAGTCACTAGTCACTAAACTTTTTGGTTCAGAGTTTAAGGTGGGGGACCCAAGTGAAAGTATTCCAGATTTTGATTTAGCAAAGAAACTTTGATATTTTGCCATTCTCCAAACCGTCTTGCAAATATTTTCCCAACTTTCTACCATTTCTTCGTTGATTGGTTTTCCGAGAGAGATGTTGCTATTAGAATCCGCTCCCAGAATATCCTGATACTGAATTTGATCCTTACTATTCGAACGTCTGTTCTGGTGAAGATGAGGAGTTTAATGCATATACATTATATCCCTTAGATTCTGATTCTGAATCAACTTAAATCTATATTTAATCAATGGCTAATTCATGTGCACATAAAGGGGCATTTTTTTTTATGGTGCAAGATCTACCCATACAGTAATATAATCAATGAGCTTTGCGTAGCATTTTTGCGTCCTTGCATTTTATAATCATAAGACCAGAGTTACCAGACATTTATTTCTCTATAATGCAGAATTTACATGGTACCTACATTCTGTTTCCAAAGGTTTTTGATGTTTACACTTTAAGTAGCATTTTTCAATTGCGGTTAGCCGGGCTAGCATCTTATAAGTATAAGATCAGATTTAACACATAAAGCAGCCTCCTTTGTACATTTATTTGTTTATAATGCAAAATTTTCATATAAAATATTATCTTTTGTGGCCAAAGTTTTGCTAAATTTACACATTAAGTAGAATTATTTGCGGTGCGGTTAGCTGGGCTAAGTATAAGATCAAAGTTAATACATAAAGTAGTCTTCTCTGTACATTTATTTTGCAAAAATATGCAGAATTTACACATTTTAATTTACACACGCATTTTTCATGGTGCAGTTAGTCGAGTTTGCAGTTTATAAGTATAAGATCAGAGTGAGCACATAAAGTAGCCTTCTCTGTATATTTATTTGGCTTAAATGCAGAATTTACACATAAAATAGTATCTTCTCGACTAAAGTTTTACAAACTTTACACATTAAGAGGCATTTTTCGCGTTGCAATTAGCAAAGTTTGCAGTTTATAAGTATAAGATCGGAATTATTACATAAAGTAGCCTTCTCTGTAGATTTATTTGGCTTAAACGCAGAACTTACACATAAAATAGTATCTTCTCAACCAAAGTTTTACATCATTTACACATTAAGTAGCATTTTTCGAGTTGCAGTTGATGAGAATAAGATCAGAGTTTACACATAAAATAGCCTTCTCTGTACATTTATTTGGCTTAAATGCAGAATTTACACATAAAATAGTATCTTCTCGACCAGTTTTACAAAATTTACACATTTAGGGCCAGTTTTTTCACCTCTGAGTAAAGTTGAGTTGAGAGTAACTACTTGCTGAATAAACTAGAGGGGTATTGTTTGTTAATCTATCAAGTAAACCTACATGTAACTTTACTACGAGGTGAAAAGATCGACCCTAAGTAGTATTTTTCGAGTTGCAGTTAACCGAGTTTGCAGTTTATAAGTATAAGATCAGAGTTAACACATAAAGGAGCCTTCTCTGTACATTTATTTGGCTTAAATAATTTACACATAAAATAGTATCTTATCGACAAAAGTTTTACAAAAGTTACACATTTAGTAGCATTTTTCGCGTTGCATTTAGCTGGGCTTGCATAATGTAAGTATTAGATCAGAGTTAACACATAAAGTAGCCTCCTCTGTACAATTATTTGTTATTTGCAGAATATAAAGTAGTATCTTCCGCTACAAAAGTTTTGCGAAATTTGCACATAAAGTCGCATTTTTCGCTCTGCATACGGTTTATATGAATGATGTATCTTCTGCATATTTATGTCGTCTAAATTCGGAAATTTACAGTAAAGCAGTATCTTCTGCAAGCTAAAAGTCAATTAAATTATGAAGAAAACCATTCTCAAACCTGTACTAGTATAAGATAAGAGTTAACACATAAAGTAGCCTCCTCTGTACATGTCTTTGTCTATAATGCAAAATTTACACATAAAGTAGTATCTGCCCTCATCAAGGTTTTGCGAAATTTGCACATTAGCATTTTTCGTTTTGCAGACGGATTTTATGAATGACTGCACCGTTAACACATAAAATAGTATCTTCTGTATATTTATTTGTCGTCTAAATGCAGAAATTTACACATAAAGTAGTATCTTCTGCTACCTACCTGTGCTCTGAATTCCTTCATTTCTTTTTCAATTTATCGTAATTCTGAAACGATTTGCGTTTTCGATAGTTTTTACCCATGTTTTTATAATCGCTGGAATGTGGTCGGTTTGAACGATGTGAATCACGCGACACAACAATTGGTAATGAGTAATATAGGCAGGCAGCGATAGAGAGTAACGTGAAATTTTAAATCTGAACATGTGGGTCAGCGGCGTATCATAGGTATACTACATGGTTATCTTTATTTCCACTAACAAGGATGTGAAGCATATTTCAACGTTTTTATTGCTGGAACGATATTTAATTTTTTTTAGAAAACGAAATTTATTTTTTTTATATAATTCGATATATTCGATATATAATAGAAAAACAAAAAACTTTTTATTACGATTTTTAATAATATTCTAAAAACATTTTTCATATTTAAAAGGGGTCCCTACGTGCAGGGGCCCGGGGGCTGCAGCCCTCAAAGCCACCCCCCTTACACCAGCGATGTTTACGGGGGATCTACTTACTAGACATAATTTATGCAAAGGTTTTGAATATTTGAAAAACTAGGTTAGGATCCGGTTTGTCAATTCCTTATTTTTAATAGTATTGAGTAAATCAATAAAAACTTTTAATATGAAGTTCTCAAAATATAAAGAAGTTTTAGATATTGTTTTAGTGGTTTAGGATAGTACAAATGCATATAATTTTTTATGTGTGTAAAGTTATTTCGAGATTTTATATTTATAAAAAAGTACTACATACCTAGTGTTTTGCTCAAATTTTAGTAAAGGAAAATGACGCTTGCTGGGTTTTGGCATAGAATTTCAAAAATAATACTGTAAATACTATTTTTAGGCAAAAATTATCTCTGCTACTATAAGAGATAAAGTTATTCTGGATAGGGCATAATAGGGCGTAATAAACATAGTCTGTGGGGGTCAGTGGCGTGCGGTGACATTTTTGGAAGGGGAAGCGATTGTATAAAAATACAGCAGGCCAGTAAGCACAGTGCCGCAGGCGAAAATTTTTCGCAGCGCATTCACCATTTTATCAAATTCTTCCTTTTTTCCTCAGTACTACGGATATTCGAGATTGAGATTTTTGAAGTGTTACTATTACTTTATTACCTAGTTTAGTATTAGAAGCTATAAAAAACTTACCATTGAAAAGCTTCGTTGGTTTATTTAAACGTAAAAAAAAAATTAACTGAAGTTTTTTTTATTTTTTCCAGCATTTTTCGCACAGTTTGCCATGTGCTAAAATGGGCTACGGAAGTGAGTGCACGAGCAAAAAAAAAGTATACCCGGCTTGGGGTGAGTCCTGAAAATATTTATAAGGCGCCACCAGCTCGACCACGACTCGAACTGGAAAGCCCCTTGATCTAGTATAAGGTTCCGTACCCGAAATATCGCAAAACACATCTAAAACCCTAATTACACTGTACTGTAAAGTGAAGCTTAATACCTAATTAGCAATAGAAAGAGAAAAACATAAAATAAAACACCGTTATCCACAACAAATCTCCAGAATATTTTATTATAAATTAACACCCGAAATTTCCAGTCCAGAGATGCCACAAAAATATTAACAAAATAATATTTTTTATGTCCAAAAATGTAGTTTTAAACCCCCCGAGCGTGTACACGTTGAGTTCCCAGATGTAAACTAGCCAAATTTTAGATAAAAGGAAAAATAATAAAGTTTTAAATAAAGTTTTATAAGTCGTTAATAAATGTTCAAATAAAGTCAAAACCAAAACGTTGCTCTAAATAAATGTGTTTTTAAAATAAACGATATAATATTAAAATATTTCTTATCTGTATTTTCCTGTTCGTATTCGTCTGGACGTGGTCATACAATAGGACAAGCTGTATACCAGAAAAGCAGAAATTCCAGAGGTCTGGTGAGGATATAACGATGATGATGAACTCCAATTCAAATAGTGTAACTGGCCGAAAAATTCTAAAAATGACGTAATCTGGTGAATTGGTAAAGATGACGTGAAACTGCCAATTCCTGGATCTTTTAACGAGACCCTATGCCTGATTGGGTCGTTACTTGGATCGTATAAGTACTTTAATCGTATACTCGTACCGTATACTTGGACCCTCTAATTGAGGGCGTTGACAATTTAATCCTTCCACAGAAGATTTCAATCTTAAAACATCACAATAATGCACCTAACGTGCCAAAATGCATACAAGATTGATTACGAGAACACTTATGAGTTTTATCCACCAAGGGTGTAAGATTTACAAATAAATCACAAAATATATATTACAGTGTTCACTGTCAACAGTAAGTATCTTGCTAATACCAAATTAATTTATTTCGACTTCCGAACAGTACAGAACCTTTAAAAAAAAATTGGCAAAAACATAGGAGATAACTACAATTTATTTTCTATTGAAACGGAACAACTATCAACACCTATTAATAATAGAAGAATATAATAAGAATATCGAAATAGATATCCTCAAATATAGAAACAGATATTAAACGCCATTTTTAGTCCAATTTATATTTAAATTACTAAAATAAATTAAAAATAGAGATTTCACCATTTTAACCCGTTACAAGTTGACACAGCAGTTGACATTTATTTATACTTTAGATCTATTCGCCTATCCTAAATGGCTGTAAATTTGTCTATTCGCTGTGTGCAAGACTGGTAGCGCTCTCTGGTGACGGGATAGCGACAGTTCTCCTCATTCATTCCCGCATACTTGCTATACACCTCACACTCAACAGTTGAACTTGAAAATTCTTTTTCAACAATTAAGTGTTGCAACAAGTTTTGTGTTCGCTGTTAGTTGATAGACTAACAAAAATTGTTTCTGTCGCACAAAAAGTAAGTAAATGACATAAAAATATTTGGAGGTTATGCATACGAAGTATCTGCGTTTTGAATGAGTTAACATTTTAATTGAAGTATACCTATTCACGGCTGCGATTTGATTTGCGCTTTTTTTCGGATCTGACCAAGGAAATATTGTCGGTACATAACTTGGGCTACTTTCTTCTTCTCGTTTTTTATTTCCAATAAAATGACCACTGCATATATAATCATTCCGTTTTGGCACCCAAGGTGAACCATCAGCGCTGTGGAAAAACCATTAAATCTATTACGTTATAAATAATTTATTTATCACTATTACTTGAGCATTCAAATACCGCTCCTACTTTCGATGTTTATAATATATATACGACAGAGGTTATGTTACTCACTTTTTTCTTTTCACAGCTGCTATTCATTTCTTTCTTTGTTCCAATTTATGTGATGCGGTTGGAAACGTATAAAACTTACACGCACTATTTTTGCTAGTGTTTTTACACTCGACAACACTACAATAACGACGACTCATTTTAATACCCAACACGAGACCCACAACACGCTGCCGCGCTACTACGATGATGTGGACAATCGCCGACTCCTGCCACCATAGGCGCTGCGATAGCTCAATCTATCCCCTTCAAGCCAAATGCACACAGCGAATAACATAGTCGTAAAATTTTGAATTTTCTGTTAATTGTTTAACAAGCTGTTTTTTAATGGATATTAGGGCTCAATTAAAGAGTCTGTCTTCACTTGTTGAATTTTGTGTAAAACTTTTAATGCGCTTTAAAGCTGAAAAACTTCGCTCAACTGACGCACTTGTGGCTGGGATGGTTAGTACTAATTCACACAACTTGACGACTTCACAAAGGGACTTAATTAAACCAGTTGTTATAAGAAAAATTAACACATTGATGGGCGTCTTTTTATCACTAATTTCAGTTGTTTCGTAAACAACACTTAACTGGGACTTTAATGCTGGAATATCGAAAAAATTTCCATAATTTAATTTTAGTGAATTAAAAGCTTCCGATGGAAATTTTGATGAATCGTAGTTACTAATATTAAAATTGCACAATTCAACAATTTTTAATTCGTTAAAGTTTTGAAATCGAGAGTTCATTTGTTGTAAAATATTATCAAAAAATTCGGCGTATAATCGACGACGCCAACATTATTAATTCTAATTCTCTTTCTTTCAGGTTCTAAGCCTTTTTTTGAGTCTTATTCCAAAAGTGTTCAAACTAATCTCGTTTTTTATATATTTTATTTTTAAAATCATCAATTTTCAAAATGCAAAAGCCAATGTCATTTGACTTTGTCTGTAAAATGTCGAATATAATATCAGTAAAAGGGAAAATCTCTGCAAAAATGTTGAGCAAAAAATTGAAATCAAAGTTTTGTTTGAGCCAATGCAAATACCCTTTAGCAGTAACAGTTTCAGCATCCCATGTTTCTTTATTATCCCAAACATCTTGCAAAAAGTGTATTAAAGAATCACGGTATTGAAACACTGTTTGCACTAAACGTCCATTGTAGTTCCATCGCGTCGGAGCAACTTTTGGAAACCTTTTTTGAACGCGAATGTCCAAAGCGCGAGTTCTTTTCGATGACTTTGAAAAGAAGGAAGACAAACCACTAAGCGTCGAAAAGAAAACTTTGCAATCTTTAATATTATCCATGCTTCGCAATAAAACCAAATTAAGTCTATGTGCTATAAAGTGAACGAAAATTGCATGTTTAAACTTCTCTTTCACTTTAGCTTAAAGGTCTCCTAAATGGCCAGCCATTACGGCAGCATCATCGTAGCTCTGGGCAACAAGCTTAGAACCACATTCTAAACTTGAAATAATGTCACAAACAATTTTAAACAATGCATCTGCAGTTCGTTCGCTAGTGACGTTCAAAAATCCTAAGAATTCTGTTTGAGGTACCTCGGAAAGTCGTCGAATCAATAAAATGATTTTTTAGGGTAACATCGTATTTTGTTAAAAAACTTAGAAGGTCCATGTAATCTCCTCGATTGGTGGATCTACTTGCTTCATTGTGACGCCTAAAACTTAGTTCATGCTCTCCCAGGAAACAAGTTGCATCTATTAATCGTTGTAAGACGTCCCTATTTTTTTTACTCTTTCATTGTGAATTATGTTGCTTATTTTTAAATGATTGTCCAAACTATGTTCAATGCGATTGGTCCCGAATGTTTTTTCTTTAATTGTAGCACTTATATGAGATTTTCTAATTACATGTCGTTTTACACTTTTGTGGAAATTATTCAAGTCTGTAATACCGACTGAGTTCCAATGTGTTTTTCGGCTTACAGTCGGTTAACCATTCATACTTTTCATAGAACCCTACGTAAAAATGCCTGGTGAATTTCTTTGCTGACTTTTCTACTTTCGTCTCAAAATTGATAGGAACCTTTAGTCTACTAGAATTAATAATGTCCGTTTTCTCTTCAAAATTTCTACTTGAAAATCCTTTTTTCCATAAAGAGCACACAATACAGACACAATTTACCACATTATTATTGTTCCTCCATTTAACAAAAAGAAAAACAACTACGAAAAACAAACCGAAATCTATCTGAAGTCTACGATTTTCCTCACACGTCGATTCGGGATGCGAATTGCAATATGCGTAAGGCGCCGTAAAAATCGCTGCCTCTCGACCGTATTTCACGTGTCCAAACAGACTGACTACTGTGTTGCGGCAAAGCAGGGTCAATAACACGAAGCGAAATCAATTGGAAGATGAGCCGGTTTTCTCAAGAGGCGCTTCCGCCGACGGACTTGAAGTACTTATATGGTGTGGGCGTTTACACAATTAATTTTCTCATGGGTGGTGCGTGCGTTTACACATTACACTAATGAATTGTTAGTACATTTACGAAGTTTACGTAATGTTTCAGAGAAAACATAGTACCTAATTTAATATTAATTTCTATGCATTGTAAACTGAAAAATATTTATTTTTAAATCTCAAAGTGTAGGGAAGCGGTGCTTCCCCCGCTTCCATGGACCGCACGCCCCTGCTGGGGGTAGGTTAACTTAGTGGTTAGAGTCATGACTTTAAGATCGAAGGACTTCAGGTTCGACTCCTGCTGGTTACAAGATTTTAAATATTAATTTTAATGCATAGGTAGGATTCCCCACTCGATCATTCACTGTTAGGTTCTAATTAACAGTGCTGTTCCGAAAGTGGCACTGAAAAATAGTAACAAAGCCTACATAGAACACGACCGTAGCGGTTGATGCCGATGACACACAAAAAAACATAGTATCATCCGTGGTGTGAATATGCTTAAGCGCAAAATATTTAAAAAATAAAAAAGACATGCCGCTGTCGTTATTGTTTTTCAAAATTATGCTATGTACAGAGAGATGCAGAGAGACATGTATTACTTTTTTGTTTTATTTGTTACGTTTCAGTAAAATATGTATTACGTTGATGGACAATAATGGCGTTTTTCTTGACAATTACAGCGTTTAGCTGTACAAGATTAAATGCTGAATAGACTTTGTAAACCTTTATGTACAATACAGCGAAATGCTGTACATATACGGCCACCCTAGTGTATATAAGTCAGAAAAAGAAAAGACAATTATACTTAACCACCTAGCAAGAAGAAATTGCAAGAAACTTGCTAGGGTCGTGGGTTTTTTCAAAATACAAGTGCGTAAACAAACATAATAAACAAAAAATACAATACTATAAATAAAAACTAATAACAAAACTAACTTATTAATTATTTGTAAATTTTGACATTTTTTTGACAGTTTTCGCCTACAGTTTTCAAAGCTAACTTTTTTATACAAATGTGGTTCGAACAAATTATAGATGTTCTTCCTCGGAACTGTATAATAGTAATGGATAATGCAAGTTATCACTCGAGACTTATAGAAAAAATGCCCACAACCAAGTGGTTAAAAAAGATTTACAGAATTGGCTAAATTCAAAGAATATAAAGTTCCATCCTGGTTCTGCGAGAAAATAACTGTATCATTTGTGTTCCCTTCATAAAGAGAAATTCAAAAAATATGAAATTGATGAAATTGCAAAAAATTGTAAGATGACGGTGGTTAGATCACCACCATATCATTGCGAAGTAAACCTGATTGAACTGATATGGGCACAGATAAAGGGAGAAGTTTCAAGAAAAAATAATTCTTTTAAAATGAGTGATGTTAAACAGTTGTTTTTGGAGGCTGTAAATAATGTGTAGCCTGAAAACTGGGAAAAGGCAGTAAATCATACGATTAAAGAAGAATAGAAAATGTGGAAGTTGGACAATATTACTGATGAAATGATCGAG
Organism: Psylliodes chrysocephalus; assembly: GCA_927349885.1. NCBI lineage: Eukaryota > Metazoa > Arthropoda > Insecta > Coleoptera > Chrysomelidae > Psylliodes > Psylliodes chrysocephalus. The sequence goes on along the minus strand of OV651819.1, from coordinate 60,333,513 downwards.
CCACTCATTGTAAATATTGGTTGCGACAGTTCATCTTCTGTATTCGATTCTGATTTGGATTTGTAGGTAAGAAGTAGTTTTTATATTAAAATTATTATTTATGAACGTAACGTTGTTTAAAAGTCAAAGTTTAAACCCTTATACCTACATAACCCGTTTGACACAATGTAATAAACAAAAAATACAATACTATAAATAAAAACTAATAACAAAACTAACTTATTAATTATTTGTAAATTTTGACATTTTTTTGACAGTTTTCGCCTACAGTTTTCAAAGCTAACTTTTTTATACAAATGTCTTAATCTGATCTGATATAGGTTCTAGTTCTTATTAAACACAATATAATTTTATTTGGAAATTGTTTTGTTGCTTCTACAGAACCGGCTCTAATTTTATCTAATATTTTTTTTTAAATATTTAATTCCGTCGAAAAGAAGTTATTATGAAATCGATTAAATTCGGTCTCAACTATACGGGCTAGTTCTAACATTTCTTCACTTGGGTATATAAGGTTGCCTCTAGATATAAACTCGATCCAATTGGGGGTATGGGTTGTTAGACAAAATTTTGTCGGTGTACCCAATTTTAAATTTGAATATTCGTTTTTAAATCTATAAGCCACATATCCAGCAATAAATTTTAGGCCTTCTTTAAAAATGGTGTCGGCATTTTGTTTTTTCTAACTGCGTTAAAAGATTGTCATGATCTTCAGAAAAAAAATTGTCTGTTCCATAATCTGGACTCTGGAAAGTATGGTCAGAAAACGTTTCTTCATTAAAAAGATTCGATGTTTCAACAAAATCGCCGTCAGAAAGAACTTTTTCAAACAACTGTTGGGTTAAACTGATTTCAGAGTCAAATTTCGTATTGTCTGCAATGTCATCTTTTTTTTTGAAATGGCTCGAGTAGGCACGTTTCGATACTATCCTCAGTATTTCTGTTCATTGAAAATATGGCGAGTGAATGTTTTCCAAGAATGTACCACCGCAACCTATATTTAATATCCATGGGTGTTGGATGATCATTAGTTACTCCGATACCGCGAATATATGAAAAAAAAAATTTCAAGAACATCTATACATATACATTTACTTAACTTGTAATAGAAACACATACAAATAAATGGCATAATGGGAATATTTCAAATTAGTTCGCTACAATTGCCTCGTTGCTGACGTAGGTGCGCGCCGGATGTGAATTTCAACCCGCTGGCAAGCACACCATCCTATACTCACACCACGGTATCATCTACTGAGGAACAAAATAAATTTTTGATAAAAGTTTTTGGATACTGTTTTTATTTATCAAATTGGAAATATGTCACAATAATTGTCAACTGAGTAAAACATAGTCAGAGGAGGTAACTTATAATTTCTGATAATCGATTTATCGAAAAACCCTCGTACCAAAAATCGTTTATAATGTACACATCATCTCGACACCTAATGAACATAATTTCGAAAACGCTTACAAATCAACCAGAGATGCATATAATATGTACGCTTACACCTTTTATTTGAACATTTCTAAATTGAAAGACACACATTTTGCAAATAGCTCCTTTTGATGTTACCACCTCGGATATTTATAAAAGCCTTTCACAAAACATGCAAGAAATAAAAACGCCAACAAATCGAATGATTTACTAACGAGTAGCGACGTCTAAGAATTTTCTGGAGAATTACCACCTAATTATTTATTATTTTGATTTAAGAGGAAATGCTCTTGGCGACGCGTCAGTCGCCGATGGTCGTGTATTTTTTATTACCCGTTAAGCTGCATCTAAATTTAACTATTTGTTCCTCCGATAGACTGAATATTTCAAACGGACATAAGGAGGGAAAATAGAAGAAAATATACAAGAAAATAAAACAATACTTGTGCTTAAAGATATCGAAATTGTGTTAAAAATTAAAATCCACAACCTAATAATAATAATAATAATAATACTAACATTAAACTATGCCTGTGCAAACTGGATAATTCGGAAGAAAGATGAAATAATTATTAATGTTATAGAAATTAAACACGTGGAAGACAAAATGGGGTAGAATAAAAAATGAGGATATTAGAAAAATAATGAAATAATAACCAATAATGAAAAAACAAAAAAAAAACAAAAAAAAGAGAAACAGACACATTAACAAAAACAGTTTCAGATATAGGAAAACCTGATTAAAAAAAAGAAAATCAAGAAGGAAAATGGCTAGACTAAATGAAAGAAATAGGAACGGAAAAGAGAAAGACAATAGATAAGATGAAGAGACAGAAAGACCTGAAAACAAAATTGGAACCATAGAACAAGGAATCCCTTTACGACACCTGAAAAGGCAAAGGGAACCTAAGAAGAAAAAGTAGAAGAATGAAAATGGTCTACAGGAAAGAAGTTTGTGTGTATTTTATTTTAGATTACCTCGAGTTGAGTATAGAATGATTAAAATGAATAATATCTCTAAAATTCCAGTTCACAATAATCTCAAGGGTCCTCAATCCTCATCGTAAAAAGTAAATACCTAGTAATAATTATTATAAAATATTTTCTCCAAGAAACTAGTGTCAAATCACGTATATAAATTCAGTATAAAAACGTCTGTTTTTATAGTCTATTTTTATGTATGAGAGAGTAATAAAACAGCATTTCTAATGCAAAACTTAGTACGGTCATTTTAAATATTTTTACAGAATAATCTAAATATTTCCTAAAATTGTAATAAATGTACCTGAGCTATTACAAGTTTTGGGTCTTTTATTGGTCCTTTATAAACATAAGCTGTACAGAGCAATAGAAAAAGGTTTAGACAGGCCAAAAGCCCTTGTATTAAAGATTACATAGCCGTATCTTGAGATTATTTTCAATAAGTACCTATTTGCCAATTTTGTTTTATTTTAATTCCAAAAATTTCTTACAGTAATCGAATTATAAGTAGATAAATACCTTCCCAACAAATTTCACCGAAAATGCGATTATAGGTTTTCCATTTAGTAAGGAGGTCCAAGTTGTGTATTCTTGACAGTTTACTAAATGTCGTTTAGTTGCAACTTGCAAGGTGCAGTGTGAATTCTAGTTTGATCATGGAAAATTTGGAAGGGCCGCGTAAATGACAAAAAATCGGTCCTTTAACAGTTAATGAAAAAACATTAATATTTAATTGTTTTAAATCATTTACAGACAAACATTTATGTAAAAGTGTTGATGACACAGTGGAATTAGTTAGTAGTACGCTTGGTGTTGGGAAATCTACGATTTACAGAGTTGTTAAAGAAGAGAAATGTGGCGAGTTTCAAACAGCACGTAAAGCTCCAGGGAAACCAAAATTTCAATTAGAAAATCTTTTGAAAGAAAGACTTCGAAGGAAAGTGCATGCGTTCTTCTTTAGAAAAGAATTTCCGACAGTAGACAAAGTTCTTGCCACGGTTCGAGATGATAAGGATTACCCTGAAATGAATCGACGCACACTATGGAAACTTTTAAAAGAAATAGGTTTTCTATGGATAAAGTCCAGAAAGTCTAATTTAATAGAAGAAGCGATATTGTAGTATGGAGAAGAAATTACCTAAGGACTATAAAAGAAATGAGAAACCAAAGAAGAAATATATTTTATTTAGATGAAACATGGATCATCGAGGGACATAAACCAAATAAATGTAGGCAAGATGAAACTGTTACAAGTCGAAGACTGGTTTAAATCCACCATCAGGAAAGGGGCGCAGACTAATAATAGTACACATCGGTAGTTCAAACGGTTTTGTTAAAGGTGGTTTATTGACTTTTGAATCTACTCGTACCGGTGACTACCATGAGGACATGAATGCTGATGTCTTTAAAGAGTGGTTCGAACAAATTATAGATGTTCTTCCTCGGAACTGTATAATAGTAATGGATAATGCAAGTTATCACTCGAGACTTATAGAAAAAATGCCCACAACCAAGTGGTTAAAAAAGATTTACAGAATTGGCTAAATTCAAAGAATATAAAGTTCCATCCTGGTTCTGCGAGAAAATAACTGTATCATTTGTGTTCCCTTCATAAAGAGAAATTCAAAAAATATGAAATTGATGAAATTGCAAAAAATTGTAAGATGACGGTGGTTAGATCACCACCATATCATTGCGAAGTAAACCTGATTGAACTGATATGGGCACAGATAAAGGGAGAAGTTTCAAGAAAAAATAATTCTTTTAAAATGAGTGATGTTAAACAGTTGTTTTTGGAGGCTGTAAATAATGTGTAGCCTGAAAACTGGGAAAAGGCAGTAAATCATACGATTAAAGAAGAATAGAAAATGTGGAAGTTGGACAATATTACTGATGAAATGATCGAGCCACTCATTGTAAATATTGGTTGCGACAGTTCATCTTCTGTATTCGATTCTGATTTGGATTTGTAGGTAAGTAGTTTTTATATTAAAATTATTATTTATGAACGTAACGTTGTTTAAAAGTCAGTTTAAACCCTTATACCTACATAACCCGTTTGATACAATGTTCTTAACATACCTTGTGGAAAAATAAAACATTTTAGAAAAAATTGCACTTTTTTACCTTCAGCTGTTTAGAAGGTATAAGCAGGTTAATTAGGTGAAAATATAAGTGTATACTCGAGGAATAACTTCAAAAAATATTTTACCTGTCTACTAAAAGAAGTAGTACGCCTATGGATTACGAACGCTTTATTATTTTAATACTCTCTCATACATAAAAATAGACTATAGAAAAAGGCAAAAGTATTATAAATTTATTTTTATTAGACTTTTATTGGCGAGACAATTCCTCTTAACTCTCGAATATACAAATGATGTTTATACCCTTAATTGCTTTTTAGCACCACTTTTCAAGCTGCTGGATTTATATGCCTTTGAGTAGTGTGTGGTCGGTTCTTTTATTTTTAATGGCATTTGCCAAGATTTTCACAGTCACAGGTATTTGGATTTTCGATGGAACAGTCTCAGTGCCAAGTTTTTCGTTAGGTACATTTTGCTTATATTATTTGTGAATTTTTTTATTTTAATTCATCTTGAGCTTAGTTTTTAAAATAAATGTTTATTTTTTCATCCGATACGGGAAGTGGTTTTTAAATAATTTATGAAAAATTAAAATTAGTTATTTATGATACAAGTGGTTGAGGATATCTTTTTGAGCAGAAGTCGCGTAAAAACACTTCACATACCTACTCGTATGTCATACATTTTTTTATCTACCACCGCACGTATAAATTAAAGTGGAATTATGTTACTGTTTTGATTTTATTATTTGCTTTTTAATTAAAGATTGTAGAAATATTTTTATTAAATCCCTTAGCTCATTTCTGACATTTTATTTAAATAAACTTTGCCAGTGGCGTTAGGGTTGCCAAACGTCCTGATTTCAAATAATGGGTAAAATATTTATTCAGAAATTGAGAATATTAGAAAATTCTTCTAAAAGTAGAAAAAATAAAAAGTAATTATTACTTATTTTTGACATAGGTACCTATTCAATGATTTATTCATCTTATTATTAAGATTTTATTGGGTTTCGACGTTGAGAATATTAGACTCGTACACTAAAATATGAATTTTATTTTGCGTTCCATTTTGTTTTCAATTTTTATGAGAAGTTTTGTTCTGTTTTGAGAATTATGTATTTTATTTCCTTTAATATATAATATTCCTTTAAAAAAATAGAGTCGTTTTAATAGATTTTTGATTGGTATACTCGAATTTTAGATATTTCTACCTGGAAACCCTAAGGGCCAGTTTTTCAATCACAGTTTAAAATTTCGTTCACCTGAACTTGGATCAAATATAGAACTGAGATTACCATCAATAGCCAGGGGGGGATATCGCGCATGGTGTCATGGCGGCGCTGACGTCATGCGTAGAGTTAGTAGAGCTGGCGTGAAATAAATATCATATGACAGACGCATGTTGCAGTAGTTTGTGAGTCGTTTATAAGATACTAAGCAGATATTTGTATTATATTGTGTTGTAAACTTTATTCTCTGTGAGTGGTTTTAATAAAAAACATTGAAAAATTGCAGTACGGATGTAACAGTAACAATTAAAGGAAAGGATTCAAGAAAGATATTACGGTTTCTCGCTTTCCTCGACAGTAAGAGCTTAGTTAGAAGTAGCCCAAGGGCGGCTCCAGCGGAGGCCCAGGGGAGCATGCCGTTCCCTAGATTAAAATTCTTAAAATCCATGAGCATTTTATTAAAAAAAAAAAAATTATGCTAAATAGGCAATTCTACCATCCTTCCCAAGAAAATTCGGCATGGAGCAGCCCTTGCAGTGGCTTGTGACCCTGCAGATAAATTTTCATATGTATTCCAAGCACTTTCAACCTTCCAATTATAAAAGAGATCTTAAATCAGAACTTCACATAATGAACCAGTGTGAATCGCAATGGTTAATCCACAACTTGGGACTTTTAAACTGAAGACTCTACCCTTTGAAGGCTAAAAATTTCGCAATATAAGCAAAAATAAAATTGTAAATGTTACAAAAAAAAAAAAAAAATTCGACTTGTACTTGATAAATGATTTAAAAAACTGTCAGCCACTAGGTCCAGGAAAAATGCAGCGACATATTATTTTAATTTTGTATTGTAACAGTTATTTGTATTGGTACATTTTTTATGTTTTGCATTATATTATATGAATGTCTGCATTATATAAAAAAAAATTAACTTATTTTTATTCAATTGGGTAAAATAATGCAGGTAAATGAGTTGCAAATCCTAAACAGGTAAAAATTTCCAGCATATCCAGATGTGAAATTGTTACCAGAATCCCCAGTTTCGAGTTGCGAAGATACCCCTTATTTTATTATCCTGGTTATAAAAACTATTCTTTAGAAGTCGAATTTGTATAAACAAAATAAATCATTAAAAAAAAAAAAGAAAAAAACTGTTTAAAAAAATATTTCTTTTATGTATGTATTTGCATTTAAGTTCCTTCATAGTTCTTTCCTTAACTATCCCATAATAATATCCATAGATATTTCATGTAATTTCTAAAATATTATCCTTAATATTCATCAAATTTCTATAAGTTAGCATATATTTTCCTCACACTTCGTTAGTATTTTTAAATTCGCGCCTATACAAACTCTACGCGTGACGCCATGCGCGTGGCCGTCCTATTTTTGACACTGTTGATATCCTACCTTTTATTTTTTATACCATGATCAATAGCGATTTTCAATCATGTCAGTATCACAGTTCAGATGATCTAAGTTCAATTTATATTGGTAGTTCTGAATCGAGGGACTTCTGACATAATTGAATGCTTTAGTCAGTTTGACGTTTTTAAAAACATTACCAGTGAAGATGAAAAATTGTATGAAATGGAAAAAATTGACGGACCACTAATTTTTCGATCAATGAAGAAGAATTGTTGGTAAATCTTAATTGCTGAACTTATGTACTCTACTTGGTGGTGATAATTAAGAAAGATATTGATGCAAAAAATCTTAAAATTAACAGAACCATGACAGGAGTTAAAGCATTATTTCTAGAAAATAAAATATATGTTATTATAAATGTTATTATCTATAAGTTCTCCTTCTGTTTTGACAATTATTCTGTTAACCGTTTTATTACATGGTATATTAATATGCATTAAATACGTAACAATTTCAACATCATCTTCACTTATTACTTTGAACATAAAATGTAAAAAAATTGTAAAATATGCTTATATTATGTCAGTGTTAAAACACTGATCTTAGTTTAAACGCCCAACTTTGGCAGTTCAATTTTTCGGATAGTTTAAATTAAGTTCAGACGTGAACTGCATTTCAATCTTTCAATTAAACTCAGTTTATTTGCTGAACTCAGTTTAAACCTTAATTGAAAAACTGGCCCTAAGTGGTGTACGTCATGAGTAACACCTTTACCCCTTCTAAATATTAGATATGCCACTGCCCAAACATTAATTTTGTATATAATTTTCAAATATTTTTGAAGGTTTTTAGTAAAATACCTACATATTCTTGTTCGAAACATTTAATGTGATTCATTTTCGATATGTTCGCACTCTTAAGGTGATTACAGCACCCCTTATAATTTTCGGACAAGGATATATCAAAACGTGATTTTGTTAAAAAATATATATTTTGGCAAAATAAATTAGGCAATAATATCTAGAATATGCATATATTTTAAAGTTTTAATTCCTTCCAGTTTCCAAGCAAAAAATCAAAGGGCTTTAAATTTTGAAATATCATATTGAAAATAAATGTATTCCTGAACAGCACTATTTTTAATATAATCCCCAAATTTAAGCCCTTAATGTATTGTTAATGATTTTTTAAAATATGCCAAAATTAGTGGCTAAAACGCCTCGTTAAGTGCTATTTTCTGGTAACACCATTATCGCCCACTGCTGGTGTGTCTGTAACAAAGTATTTTTATCTTCTACAAAACAAAAAAGATGAAAAAAAGAGCTTGATGTTTGCTAAAAATTTATCGCTTTTTTTTTTCGTTTTTAATTTAGGATTTTTTGTTAAGATGGATTGACAATCTTAACCCCCTTTTTAAATTTTAATCAATTTTTTTTCAAAATCAATAGGCTTTGTTCCCTTATCGAGCTTGTTTTTTGGTTTAAAATTTTCAAGTTGATATCATTTTCAGATTCGCTGATGTGTCTCTGATTCGTGAATGGATGCATTCAAAAACTAATCACTGCGGATGTCAGCCATTTATTCGTCCGTTTTTTTTTTAGGAATATGATCTTGAAAGGGCTTAATGTTTTTATAAAATTGTTGTCGCGGGGCCTGACCTGGCTCTCGGCGGCAATGGCGACTTATAGAGTACGATTCAACTAAGAAAAAGCCACACACATCATACCTGACAAAGGCCGCAATAATTTGCCTCTCTCTCAGGTCCATCCCATTTAAGCGTCAGTGGCGTTTTGGCGATTTTTTCGTTTTTCTAATATAGAGATACAATTGCTTAATAATTTGGCAACGCTGTACGACTGCCGCATGGTCCAGAATATAATTCGAACAGAAGCTATCGCGTAAACACTCAGAGTAAGTAAGTAGTAAAGAGAGGACAGTAAACAATGTTTGTGTCGCCATGATAATATGGTCGAGAATTCTAATTAGAAAGAAATAGATTAATATCTCTATCTCTTTGTTTGTATTTGTCAGTTTTACAGAGCTTTTCTCATACAATTATTCCAGTGTTAAATTTAAATTTGTTCATGTTGCGGTGTTAAAAGTAATTGTTATTAATATTATATTCATAAGAAAAGTCATATTTTGTTTTCACTTCATTAAAAATGCACCTACCTACCTTTTAAAACATTTTATTTTATATTCTATTTGGTCAACATTTTCGCATTTAAAATGGCCCAGCGAAATTATTTTACAGTACGCTACTGCTGAGAATTCTAAAACGAGTGAAAAAGCCTTCATTAGAAAGAGATATACTGATTATATGATAGCGAGATTAATATTGTATAACTTTATGCAGTGGTGGACTATCTGCTATTATATTATCTAAGTGTAAACATGGATCCCTTATTATTGTGAGCCAAACTTCGGCGTTGCCAAGCTTTTACTTACGAACAAAAATACGGGTTCATCGGAAGAAAGTGAAGACAGCGAGAGTACTATATAATAGTTCATTAACGGACGAACTAGGATGAACTCCTCTAGTTTCACTTTTTGCACTAGTTGCATAAATAACTATTATTTTAATTGTAATAAAAATCTTAAATTACAAAATTGTGTTGCTATTTTTATTTACTTCCCACTGAATGTTTTGCAAGTCTAAAGTCGAAAAATATATGTAATGTTATTTTAGTTTAGTTATTTAGGTAATATACAAATGTTTAAATCATTAAAATTTAACTTTTTAATCCAATAAATGTATTTTGTTGGGAAACTGCTTTAATTCTTATTTAAATAAGAGCCTACGCCACTGGTATATCGATATCTGGAGCAACGGAGAAGGAATATTTTAAAGTGAGGCAGACGATGACTAGTTGATGACGCCCGTGTCTTTTTCTAAGTTTAATCGTACTCTACTTGTTGGAACGCAAAATGCAATGGAACTGGACAAACCAAACACATGTTTGGTAAATTGGTATTTTAATCATTTAAAATACAATAAAATACATTTATTTAGCTGTCTCGAACGCTCTATGTGAAGGTATAATTTTGAAACCTTAAGATGTTTATTTTTATTAAAAATAGATACGTATTTTATATAAAAAAAAACCGTAAACAAGATAAAAACAAAAAATATTAATTTCAATTGGAAGAAATAAAAACTCAAGCCACTCCAAGCTAACTTAAAATGCCAACAATTACAAACAGAAAACGAGTTTTTGCAAACTTTATCGTTCTCTACTTTTTACATTTATCATCGTAGCGTAGTGACCCACCCTATGAGATAAATTGTAGAAAATATTGTGAACTACAACATTTATATAAAACATATTCTACTACGTAAGAATTTTTTGGTTTTAAGCTACTTAATGATTGATAAATTACAATCGAATAAAAACTTTTTTTCGCAAAAAACTATTTTTTATTGTATCTACTATTCTTTTTTCATAATTGGTTCAATAAGCACATTTCCAACAAACGAAATAAAATAATCAGTACCTAAGTTTACGAATTATATTAATAAATTAGGTCGATTTCTTCGATGTCGAAAGATGTTTATAAATCAGCTAATAAAAATTGAAGAAGCAAAAATATTATTTACATAATATTAACCGATTTTATAGTAAACAAGCTAAGCATTATTATGTTATTTTATATGATAATTGCGAAATGAACGATTCTTTCGTCCTCCAATGCCAGCTTAATTTAACGTGTTTGTTCTATTTTTAAACTTTTATTCTGTATCAATACCTACTTATTATTTGTCGCTGAGAAAATAGTATATTTTTTTTAGAGATCAATTATAAAATTATATACATACAAAAAGAACTCGAAGAGAACAAACATAAAAAGTATTCAATATTAGAATGTCTATACATTCAAAATACCAACTTTTTTTTAATTCCACGGTTTTACTGCCAAAATAACCAAAACTCTTATCTAAATGGCCTAGTCAAAACTACCCTGTATATGATTTAGTTACTCTTTGCAAAGACTATTTTTTGTGAGTGTATTTTTATTCCAGTTTAAGGTCTATGCCCACTACACCGGATCATACTATGACCGTGACCGTACCGGCATAGGCAGAAAAATATTCTTTGTATAGATTTAAATGAGACAATGCCCACTAGACCGGCCCGGCATCGACCACACCATCCTCATTTGAATCTATACAAAAAAAAAATCAGGTCCGGGCACGGTCATAGTATGGTACGGTATAGTGGGCATAGACCTTTAATCTTAATTGAATAACATGGTACTTAACTCAAAATATTAATATACGAAGTTATTATACAGGGTGGGCCTTTGAAAACTTACAATGGCTATATTTTTTTTTATCAAATAAAGATACCAAAAAAATTAAAAATACCGTTTCTCTAAAAACCAGAGGGAGTCCAACTGACTTATGTTTTAAATTACGCCCACCTTCCAATTAAGCCCAACCCATACTGAAAATCACACTTGTGATACCTCTTTGGAAAGAAGCTTATTAAACATCCTTTTCACTGGTTATAAAAAAAAGGAGGGTGAACTCAAAGGGGTTGTTTTTCCATTGGTTCATTTGTGCAGTAAACACCCAGTTACATTTCATACAAACACATTATTTTAAAATAAATAACATAAAAATATTAATTCAATTTTAATAATTTTATTGTTTTCCAACGTGTTAATATCCATTTTTGGGTAAGCCACTGCACACTAGCTAATCGCGTTTCCGTGGCGCTTTTTTATAAGTGAGTCTGAAGGAGTGAGAGGCGTTCGTGAAAGTCTTTTGCTAAAACGAGCAATTTATCATATCCCTGAAACGTAGTGAAACAATCATAAAATTAAATTAAAAACGCAAAACAAAAAGCAATATCAACATAAAATTTTTAGCAAACATCAAGCTCTATAAGGAGAAGAAGCTCTTTGATTTTGAAAAAAATCTGATTAAAAATGGGGGTTTGTGGGGGTTGAAATTAAAAAAAAAATCATAAATCAAAAATGAAAAGCGAAATCAACATGAAATTTTTAGTAAAAATCAAGCTCTATAAGGAGATGAGACCTATTGATTGTGAAAAAAAAATTACAGAAGTGGGGGGGTTAAGGGAAGTTGAAATATTTAAAAAAATTCTAACTCAAAAACGAACAATAATATCAACTTGAAATTTTTGAAAAAAATCAAACTCAATGAGGGGATGAAGCCTATTGATCCTGAAAAAAATTTGATTGAAAATGCGGGAGTTAAGGGGGGTTTGTTAAACTGTGAAGAATATAATTTAGAATGCCACGTTTTATATATTTTCATTCTAGTTTGTGTCTGGATAATGTTATGTATTATGATGGGACTGATCTTATAAAATAAACATTTTAGTTCACTTGGTTTATTTGCCAATAAAAGGTATTTAAAAAATATATTATGTTATTTGACATCGTGGTAAATTGTGAAAATAATTAAATTTACAATAAAAACCGAAAAGCGGTAGGTAAAGTTTCATATAATAGTTTTACACAAAAATCAATGTCAAGCTTTGTACATAACCTGATATATATTTAAAAATAATACCAAAATATGAAGAAAAGTCAGCTGAATATAACTAATAATGTTTATAAATGGTTTTGAACGTATTAAAAACAAAACAAATATGAAAATAACTAAACTATTCATTAAAAATTGTAGAGCTTGCAAACACAATGATATTGACATTGGCGCTTGTACAAAGTTTTGAACCGAACTTACAAACGATAAAATTATTGGAAAAAAGTGAACACCCTTTTTAAATTACCAAAATCCGCCACTGCTCAAATGTTAAGGTAAGTCTTGGAAAACGTACAATGCCTATTAATTAGTTAACGAATAGAGATATCAATAAAAAAAGGTCGTTGTAGTAATAGCTAGGGAGAATCCTAATGACGTATTATTCAATAAGTTCAATTCATTGTTCCACACTATAAGCTATTTTTAAAAATTAACAAAGAACCAGCAGCCCTATTCTTGACCACTCGCAAATTTCAAGGTCACTCGTAAAGTTTGACATTACGAACGAAATAGCAAATTGTGTATTTTTGATTATACACGAAAAATTCGAGTACTCGCATAAAACTGCGAGTGAGTATACGCGTGTTTAGTGAAAACGTCACAGGTTGATGAAGGTCATGGCACTGGATGCCAACAAAGGAACCATACTGTCAATTGTCATTAATGTCAATAAGAATAACAAAGTGGTCATTGAAATTATTAAAAAATAGTTTTGAAAATGAAAGCAATTTAATTGTTTAACATATTAGAGCATATGGACGGTAAGGTAATAACGTTTATATGTTCCTCTATCGATTTCATAAGTTTTTTGTTCAGGAAAATATTTATTTGTCTTCGATTTGAAGAATTTTAACCCAGCCTACTTAAACCCTGGTTTTTAAAATAGATAAATTGATAATTTAATTAATTGACACATTCAAAGAATATAAAGGGCATAAGTTGATGTCCTTTACATGTAATTCTATCGATTTCATATTCTTTGTTTAAGGAAAAATTAAATTTTAGTGATTTATGAAACTTAATCTTATTCCCGATTTAGAGAGTGAAAGTAATTTAATATTCACAGGATGAATTAATGCCTGGGTCCGTCCAAAAAAAAGCAGGTGATACATATGTATATCGAGGGCCACAAGGCAGAACCTCGTAAACCGCTAAATCGACATTTTTGAGATGAAAAAAATGTTTTACATATAGAAAAATTCATTTTATTCTATAATAGGACTAATATTTACCCATGTTTCGTTCAAAAATTTTAATGCTTCCCCTATACAGCAGATGGAACGAAATGTTTTAAACGAGATTATCATAAAATATAATTTTTAGTGGAAATGATAGTTACGAGGTCCTGCATTAAAAATGAAAGTAGGGCCGCCGAGAGCCAGACCGGGCCCCAGGACAATTCTCCAGATCGGGCCCCGTGAAAATTTTATCAAAAATTAAATAACAAAAGGTAGTACTTCTCTACTTGAATTTCTCTAAAAAAAAAAAAGGTCTTCATGTAAGAACTTCCCCAACACCACCGCTGCCGGGCCCCCATTTGAGCCCTTGCCCCGGGAATTAGTCCCGGCTGCCCCCCCCCCCTCTAGTCGGCCCTGAATGAAAGTGAATGGATCAGAAGAAATGATGCCTTTGCATTTTTCTTATACACATATTTGGGAAAATTACATATTAAATATTCGAAAGTTTACTCAGTTCTGCAAGATAAATAAATACATAAATAAATAAAAAAAATTTTAAGTAGTTTTATTATATAAATAAATATTTGTGTAGTAATAAATAATTTAGTATTTATTAAGGTTAACTATTTGACAGTGCTTTTTCAGTAATAAAAAAAGTATCAAAAACAGCTGATATCAATTTGTTAATATAAAATGTATGTAAAATATTTAAATTAGGATCCCATTCAGCCTCTACGGATTATGTCTGTAATGTGTGGAGAGTGGGTTATCCCCACGGCCTTAGGCCTCATTAGGCCCATTTTGCATCCTCCTAAGATGATAGGCATCCCCTAGCTCGTGAGCCAGCCTACAGATTTAATGTAGTTGATAACGTTGCCAAGAGGTGCTTCTCTTATATTGGCCGATACTCGCCGAACACAAATCTTCTAATAAATCGCAACCCATGATGTACAGCCTTGGATCGAAACCATTTTTAGCTTGTTCAGAGCCTTCTCAGTAGCATAAATATTGTAATGGGCGTAATATAATAAGGTATCCATGTTGTGGCAAATCACTTGGCTTTAAAATTCATTTCAAAAGTGATCCTTTAAATAAGTTGGGTTAAGATTTCTCAAATCACGGAAAAATTATTTTCCCAAAAAAAAGATTATGAAAATGATACATCATGTTCTTAAATTCAACCTAATTCTCAGATGGTTGTCACCAAATTCATCGATTCGATAGGGACCGTGCGTCATGACTTTAACGCTAACTGGTGACAAAAATTTGAACTTTATGGGGGATATTTATTAATATTTTATACGGCATTTATTGTTTAATAATTATTAATTAAATAAAGTCGAATTATTTACGTAATATCATTATCGAAAAAACTTGTTGCATCCGTGGATGTACGAACACATTACTTTGGAAACCTGGATTTCATTCGATAGTAAAGAAATTTTATAAATTTCCACAGAGCAGAATTAGTGTCTCACACCCAATGATACACATAATTATATAGATTGCTTATCCATATGTAAATCAGACAACGAAAAACGTATTTCACTGGGCAAAGTTTTTTTTTATCTAGCTTGTATCAATTTTGAGCACTTAGTTGTAAAGCAATCATTTACAGAACCGGTTTAGAAATTAGAATCTTTAGTGTTTTCTTGTCATTAGGATTTTTACATATTTAAATGAACATTTTATATAAATATAATTTTACAGATAATTAATGGTTTATTCTGTTGATTAAAACTAATGTAGAATGTTACTATGAAATAAGTATGTCCAATTTGACAAAAATATCATAGCCTTCTTTACAATTTATTAACTATTTCTCATTCATTACTAAAATAAACAAATCATAAATAATACATTGCAAGTGCTGTCAGAAGATTGCAACAAACTTTAAAATATTAAAAATCCAGTGATTTTTGTAAATTTTTTTAGTGACATTATCATTAAAAATTATTCAGAATAATAGATGTGTCCAATTACAACTCTTACCAAAGTTGTTTATATCTCATATCAAAGTTGTTTACATTTTTTTTTTCAAAATTGTATTACATATTGCAATTATGTATTTTATGTAGTGTTATTTCTGAAATGAGAGTAGTCTAAAGTTATTTATATCCATCTGTTTTAAAAACTGTTTAGATCTCTTAATATTATTTAACTACATGGAAACTCAACTTTTCAAATACATAATAACGTGTCTTGAAGTAAAACTTTAATTATTTTCTTTTTCTAAAGATTAAAATGCTGAAATTTTATATTAAAACACATTTGGGCTAGAACGGCTCTATTTAGTGAGCACTAGGAAAGGCACATTGCAACCCGCTTTTCGTAATTTTTCATAGATGATTGAGCAATCTATAATATGTATATCATTGGGCGTCTCATAAACGTCAGTGGATGAATGACATTTCGTCTAACATAAAGCTGAAAAGAATTATTATTATTCCCAATCTTTTTTATTAATTTACATTTTTTAAATGTTATTGTAATATTTTTAAATTCAGTGTTACTAAATACCGATATTTTGACATTGGATACACTTGTTTTAGGTACAACTTTACAATTTATTGTCACTTTGTCATTTAAATGTTTTTGCTTAAAATGTATATGCATGTCCAGATTTTAGTAATGTTTTACATTTTATATCATTTTGACCATGTACTCGATTGTTTGGTACGGACCGGTATCTATATTTAACTATATTTAATATTTTAAAAAATATCCTTTATTATTTACTTGCAATGTTTACCCCATTTAATTCTAAAATTAAACACTAGAGAGGGCTAATTTCGGCAGTAGTGCTGCCTCTATATTTCACGCACGGTCCCTATTGTGTTGATGCACTGATGGATCACGTGACATAACTTTAAATTTTTAATTATTATTAAACGGATAAAAAAATAGAAAATGCTCGCCCAAAATTCTTTCATTAATATAAAAAATGAAAAAACTCACTGGGTTTTGTTAACCCAATCTTTAAGCGGGCTAACTTTTAAAATAAGATTTTCAACGTTAGATATAAAGCAAGCAAATGAAGGCAGGTTACTAACGAGGTGTCATTTGCTAGAACTGCCACTTAATGAAAGGCTATCTAAATTGTGACAGATGTTTGACGCATGCGACGCAATGCAAGTGTGAACAGGATATGTAGTGCATCTAAGCGTTCCGCACCATCGTACAAGATTTAATAATATGTATGTAGTTTTTAAATACTTTGTTAAGATCGAGCAAAAAATGCCAAAAAAAAAACATGTTTCAGTTAGGGGAGAGCCCCCTTTAATTGTTAATTTATTTTTATTATTTATAGCGGCAACAGAAATACATATTCTGTGAACATTTCAACTGTCTACCTATTACGGATCTCATGAGATACAGCCCGCTGACAAACAGGCGGACAAACAGCGGAGGCTTAATAATAGAGTCCCGTTGGTTACTCTTCGAAGTGGCCTTTGGAATTTTGACAACTATTGTTTTATTATTGTTTTCGTTTTTGATCAGTTTTAACTTTTTGATGATTCCTTCGTTTACCATTTTCAATATCTGCTCTGAAATGTATTATTTTTGTGTCATTAAATATTACAATGGTATTACAATTCAACACCCTCAATAACGATAAAACTTTTAGTTTTAAAATGAATGATGAATCGCCCACAACAATATTTCAGATTACTTTTATCCTGTATATTGAACTAAATAAGGCAAATTTGTATCTTTGCCACTGCAAAATATTCTGGAGCGCCCATGCGGAGTAAATCTCAATCATTTGTTTATGGTCAATATTATTTGCAATCGACAAATTAAATTAAAAAATGTAACTATCTAGCACTGTAATTGGTAATCGAGTCCTTAAACTGCCTATCCTTGCAATCCTGCATAGCAAAAACATGTATTATATTTCCTCTTCGGGGCACTCATTCCCAATAAACTAATTATTGAAATAAACCAATTAGTACGACAAAAAAAAACATTGCAATTTAACCTCCCGACCTTACCGTATATTTTCCCCCTAATTGGCGTAGAAAGGCAGATGAAATCGAGCCTTCGGCCTCGGGCCGAGGATGTAGGGGAGTGATCCTGTTAATTAGTTGGCATTTTAACGTTTGGGGGTGCTAACGTTTCAACGTATCTGCATACATCCAACAGAAATGCGATATTTGATATGCATATCGAAATTGACTTTGCTTTGTTTACGCAATTTTGGATTGTAAATTCTACAATTTCAGTGTGGGTAGGCATCATGAATTCAAATAGTATAGTAAATCATAGACCAACACACTATAATAGGTTAGACCAGCTATACTCAACCTTTTCTTCTTTCGGGCCACATAAATCTGTTTGTTATGCTACACGGGCCGCACTATTTTTTGGTGATAACTAGGATTGCCACATTTTTGAAATGTAAATATAGGTCAACGGGTGACGATAGGCATCCGGTTTAAATATTTTCTAAAAAAAAGTTCTTATGTTATTTTAGTTGTTTTAATAAGCTTTGAAAAGTCGTAAGGTCAATTTGTTTCAACAAGTATTGAAAGTAATTTTAAAAAACCGACTTCAAAATCGTGCAGATGCCATCACCACATCTTAACCAAATCTATATGGGACCACTCCTGAGGTACCCACTTACTAATAAAAAAGAATCATATAAATCGGAGAAGGTGGTAAAGAATTATCGCTAAACATACATTAAAAATGAAGAGTTTGAGGATTTTCTAATGGACATAATTATTACATTTTGACCAAATTAATAAAGTATCTCTTTTCTAACAAAAGAAGAATCATTGAAATCGGACACCGAACATACATAAAAAAAATAAACGACGAATTGAGAACCGCCTCCTTTTTTGAAGTCGATTAACAAGAATTAAAAGTAATTTAAAAAAACTGACTTCAAAATTGTGCAGATGCCATCAACACATCTTAATCAAATTTATATGGGACCACCCCTAAGGTACCCCCTTACTAATAAAAAAAGAACCATAGAAATCGGACAAGGTGGTAAAGAATTATCCCTACACATACACAAAAAATTAAGAGTTTGAGGATTTGCTCATGGACCCAATTATTAGATTTTGACCAAATTTATATGGAACTACCCCTGAAGTACCTACTTTGTAACAAAAAAAGAATCATTAAAATCGGACCCCGTGTTAAAGAATTATCGATGAAACTACATTAAAAAAAAACTATTACGACGAATTGAGAACCTCCTCCTTTTTTAAAGTTATTAAAGGACTGTAGGTCAACCATTTAAAATTAATTGGGATCATAAATGCAGAACAATAAAAATATTAGCATGATATTTATCGCTTAATGTTAATGTTTTCGCGCATTTTGTTCAAAATTTTAAAAACACAAAGCCATAGTTTTAAAAAGCACCTTCCCAATAATATTGTTTGGGGCCGCACAAAAAAGCTTGAGGGGCCGCATGCGGCCCGCGGGCCACAAGTTGAGTATGGCTGGGTTAGACAGTGATCTAGTTTGTCCGATTTGCTATAAACCGTGCGATATGCATAGGTGTACCGAAATTTTGATATAATTATTCTTAACATCGTATGTGGTTTAATATTGGTTTTTGCAAGAGAGTAATGGAAAACTTAATAAAAATAATAATATTAATTTTCTAAAATCTTCTAAAATCTTCTAAAATCTTCTAAAATCTTCTAAAATCTTCTAAAATCTTCTAAAATCTTCTAAAATCTTCTAAAATCTTCTAAAATCTTCTAAAATCTTCTAAAATCTTCTAAAATCTTCTAAAATCTTCTAAAATCTTCTAAAATCTTCTAAAATCTTCTAAAATCTTCTAAAATCTTCTAAAATCTTCTAAAATCTTCTAAAATCTTCTACATTTAAGCTTAAAAATATAGAACAAAATGGTTAAAACTACATTATTATGAATATAAAATCTACTCAATGCAGTGGTGTGATTTCGCCACAGGCGTCTACCGAAACTAGTAATTAATTAATTAATAAAGCACTACGGTTAAGAAAAAACACATGGCTTACCTTCGAAGATAGGTCTTAACTAAATTATTTCAAATTATTTTAGTATATCCATGGGCGTCCGCAACTTTTTTTCAGGAGAAGCATGGGGGACTGGTGCTTTCGTTGTCATTTACAAAATGCAGTGTTAGGGTGATATCCCTACCGAATATTCAAGGTGTGTGAACGTATTAAAACGTGCTCCGACAAAAACTTGAGTTTAACCGGGAAATAGTGCTAGTACTGGAACATAATTTTGCATGTGAGTCTATAACCATATTATTTAATCAACTCTCCCAAAATAAGACCCCTTAATAAGTACTGCAGTCTGCAAATTACACTTTTGTCAAAAATTAATCGTCGGTTAAACAAAGTTATCTTTAATCTACACATTTTTTGCTATATGATATCGTGCAGCCCAACAGTTCGAGTTAGAGATGCGAGACTCCAACGAGCTTTATTATTAAAAAGTCTTTTTGTAATTTAAAATTAATCTATTCAAATCGTAAAATTTTAAACAAAAATACAAAAAAGATACTGTGTGAAAGTTTAGTCTTGTCTCGATTTAATTATGGGGATATAATATATGGCCCAGCACTAACCCAATTTAATAGAAATAGATTACAGCGTATTCAAAATGCCTGCATAAGGTTAATTTGTGGTATTCGGCGCCGTACTCCAACTTCTAAGTATATGATCGATTTAGGCTGGCTGAATCTAAACAACAGAAGACTGCTACATGCTTTTATTCAGTTTCAAAAAATTATATCACATGAACCCCTTTATTCGGAATCTGTCAACACGGAACGAAATTTTTTGAGTCGATTCTGTTTCATTTTCGAGGATTCGAGGGCCCCGTATGAAACGGGCCACTTTTTTAGTAATGGATTAAAAACTGAACCTCAAATTCATGCTGTAGCTAACATTTTCAAAATATTTAAATGATATTTTATTTAGAAATGGTAAAAGAAGATGAAAATTTCGTAAATGAAGTAGTTAATAAATTTGCATTATTACCAAGAAAGCTACAGTTCCTATTTAAAACAACCTTTAAGGATTTGTTTGTTATCATGTATGTTTATGTTTATTTGTGTTCACCTCAACTGTGTACTTTAATTTGAAATTTATTAAAGTGTTTTTGCAAGTTTTCGGAAGTTGCAGAGGGGGCAACTGCCTTCCCTTGCCGCTGCCTACAGGCGCCCATGAGTATAGCTCTGACTCGCTAATTAGCCATTCTTCTTATTAACTAAAACCGTTGTAAAACTAAAATCACTTTAAAAGTTTTAAAACACAGCGTGTTCATTAACAATACAAATCACTGTTTACCTCTGAACTTAGAGAAACACTATAATGATGCCGAAATTTGGCTTGTAACCTACCGCACCCAGGTACCTTAATAATTTATTAATTCCATCTATTGCATTCTTATTAAATATCAAAATACTTAATTTAACGAAAAATCCCCCAGATTATTAAATATTATTTACGACACCTAATAAATAATAGCTATAACTACGTCCGTAATATATCCACGTGTTTTTGAGAACCAGCCCAAAGAAAACATATTTCTGTTTAAAACAACTCGCTTATCTTGCTAGTTTCGATGTTAAGACCTATTTCGACAATATTTCGATACACAAAGCTTTCAAGGCACATAATAAATAACCCACACCCTTTTGGACCCACATTCGTATTTTCTATGAGAACTAAAACGATAGAGACGTCACAAAAACGATTAAACTGTGTATAAGAAGTCTGACGAAAATGAGCTCAGATTCATTCAATTTTGATCATTTGATGTGCAAGCATACATTTTGTTATTTTACATTCAAGCAATCACTTTATTGTCTGTACCCAGTTATATAGTCTGTACCTTTCCTAAACGCTCTTCCTAAACGACGTCTATCCCACAATACCCCCTATTTCCCAAAGGTATCAACGTCTCGACGCCCAACGTCCTGCCGTCCTACTCCCTACATCTCGAATGCTGTCACATTCCTCACCATCTAAGTATTTCCTACCGTACACTCATTTCGACGCTCAACGTTCCACGCCTTATTTTCGACGCTTGCCGTCCATAATTATTTTGTTCATAATATCACGTCCCGCACCAGCTACTTAATTGTACCGTATATCTGTCCCAATACAGTACTGTATTAAATACCTTTCCTTCCATCACGACGCTAGACGCCTCGACGCCAGGCGCCTCGACGCTTAACGTCGCGACGCCCCTAAATCGACGCCGTCACAACGCTAGATGAAATTAGTACATAATCTAATGTATGTATTTTCAATGGTGAGTCAAAAGATTTACGTATCTTTCTTTGAGATACCACCCCGGTTTCGTTTAAGGGCAGGCTTGACATTTGCTGTAAAATATTATCAATAACCCACATGGCCTTCAGGTCATACTCCCCGAAAGACAGGATAGACATCTGTGTTCGATGTGTGAAATTATGAGTATTTTAATAGAAATTATAAAAATCAATATTAAGAAATATACCAACTGGCGAATACGCTGTTCGTTAGCTCAAGGGGGACACCTATACGCTAAGCAACCCGTGAAATCAACATAGTAAGGTAATCAACTGGCGAATTGGCGCTGTTTGTTACTTCCGTTGGTCATCACCTCTATACTCATCGTAATATTTACCTAAGAGGGTGCAACCTGTATATATCTAGAATAGAATCAAATCAACATCAACTCAATAGTTAACCAACTGGCGAATTGGCGCTGTTCGTTAACTTCATTGGTCATCAACTTAGATAAGAATATAAATAACAACACAATAGTTAACCAACTGGCGAATTGGCGCTGTTCGTTAACTCCGTTGGTCATCAACCTAAATCAGAATATAAACAACAACACTATAGTTAATCAACTGGCGAATTGACGATGTTCGTTAAATCCGTTGGTCATCAACCTAAGTAAAATATACAGGGTCATTCTATATGGGCGGAAAGGGTCATTCTATATGGGAGGAACACTTGATTTATGGCTTAACTATGACTTGTACGATAATTTGACTTAATGTACCATTGATTAAATCAGACAGATCATACGAACTCGAAAAAAATATAAATACAGGGTGATCCATTTAAAATATTGCCCGATGACGTCATATCTTGAAAATCATTACGTATTCAAGAAATCTATAAACTTCAATAAAAAGTACATAAAATGTACAAAAACTTTTATCAGTCAAATTATCGTACAAGTCATAGTTAAGCCATAAATCAAGTGTTCCGCCCATATAGAATAACCCGGTATATTGATAGCAAATGAATATGGTCTGCGTTTGAACGGGACTCAAGTGAGATCTCAGTAAATAGTAACAATTGTAATATACTTTGCTAATTATTGCATCACATTTAAAGTATGAAAAATAAAAAAGGAGTTTAAATATGAATTTGTATGTTTTATTTATCAATTTGCACCAAACTTTGCATCGAATTCTGGTTTACCTTAATTAACATTATCACAACGTGGGTACATAAAATATAATTTGTACTACTAGAGGAAAAAGGCCAAATACTGTAAGTAAAGAATTTAAAGTAAAGTAAAACTTGTGAGGTAAATAAATAATAACAATTTCACAGAGTAAAACACAAGAACAAATCAAAAAGAAAAGGGGGCCTGGGGGGAGGCCGTCACAGGCTTTTATTTAAAATTTGGAAATAAAAACTTCTACTTACTTTGTTCACGAAATAACCAATGAATTATGTCTAATTTTAAACGCAGCGAACTTCGATACAATTATAATAAATTTCGAAAGCAAGACCTTTAAAAATTCTTTTCACGAAATTTATCACGATACTAATACTCTTTTTACGAGATATCTTTATTAGATGTTTTAGAAAAATTTATTATGTTTTTTAAGAGGCATAATTTATATAAAAAACATCGAATTCTAAACGCATAACATACTGTTACGAGCGTTTAACACATTTTTAACAACCGTGTAATGGTAAACATCTGGATTTTTTTAGCACTTCTATATTTCAAAGACTGAGAGCGGAAAGCAGAACTACTAAATTTTACGATTTGTAGACGTATCTATATTAAAAATTTTATATGAAGCAGGTACATATTTTTATATTTTTTTATCTGAAATATTTGTGTTGGTTTATATACGTTTGCCTTTAAATTATACCTCGCCGATGGATATAGAACAAATTAATTTATCTGACTGCTAATACCTCTATACAAAGGAAGTAATTGTTTATTTTGATGAAAACTATGGAAATGAATGAAATTCGAGTATAGCTGTTCTTTTATTTAAATGTGTCAAGTTCGTATCATTTGCCAAAGATTTAGTAGGTCATAGAGGATGCAACATGAGGGTGAGGACAAGCACTTAAAAACATGTGGTTACTTTTGACTTTTAAAGACATAATCACAGTTTTAAACTGTGAAATAACGAAGAGATGCAAGCCAATAATATTTTTAGCATGACAGTTTTATAAGTAAAATTTGCATGTTGCAAACTTACAACTTTCACAAATAGAAACTCTACATATGACAAAATATCTACAGGGTATTGCAACATACAGGGCTGGGCAAAATTGGTAAAACACCCGATTTGTGACTCAATTATGGATTATACTGAAAATTGACTCAAATAATTTTTTTGTATACATAAAGTTTATTGTCCTCCAATTCCACAAACATTTATGACTGCTTGATTAATGTTTTAATGGAATCAGGTATTCGCTTGTGATTAGTACTTCTCTTAGACTCGTTACCTTCATTTTCTTTTCTATTGTTTTATTTTACCACCTTACCGTGACCTGTCTGTTTATGTATGTATATCTGTTTTTTTAATGCTTTGATGGGTCCCTAGGCGAGTAGCGAGTGTCCCCGTTTAATCCTTTTGTTGTTATTTGTAATTGAATATTTAATGTTTTCTCCTTTTCATTCATTATTTGTTTGTTAATTTATCTCTTCCATTTTGTGACTGGCTGTATGACAAAAAGTCTATGCCAAAAAATTTTTTTTTATATTTTATATTTAATGACGCTTTGGGGTTTTCGTCATCTGTCATATTTATCAAAATATGAAATTTTATGAAATTTTAAATGAATCAACCTGTATTTATATTTTTTTTTTCAGATAGATCTTTTCTTTCAAAATCCATCAATTTGAAGTTTGGTTGGTCTCTGACTTACTTTATCATAACAAAATAATAAAACAGATAGATAAGCGTTGTTTTGAATATTCAATGAATAACTAAAGACCTTAGACTAGATTCTTTATTACCTAGTCTAAGCCAAAGACACAGTTTTGCCATGGTTTGACTTTTCGACGTTATAAATGTCATATTGACATCTTGATATTAATTACTTAATTTTATTCAGAGATAACGAGGAGATATAACTACTAACAAATATCGTGCGGTCCTGAATAAGACATATTCTAAGGGACACAGGCGGGTTTAATATCCGCTGTTGTCATATGCCTATTTCATTATTCTCGTTTTGTTTACAAAATTATTTACAATACATTAAAAAAGCTAAATTAATTCAACCTATTTTATTGCAACTTGCAACTAAACCCAAATATTTTTGAATATTTAGTTATATTAAATTTAACTAAATTATGTGTAATTTCACTAACTTAGATGTAATAGTTTTCAATAAATTCCAAAACCCACTCATGTTAGATTGGTACTGGCAACAGGGCTTACACCGGCATGGATATTTACGTTGTTTATTATAAGTGCACAGTTGTATCTGCGTAAAATTCTTATCTTTATTCCGTCTCTTACTTCTCACCTTTCGTCGCCTCGCCCCGCGTCTTCAAATAGAGTGTATCGATTGTCGAATTAATGTTGGCATCGTGAATATTATATTTTATCAATGACTGATTATATCTCTGTTATCTCTGGTTAATTTCCTGAATTTTTATTTAATAATAATAGTGTTACCGATAACTTCTGACACAGATGATGAAAATCCCCGAGCACCAAGCGTTATTAAATAGTGCATAAAAAAATACTACAAAAAATATTTGGGTTAATTTTCAATACAATACACAATTGAGCCACAAATCGGTTGTTCCGCCAATTTTACCCAACCCTGTATAACACCAGAAACACATAACATCAGAACAGAGATTCTTATGTACGAACTCGACACGTTACGTCAAACGATGACAGGTGTCTCGATATAGTCTCGATACGTGCCGTATCGAAAGATGAAAACCCCATTGCAGATCATCACGTTTTAGGATTCCAGGAACCCAAAAAACACGTTTTAAAAAATACCCAAACTCTCCGGACAATTTCGATGGGATTTGGAACATAGGATTTCCAGCGATCCCTAAAGAGCGTGATTTTGTATATGTGTTACGGGCAGTATTGTAAATTGGGCATTGGTGATATTGACTGGACACTAACGTCAGCAGCCATATTTGCTAGCCAATATCGTCATTATCTGGGCAGTAACGAAAGTGCCCATTAATCGTGGACAATGTTGATAATATTTTTTGTTTGCATCTTTGTCCGATCATTAACGACATCGACCATCAATAAGTGGACAATGTTGAAAATATATTATTTTTTGTTCTTTGTCCGGCTATTAATGACATTGACTATGACTATCAATAAGTGAGTAAAGTTGATTTTAAAGAATTAAGTTGGTACTGTGACTTAAAATTTTTGGTAGTCACTAGTAGTACATCAGATGTACATGCTTTATTTGTACATCGGTCTCCTTTTAACAAAGTAGGGGAGCTGTGTCCATGCCGTTGGTGTGGCCGCCACCCTACGAGAACTCGTTGCTTCGTCTTCTTGTTGTCACGGCATTATTATTATTATTTGTTCATGTATGTGAAATTTGCTTCTAAGGTTTATAAAATACTACAGAAAAATACTTAAGTCTTCCCCTCCATCATCTGAAATAAAGTTGGGTTAGAATTATGATGTACAAATAATGGGGGATACATCCAATGTACAATTAATTCGTGTACATCCGATGTACTGCTGGTCACGGCGAAAATTTTTATTTTCAACTTTGGAAATATCCAATCAATCGTCATAGCGGAAAGCTAGAAAATAGCGATGTAAACAAAAACAACCCTGTATTTTATTCAAATCCAAATCGTTGCAGTTTGCGGCCCACACACATAGGCGCCGGAACTCAAAAATTGCTTTGGGTGCCCGGCCTCTGCACGGGAAATGGGAGCTCCCTATAAGAAATTGCTGATTATTTATTGCTCGTTCAGTTATAATTTCACAAAATTGTAATCGCCTATCAAAATCCTCTTAGTTAAGTTCTTGTACCAGATGTATTTTTAGGGATGATACGTGTGTTTTTTCAATATCTTCTGAATGCTATTTCTCTTAATACCAGATGTTATCGCCAAATGTCTTGTGCTCAATGTGAGTTCTTGAACAACATGCCCTAAAATCTCCACCTCTGTACCATTTACTACAGCATTTTCCATTTCACTTTATTTGTTAGTCACTGATCTTGTTTCCCAAAATGTATGGACTAAATATACTTGCGATGGACTTATCGATTCTATTAGCACATCCATTGTTCGCAAACAAAGTGAAATTATTTGCACCATCTCAGCAATTGAGTAAACCATTATCACCGATATGCTACTTTTATGCCTACTCTATAACGAAATAAACTACTTCTTACTACTTTACGGCGACCAAAGAATGTCATCTGATAACAATAAAACTAGAATTGTTACAAAAAATTTCTTTTTTTTTAATAACAATGTAAAGATTTCGTTAAACCGGTTTTATATTTTTTGTTAGCCTCTGTATTGGCTACATAGATAGTAGCGATGTAAAACTCGGGGGTTATAATCTAGGTAAAAATACCTATCATTCGACCTCTCTTTGCATGCATTTAAAATTTTAGGGTTGAGACTCATCCCCGCTAGAGGGTCTCCGTTCAGGGGGTAAAACTGACAAAAAATGTTACTCGCGAGCACTACTAGAGAGTTGTTTCCGACTCTAAATGAACGTTTCTTTTTAACGTTGCTTGTTCTGGAGCAACTTCCAAATGTTCTCCCTTCTTCCCTCAAGCATTTGCTTGATAGCATATGTACAGAGCTCTTGTCTTGTTAATTGTAGACCGTTATCAGTCGTTCTTTTTTGACGTCATAAGGTTTTATACAACAAGAATAATAAACCTTTCAACGCGTTGTCAATTACAACTGACGGCGAATTTTTTATGACAAAAAATACAGCTCCGAACAATAATAATTTAAGAAATTGTAAGTACGGTAAAGAATGGTGGAAAGTCTATAGTTTGTTTTACTTTTATTGCATAATATTTTAATAAGTGATATTTAACAAATATTTAAAAGTTATGGACTTTCCACCATTTTTTATAGTATTTAAAAGCTAAAACCTACTTTATTTGTGTCCTAATTATTTAAGGAAACTTAAAAATGTACTGTCGATGAGGTACAGTCAATTTGCAACCGTGCTAATTCGAAACATACTTATTATTAAACTCATCGTGTTACGTATTTGTTAAAATTAGGAGATATAATTTAAAGCGACGTCTTGTATTACTTACTGAAAAATCGTCTTCTAACCTAAGAAAAAAATTAAGTTGGGTCTTAAGAAGAAAGCTTTAATATTTTTTATTAAGATTATCGCAACGTGCAACGTCTCAGCACACAACTCTGACAGCCAATAAAAAACTGATGCCGCATTGAGACATTATGTCGCTCTACGAACTTGGACCACGACAGCTTCTTCATTTCACTTATTGGCACTTTTTGTCCATGTTGTGCTATAGGTGCGCCGCACCCAGTTTAAAACTGCTCTGGGTGCGCAAGCACCCAGAGCCCCGAGGATTCGGCGCCTATGCCCACACATAAGTGGGCGCTAACGATAACGCCCGGGCAGAGTCGTAAAAAAGCTGTCATTTATAGTTTATCAACATTGTCGGATGTTTACATTATTGGCCGGTTATTATCAATTATGCCCAATCAAATAGGATATTTACGACAATGACCGGCCAATATCGTTAAAGAACGAAATATCAACTTTGACCGTAACATATATAGTCAGACTAACTAGAGTAGTACTTTACAGAGGGTCGTTTTTGTACTTTTTGCAGAAGAAAATTCTTCGAATAAAAGATTTTCTTGATGGTAATGTCTATAGTTTTCGTTTTATACATGATTTTCCTAAAATGGACCGTATTAGAGATATTGGGTGAGAGATACAGATTTCTTTTTGTTTTGACCTGGATCTACATTTATTGGAAAGTCATGTGTTGGAACACATCAGATATAAACAATAAAATTTTGAATTTTGATTGTTTTAAAATTGTAATTATCACTGTTTTCGGGGAGGTTGCTGCCGTTTCAAGAAACTGTATTTGTTTTTAAATTAGCTACGTTTAACCAGATATATTTTTTAATTTTACCAGTTTTTAAAATACATGGCGCTAAAATTAAAAAATACCCTTTTTGAAAACCTACCCAATGGAAGAAGTAATAAATATTTTGTTTTTTTTTTTTGAGAATACACATCAACCTTGTCTTTATTTTACCACTAAGTATAACAACTAATGTTTTCATTTTCGTTTATGAAGATGGCCACATTTAAGCAGTTGCATACCCTTAACGATTTAATTAATTTATTAACTAAAACTCACTTCCAGAAGACTGAATCTTATCAAAACTAATTCAAAGTATACGTAAAGATTTTTTCCTACGACCACTTAGGAAAGTGACACATATCACACTATATAGTCCTATGGAAAGTGCCCTATATCACACGCGTATGAATAAGAATTTACTTTCCACCCGTGTACGAATATGCTACTTTCCGCAGTACCTAGCTGACACCAAATGTCAAACAAATAATTTCTATTTTGATCTATGTAATGTCCATATTAATACTAAAATCGATATGATTGAAAATTATTGAAATTATTGTAAATTAGATCCTAGATATTTATCTTTAACAATTATTATTAAAATAATTTTAAAATAACTAAGATATGTTTGCTCTTTATTTTGGTTAAATACATAAATGATTAGATCATTCAATTGACGTAAGGGCTATTAATTCAGTTGGTTAGAACGTCGAACTTATCAACTTTGCCATTTGAGACCAGGCGAGCGACCATGTTCAAATCCTGGCGGGGCCAGAATTTTTTTTTATTTTCTTTTTATTATTTTTTGTTTTTTTTTTTTGTTTAGAAAATATGAAAATTGAATAAATACGATTATTGTTGATTATTTTTTAAATACATTTTAATTATTATAGTAATAATAACCTGGTTTTACATTTTTTGATGACATTATTTTGTGGTCGTAGGAAAAATATTGTACATCACTTGTGTGAAAAGTGATTTTCCACACTCGTAATACAATATACTATTGCATACATTTAAAATGAAACGATATACGTATGTTTATTATTAACAAATACCTAATTGTCTAATTTTTATATAAAAATAAATTTGGAGTGTACTGAAAAATGTCTCTAAAGTAGATCATGCAAAAATCACGCATGTTAGCGCTTACAATTCTTCTATTTTAACTCACTTTTTATTTCATTCTAAGGCGTGTGCAATTTCAGTGACATGACTCCTTATCTCTGTCCTTATCGGTCTACATCAGAAACATTTTTTCTATGGATCACACGTTTTATATCATTTATTACAATTGACAAAAAACATATTCTCATCTTATTTTAAAAGAAAAAGAAATTATAATATAATTTTCATCAAATGGCAACAACCTATTTCGGCTTTAGATTCATTATCAGTACCTACTTACCTATTAAAATTAATAAAAAACTATCACAGCAAAGAACTACAGATTTATAGGTATTATTATATTACAAAACCTCTTCTTAATTACATATTAAAATCTAATTACTCGTATCTACTAATTAAGACTAATTAACGAACGTACTCGATAGGCATGTTCACACTTGCGACATTTGTAATGGACCGTAGAAGTGTTTGCTTAAGTGCCAGATCCAATTTGCTTGGTATCATATGAACTCTAAATTCTCTTGTTCCAGTAATATGTTGAGGATGATTTATTTGCTCGAGATTGTTAAACGTTCAAATCTGAAAGGAACAACTTTGGCCAGTGGCAGAGGTATGGAGATTGAATGACTGTCTGGAAATTAAGATTTATAATTTAGAAAAGACGAACAATTTATGATGTATGATTTTTAATTGCTTATTATACCTTTATACTTTACAATCATGAATTTTAAATGTGAAGTATGCAGTGAGTGCTTTGTGAGATTAGTACAGTACATAAAATGATTGAAGCAGAAGGTATTAAATTTCAAAAATTCCAAAGTAATTCCTTTAACGGAAACTGTAGATTCTAATTGCATATAAAAGTTGTACCGCCATACGGAAAACTCGATAAACGCCAAAGTTATGGAATCACAACGGATAATTAAATAGAGATATCATTATTATACTTCTTCATACAGTAGTATGTGAAGAGTATTATGCAATTGCCAAGCGCGTATCTAGGTTGTTTTCTTGGGGGGTAACACATTATTGGGGAATGTGCAGCGTGTTATCTTAAAATAATATGGTAACAATGCAACGTCTAGAATTCATATGTGTGAGTTTTATAATGAAGTTTTTAATTTTTAATTTATTTATACAGGGTGTTTTAGAATAAAGTATCGTAATTTTGGAGATTTGTAGATCTTAAGCAGTTATAAAGAAAAGCTAGATATAATTTTCCTGTAAACGTCCCAATTTTAATTCTACAGGGTGATATAGTGAATTTCATAAATACATATTATCTAAATATCTTCGCTTACAGTAAATATCTACTTTAACTTAAAAATATGTATATGTTAGTTAATCGTTATTAAACTTAATAACTATTTCTCACGCCATTTGTCACAATAAAGGGTATTCTGGTTGATCTTTGTAGACCATTCCATTTTTGAGGTGATAGAACTAATTTATTTTGTACTGAGTGTTTTGAAACATGTCTTAAATATAGCTTATTTTAATTTCAATTTACTCAATTTTGTCAAATACAACACACAGTATATTATTTTGGCATACAATTCCTTATAAATTTACCTATCCAACTATTATCAACATGTCCCAATAGTGCGTACTTACAATAGCTGTTTTATTATTGGAAATAGGAAAAACAAATTAATATAAAAGTTGTACGACCGTATTTAATTAATATTCTTAAATATACAGGGTGGTCCATAAACGAGAGGGGCTGACCAAACTTATACATTTTTATATTTAATTGTTTTCACATCGTCAAACACCTTAAATAGACTTTATTTATTTGCTATGTTGTATATAGGGTATTTCAAAATTGGGGGTAACGATTTTCTCATTTTTTTAAATACCCTATGTGTCACCACCAATTAATTAATACAGGGTATTTCATTTAAAAAATTGAGAAAATCGTAACTTCACGTTTTGACACACTCTATATATAGCATAGCAAATGAAAGAAGTCAATTAAAATTGTTTGACGATGTAAAAACAATCAAATATGCAGGCTGTTCTGCTTTAAAAAAGTATAGTTTTGAGCACCTCGTTTATAAACCACCCTGTATATTTAAGAATATTTGTTAAATATAGTCATACAACTTTTATAATAAATATTGTATATTTGGACGAGACGAGGTATGACACCCACCATGTTATAAAAAAGAATCGATTGACAACACTAATAAATGTTCGTTAGATGCATCTAAAGGGTGTTTTTTCGAGGTTTGTTTTTCGAGTTGGCGACACTGTGTGTAGTGACAGTCAATTTGATAGGTGACAGCTGTTTTGTGCTCAGTATGCTTTGCCATTTCACCATGAATAGACTTACGCCAGAACAACATTTGCAAATTGTGCAAATTTATTTCGAAAATCGTAGTTCAGTTCGCGAAACTTATCGTGCGCTATGTCCATTTTACGGTCGACATAATCGTCCATCGGAGCAAGTTATTCGAATAACTATAAATCGTTTTCGCACCAAGCATACTCTACATGATAATGTGCATCCTCAGAGACGTCGTACAGTGCGCACCGAAGTCGCTAGCCTACGAAGATAAACCACCGACGTTGGACCATTTGGAAGCCAATATTCGCCGCGTTATTGCCGATATACGGCCCCAGTTGCTCAAAAGAGTGGTCAACAATTGGACTTCAAGATTGCGCTTTATTCGAGCCAGCCGCGGCGCCCATATGCCCGAGATCTTATTTAAGCACTAATGGCATATCATCAACTTTCCAATAAAGCCAATACCATGGCCGTTAACAGGATTTTTATGTGTTTTGTTTCATTGCAAAGTTCTATACCTCTAAAAAAAACACCCTTTATTAGCAGAAGGAAAAGAATAATTATTTTGAACGCTGGGAAATGCAGATAGTTTTGTAATGCTTATTACTTATTACAGCTAAAAACTAAACAAAATCTAGTTCGGTTTATTACCAATATTACCATCAAGACATGTATGAAATCGTGGTTTGGTGAACAACTGCTCCCAAATGTACCACCTAATAATAAAATAATTGTACTATACTCTATTCAACTTGTATAGTGTTGAATAGAATTTTTTTTTAGACAATATTCCTTATCACTCTAGACAGATTGCAGAAATAACTAAAGCCAACTCTTGTCTTTATAATATGAAAAGTTATACAAAAAATTACGACCGAGAAAACACGGGGAACTTTAGTACTACTCTTCTAGGCCCCCCACTCATATTATTTACATCACTTATAATTATTGAACAAATTGTCCAGAAACCGGAATAAATAATAGTTATTCCCTGATAGAACACCACATCCCCGAACAAGGAACTTACCCTAGTGACAGTAACAGTCAAAATCAGCCTATCCGCAGATCCATTAATTTACGTTTCCAGTAACTTGGTTGAATACCTAAGCAAGGCAGATTCACAAAAAAATCAAAGAACTCAAGAAGCATAAAGAATCGCCACAAATAATTAGCAGACGGATAAATCATGTCCTACATAAAAGTGGAATTGACACTTCCGACTTCTGTAAGTACACCACAGAACTAGGTATACTGTAAATAGTTACGTTTTCTCAGAGTATCCCTGTGGTGGAACTAGCCCTATGTTTCTTTTCTGTATTGTTTTCTCTTCTGTGCCTTGTAGAACATGGAAATGGTTCGCTACGTAGCGATGGCGTCCGCCACGGTAACGTTTTAAAAAACCTATGTAGCAAATACTGTCATAGAAGCGCAAACTTGAAACTTTCAGATATTATTTACATCAAAAGTTAGTAGAAAAATGTTTCTTAAAATTTGGCTCACAGCAGGTACCCTCTTGCTTGCTGACAGAAAATTTCACCGCTAGATCGATTGCAACAAAGTATTTTCATCTTCTACAACTTAAGAATTAACGATACATTTATAACTTAGCCATCTGCAAATGTGTACTAAAAATGTTTCACTGGCTCCATACTATACAGAATCAATGACAGTTATTTAAAGTAACAATGACATAGGGCAATCGTCGTAGCCAACCCAACAGTTGTAAGGCGAGAATAAAAAAGAGATAGGCAGAAAGTGTTTGGAAAATTACTAGATTTAAAAGTCCCACTCTTTTTTCACGCATGAGTAATGCGAAATTGCTGAATAATGGGAGAGATCAATTGCGTTTAAATGAAATGAATTAATATATTAGAATACATTAGAATTCTTACTGACATTTTGTAAAATGCAAAATAAAATAGTTTGTAAATATAAACAATTTAAGGGGGCGTCCATTAATTACGTGAGGTATTTTTGAGGATTTTTGACTCCCCCTCCCCCCCTGGCGAGATTTGGTAAGATTTTCCTTAACTCCCTCCCCCCCTTCCCTAATCTCACGTGAGATTTTTCAAAATTCGTGTTTTGAGTGTAAATGTGTTGGATTATTAAAAAAAACAAAAACACAATATGTTCCATTGCTTTTATTTAAGACTAGCAAAGACTAGTATTTGAGAGTGTTGCAATTATTTAAAATCACATTAATAAAATTAAATGATAAATACTTAATTGGAAATTAATAAAAAAATAAATAAACATAATTATAAGATTTTTCCATATTTTAATCTAGAAATACTTTTACTATAATTTAACTTTACTTTCACGCAATTTTACACCATTTTCTACTAGAAAAAAAAATACGTGAGATTTACGAAAACCCCCCTCCCCCCCAAGTGAGATTTAGAAAGATTTAGTTTTATCCCCTCCCCCCTTGAACACCTCACGTAATTAATGGACGCCCCCTAAGTACTATTCGTAAGTTTCTTCACACAATATATAAAGTTTATTCACATAATAAATAAACTTACATAACATGTGTATTATATTTCCACAATTATTGAGCTTTTTAACATGACTTACTGCATTACTTTACATGGTTTATTATCAAGTAATTTTACACAATGTGTATATTAAGTTGACTTACGTAACGTATTAATTGAAACTCCTTAATTTGTGTCAATGTTAACATATTAAATGTTGTACTTTTGAAAAATACATAATTAAACGTTGGTTACAAAATTTCCAACTTTGGATTTTGTAAATTTACAGAACTGTTTTTCTAGTGTACCTATAATTAAGATTGAACTTCACTTAAGGTAAGTTCGTTTAAGATTTGAATTTTATTGGACAAACGATGACCACCGATATTAATGGATTTCTTTTATTGGACAATAAGCACTGAGATGGCTTTGTTTGTAAACCTCTTTTAGCTCCTGTTAATTAAATTAATTTAAAGAAGAATTAGTGATGCTAGAATGAATATCAGCCTTAATAGACATTCTTAATAATACAAGCGTACTGCATTGTGCTCCTCTCTCTTCTTCCTAGCAAAAAGAATTAGGACGTTTTTTTATAGGTACCTACCTATAATCTACAAATTTTCAGTATGATAAAAGTTATTTTTGTTAACAAAATTATCTGCGGCACTGGAGTTTAAATTTCCCGTTGACACGACAGGGCAGGTGCCCGAAGTGTAGGTGTCCCAAAAGCAAAGAAACACTTCTATCCGAGCACGTTCCGCTAAGTCTTAAGTCGAAAGAAAGACAGAGACAACGCACTTAAATGAATGTCGCGCCTCGCTCAGACTCATAGCTCGTATACCATACAAAGACACAAACACAACACACATACGGACTTTTATCAAATATCAAATGTCGCCCCGTGTCGACGGCCTTTCGTTGTTCTTTTTGTCGCGAGCCAGATACTGCCAAACGTGCCTTTAGCGGATTAGCTACTAGGGAGTACCCTGAGATTTCTAGGTTAGAATTGTTTGGGGTCAAAGGACGGAATATCGCTTCCAGAATGTGGAGAAATGTGTTTTGATAACGCTATGATGTGTATTTGTAAAATGGAATGGATTTTTATTATTCTAGTGTACCTATATACTAAAATAGGTAGAATATAAAATAGTGCAAACAGGTTCACATAAATAGCGCTAGTTATACAGAGTCTTCAACAATACTTATCACAAAACGCATCGAAAGTGCCTGATTTTAATCACTTTTACTTCAACTGAGTTGACAGTTCTGTCAGAAATGTCACTGGCATTTATTAGGGGCTTAGACAAGAAAGGAAAAAGGACGCGTAACAAGTAGGTATATCGAGCACTGGAGCACTTCTATTCTATGCCGATTTTCGATTAGCCGCCATTATTTTGGTGCTAAGCATTTCGGTGACACCACAGTTTTTTACTCGTGTTTATTTGTGATTTTTGAATTAAACGACATTTGAAAATTAGTTTGTTAGAATGGTTTATTGTGGTGCAAATCAGTGTAAATGTCGTATCGACAAGAAATAACCAGATATTACTTTTTACTGGTGAATAATAAACATCAATCATTTATACTTTATATATTTTCTTATATTTTTCATTTTATTTGGTGATTATATAACTTAATATTTATATATTGTACATGTCTAATTGCAGAGTAACAAATATGTTACCCCCGGGTTTGTTTATTTTATGCTTTTCATTCATGTTTAAGCAATTAATGATGTAAAATGGCCAAGCAAGCAATTTTTATCCAGTGGCGTGTCGTACAATTCTAAATATTAACTTTTATTAGAATCTAATTTACTTTTAAAATCTTTCTTGTGCTTTTTAAACACTTTTTATTTAACTGTAGCAATGTGTATTTGTAGTTTTATTTTAGATTTCCTGCAGATCCAGCAAAAAAATATTTAGATTCAGGCAACGAAAATTTCCCTTCCAAAGAAGTTTTGAAAGAAACTAATCAACAAAATGTTCTATCCGTCATCGAAAATTTTAACACAAGCACAAGAATTGAGGCAAAACAGTTAAATTTACGCCGAACAAAAAATTCTTAAAAATCAGTTTTATCGTCCATTAAAATTCAGACGCACCAAAATTTGTATGAAACAGATTTTTAACGCAGGTTAGAATTCTCTTTATGGTTTTTGGAAAAAACAGAGGAAGATGAACAATTTTTTGGTCAGATAGTATTTACTGATGAATCTACTTTCCATAATGAATGAATTGACATAATTTTCATTACTACAGTGACGAAAATAAACAAGAATTTTGAACTATAGATCGATAAAAGATGGTGGACGGATAGGAAGACAATTGGTGAGGCCCTACTTTTTGGATGGCCATTTAAATGGAAGAACATTTTAAAATTTTTGAAGAAAGACCTTTTAGAAGTCATACTCAACTTGCGGACCTCCACGCTTTTCTTTATTATTAATAAGAAAGTGCTTTTTAAAACTATTGATTTTTGTTTTTAAAATCTTGAGCAAAATGCGCGAAAACGTTTGGATCATGGGGTTATTGCAAAAACAAGATAGCTCCACTTTCGGAATTTTCGAGTTAAGTACATTTTCGTCTCCAAAATAGTTTAAATAATATACGGCATAATCAAGACAAGTGTGAAACGATATAGACTTCGTCATGATAAACTAAACATCATATTAATACATTAATAATAATGAATGACATTTATACCGAAATATAATCGTAGCCGTGTATTCAATTGCTAATAGTGTGTCTACCAAAACTAAATAAGAGACATGTAACTTATTTTTTCCAAATATATTTAGTCCGGGTCCTAATAGTGTTTTTGCCAACATAAGATAAAAGCCAGAACACTTATTTTTGTTGAATATATTTGTTGAATAATTTAGCATTTTGTCTAAGCCATTTGTATTGCCTAGAACCGTCTCTGGCCTTTCTTGACGGGCCTGAAATCGATAAGGTGGTTACGTCATCCTTTCTTTCCATGATACAGTTAACCTTCAAAAATAAATAGATGATAACAAGTGATACCCTAATCACCGTGGTGAATGATTGATTGGTCAAGCTGTAACGAGTGATTGGTCAAGCCGTAACGAGCGGGCATGCTGACGCTCGTCTACATATTGTTTGCACGTTAAAACGACCATAAGCACTTCTTAAATCACCAAAACAATACCAAAACACCAGCTTTTCGCATTGTTTGGAAAACCCAAGCCATGCCGGCAGAGGGATGTCTGAAAAAGCAAAAGAAGCTCTGAAAATACTTATAAAAAGTGCACATTAGTAATGCCAAGAAAGAAGTTTTGATAAAATTTTGAATTGGACCATTATTGTCACAATCTACCTTTATCCAATAAAGACACTTCCTGAACCTTCCACAGAAACTAGTGACACAGACATTGAATATTATGACCTGCACAGTGCACATGGATTCTTGTGTGCGAACTTAACACGATACGTATCGAATAGAGAGAGACATTACATAAGAATAGCAGTGTATCGAACGAATGTGGCGTCTCAATACCTGCCGTAATGAAACATGAGAATCCCACTACTGTATAAAGACAGCTAAAATAAGCTAAGTGATGTTTTTTCTCTTGCTTTTGTTACCAATCGATATATTCTTAGTTTATATTTTGTAAAGACTAATTATGTTTTAAATTCCTTTTTTTTATTGGAGATGTTGTTTATTAAACAATTTGAAGCTTTCATTCCATTTTAAACTTTTGAAGAGCGTTTTCTTGAAACTCTTGCCTTAGGTCCGTATTTATAAACAGAACTCAGCTGAGTCGGACTTGGGTAAGTCGTCCTTGAACTAAAATCGAAGTTCGGTTACAACGTCTCTAAAGTTCCAGGTGGTTAGAGATGGATTTCAACAAATCTGTAACTGTTATGTACATTTACGGATTTGTTACTACCTATCTCTAAATTCACGTGATATAACCGAACTTCGATTTTAGTTCAAGGACGACTTACCCAAGTCATACTCAGCTGAGTTCTGTTTATAAATATGGACTAGTGATTCACACGAGACCAATGAGACAAGACTTTCATAAAGTCTCGTCTCGTCTCGCCGATGAAATATGAAGTCTTGTCTCGAGTCTCGTCTCGCAGCCTCGAGTCTCGTCTCGTCTCGCGTCCCGTACGAGAGTCTCGCAAATGTATCGCAATGTCATCATGCATAATCTTGTTCCAGTCTAGTACGGGATATTTACCTTTACCTACTTTTTAGGTATAATGTAGAAGTAGGAAGAGAAAATTACAACAAAAATAACATTATTTATTGAAAAGTAAGTACCTAATAGGTACATACATCTAAACAAGAAAAAAAACAGCATTAGGTATATATTCGAAAGTTATAAAAATAAAATAAAAAGTAACACGTATATTCTAAACAAATAAACAAAACAAGAACTTTAATCCAACATTATTTTACTTATTCAAGAAAGAAAGACTTATTTATAGATTTTCAGGTAGTCATTCAATTTGCGATCTGTCGTTATTGCAGTATTGCCTTTATGTTCCGCCGCCGTAAGAGAGAGAACAGTCCGTTTTCGTTTCACGTATTACGTCGTTTTACAACAATCATGGATTGTGGTTTTAAATTATTTATGAATGAAATGTTTTGTCTATCTGTGCTAAATAGTCTAAATTCTTTCTAAATATGTTGTATTATGAATGAAATTCTCAAGTCTGCAGTCGGCACGCAGAAATATTTACCTGCGAGACTCTCGCACGAGACACGAGAAGTCTTGCACGAGACTTGAGACGAGACCAATAAAAGTCTCGTCTCGTCTCGTCTCGTCTCGTCCAAGTCTCGTCTCGAGTCTTGTCTCGAAAACGAGACGAGACCATGCGAGACTCTCGAAAACTAGACTCTCGCGGGCACCACTAATACGGACCCTAGTTTCGATATTCGTACATATTTTTTATTACTAACATCTTTTTTTTCACACTGTCAACCTAAAAATTTGACATCTGTCATCAGTCGCTATCCAATAAAAAAGGTTCCACTCACTAGGTATTTTTTTAGAAATTATTTCTACGATCACTATGCAAAGTAGGCTATTGCGCTTTGAAATTTAACCGCAAAGTTGACGTTTTCCACGAACTGACATTAAGTGACAGCTTTGTCGCTCGCCTAGCGACAAAGTTAATAGATTTGTTGCTCGCCTAATTTAAATTAGCTATAATATAATATTTTTTTATATAATTTGTAAGTACATACATGTTTTTTTTGTTATATTATCCTATTTAATGTGGACAGTTTTATATCTATTTCTTAAAAAAGTATGATCGTAGAAAAACATCTTGTGTGTATTTTGAGCGAAAAGTTCGTTGCCGCTTTCGACAGATTGCCTCAAGCGGCAAAATATCTCTTTTCGCTCTTAATACACAAATAGCTATTTTTATTTTATTCATATTTTATGCCTCTAAAATTTTGTAAACAACTACCTTGTTTGGGGGGTGGGTGGCTCAGTGGTAGAGTCTACATAAGTTTTTTATACACGGAGCAGATATAGCATCTAGTGCATTGTTGCCAATTGGCCAACTGACTGAAGAGACGTAAGAGGCGCGTAACAAAGATTTCAAAAATTACCAGAAAATGTTGCCGGGAAATATCCAATGAAGACATTTTTAATTTGTTTTTATTGAGTTCAGACCCATTGTTGACAAGTAAGAGAAAGGAACCTAAAAAGAAACTGAAAAACATACCAAAAGATGCTTTAGATCTGTTAGTGCCTCCCACATTCACAGAGTATCAAAGTAATGAAGACGATGACGACGATGACTCATTTCTTACTGATTCTGACGACAGCCAATAATTAAAAATTAATGTTTTATGTTTTATTTATAAAATATAGACATATAATATGTATTTTATACTTTTAATACACGATTCATGGCATCTAAGAATTAATACCAACTTTTAAGGTATTCTGCCCCAGTGTGCGTTGGCCGGAATTTATTTAGTTTAATTATTTAAATTAATTCTGATGCCTTGGTAGGATTCCCCACTCGACCATTCACTGTTGGGTTCTAATTAATTCTAATTAATGAGCAGGCTTAAGAGGTAAAGGGACAAATTTTACATGGGCAGGCTAAAAGATAAAAGGAACCAAATATATTTAGATAAAAAGGCTTAAGGGGTACGAAGCCCAAATATTTTAGAGATACAGGGACCCAAATATGTTTACATAAATTGTTCAAATAATTTGTAAATAATTTTTATACCCTATTTGTTTCAAATCAGCACAGCTCTAAATCATAAGAATGAAATGTCAAATCATATAACGTCTAAAATGTATTATTTATTAATTCGCAGACCGATTAAAAAAAAATAACGACATTTTTATTTTGTATATCGTGTGGAAATAAAGTGGGCCTGACGTTAATAAATTCGAATACAAATTTTTGAAACGGAGTTTCCGTTTTTTTATAAATACCCGAAATTCTTCGAGAAAACGCTTCTTAAAATAAATTTAGTACTGTGTTTTATCTATGTTATATCTAAATTTATGAAGATAGTCAATCACAACTTACCATGGGCGTGCATTGATAAGGACGTAAGGGAGGGTAAAATGTTGTATGGTCCGACATCTGGTTCCGATTTTACTTTGTGTAAGTCTGATGCTAGTAGATCCTGAAAATTAATAAAAATATGATTATAAAAATAATTTTATTAAATATTATGAATAGAAATGAAAAAAAAAATGAGAAAATAAAGATCCTTTAGATGTCACAAGGTTTATTGATTAATTATGCTTTCGGTATAGTGTATAGTATAGTGTCTCTATCTTCTTCCATTTAAAAGTGATAATTTACGTTCTCTCTGTCTAAAATTTTTTTTCAGTTGAAAGTGCCATATCAAAAAATGATTATCTAATTCTAAATTAAACTATCTAAACTACTTTTTATAGTCTTTAACAAATACGAGAGACAGATAAACAATGTATTTGTTATAATCAATCAAATCAAATTTATTTGTTTATTTTTATTTATAATATGTTATCATTAGATCGTAAATGTTTTTTTTATTTGTTATTAAATATTTTTTTATTTCAATTTTAAACTTTTTTATTTTGATTATTTTCCTGAGGTGTATCGGAATTATGTTTAAAAATTTTGGGCCAAAGAATGATAATGACCTTTGACTAAGTGATTTTTTGAAAAATTGTACAGGAATCTCCATATTAGCGACTGAGCGTGTTAAGCGGGTATTTTTTTGAGTAAAATTTTCAGCATTGGTATATATTCTCATTATACATTGATAAGCAAAAAGTAATTTGACGTTTAGTATGTTCGATTCATCGTACAATTTATTTGTAGAAAATAGTCTCTCTTTTTTTTAGGATAATTTTTAAAATAATATTGGGTGTTGGCCACTTGGTCGCCGCGGTTAGTTTTGTCAGCGGGGTTCCGTAATCTCATCGACCACTTGGTCTCCAGTTTTAAAATCAGGTAGGCCTCTTGGTCGCCGTAGTTATCAATCATTAAAGGTATCTATTTCGATTTATTGAAAATAATATTTTTAAGAAAAAAATAGTTTAACTGATTTTTATTATTTTCCACGTGAATAGAAATGTTTAACTGATATGATATGGTACAGAATGTGGGTCAGGAAAAGAATAAAACCAAA
This sequence comes from Psylliodes chrysocephalus, assembly GCA_927349885.1. Classification (NCBI taxonomy): domain Eukaryota; kingdom Metazoa; phylum Arthropoda; class Insecta; order Coleoptera; family Chrysomelidae; genus Psylliodes; species Psylliodes chrysocephalus. The sequence continues at coordinate 60,290,841 of OV651819.1, read as the reverse complement.
TTAAAAAAACACTTATAATTAATAGAAAACAATATAAACTTATACATAATAAAAAAAAGTAGGTACAAAATACACAAAATACCAAATAAAAATTATTTAAGAAACCCAAATTGCAATTAGTTTTTGTAATGATAAGAAACTACTTTGATAAATTGAGTTCGTGAAAGGATCTTATTTTTATACTGTTCTATTACGTTCGTTAAATACGCATGCCGTTTTTTGTAATTAGCGTTTTTAATTTTGTTAGGTATATGTGTACTGTTTAATTTCACATAAGTATTTAACTGAATATCGAGAATTACATTAACAAATTTGAATATATCGGGATGCGCCGAATAAAAAGCAGAATTAAAATGTTTGTGGAAAGACTCACAAGCATTTGTTGTGCGTTCTGTGGAACTTGTGCACGATGCCCACATTGTAGGCGGGAAGTCAGACGTATCGCTAGTATACGTATTAATCATATAAGGGGGCGTCCATTAATTACGTGAGGTGTTCAAGGGGGGGAGGGGATAAAACTAAATCTTTCTAAATCTCACTTGGGGGGAGGGGGGGGGGGTTTTCGTAAATCCCACGTAATTTTTTTTCTAGTAGAAAACGGTATAAATTGCGTGAAAGTAAAGTTAAATTATAGTAAAAGTATTTCTAGAATAAAATATGGAAATATCTTATAATTATGTTTATTTACAACCATATATGTATTGTTTTTTGTTTTTTTTTTTTTAATAATCCAACACATTTACACCCAAAACACGAATTTTGAAAAATCTCACGTGAGATTAGGGAAGGGGGGGAGGGAGTTAAGGAAAATCTTACCAAATCTCGCCAGGGGGGGGGGAGTCAAAAAATCCTCAAAAATACCTCACGTAATTAATGGACGCCCCCTAAAGAGTATATGAAGTTAATCTCTCGTCAAATGGCATTATTGGAATTAAATCTTTACAAAAACACTCTGCCACTTCAGTACTTTCCAAAAATAAAATGCCGAAAGTGTAATGAAGCCATTTGCCGATTTCAGAATTTTCATTTTTATATTCGGAAATCAAACCCAGATTTTGTATCTTACGTAACCACGATTGGGTTAAATGAAATCTACATCCAATAATTAAGATATCAGGCCAAATCTGTATAATACCAGTGTGTATGGCTTTCTCAAAATCGCAAATAACTTTACACAGCTTCCAATCTAAATTTAAATTATTATAACAGTAATCTTTTAATAATTTAAATGCAGTTGCATAGGTACTTGCTCTTTTATCTGGTAAAACAAAAAATGCCAATGGTATGTAGTGTCCGTTATCAACAGCATGTATAGTGAAAAATTGTAAAAAAAATTTAGGGCAATAATTAAATGTGCCGTCGCAATAAATACTATCACGAGAACACAAGTATTTTAAATTTGAATCACATGAAAATAAAATAATTTGTGAATCTTCATTGTTAAATAATAAAAATTGTTCACCCTTATTTGTAACACATTGTATTGCTTTCAGTACACTATGAACATCACTGATACACTTTGGCAAAGGTGGCAATATACTTCTTCTTGCCCTGTATATGCTTCGTCTGATGAGGTCAACATCCGTAGTGGATACATTAAAAGTATTTCCTTCCCCTCGGATTCCGTTATTAATTAACTTACTGGGTTTAACGCAAATATCTTCTGTTGCCTTTCTTTTCAATCCGTTTTGAAGTTTTTTTACATCTAAATGGTCCGATGGTGGATGATTGTGTTCACTCTTAGATTTCAATAAGACAGTTTCCGAATCGTCCACTCCAATAGTCGCTTTACACCCACGACGAGTACACTTATATGATACACCTAACTTTGTTTCCTTGTCTTTTCCAAATGTATATTTTTTTACAATTAACAACTTTTTTCCTTTTACACTTAACATCGACTACATTGCAACACAAACTCAAAACTTCTTTTATGGAATAATGAATAAGATGAGAATCACTTTTAAAATAAAAAAATTAATCTTTTCAGTAAGAATGCAGACAATTAACTGATGAAAAATATTTTTATTTTAGTTCTCGACAGGTCACAAACCGATATTATAATTAGAGTAATTAAATAACCCCATAATTTTCTTGGAACCCTTAATCCAGGTTTGGAGACCAAGTGGCCTATACCTTTCGAATAGCGAAAGGATTAAATTTGGGTAAAACTGACCGCGGCGACAAAGAGGTATATTCCCATAATATTTTGTGTTGTCTACAATTTTAATTGTAGTGTTAAATGCTCCACCCCATGCTACTATGCAATACCTTATTATAGATTCCACTAGGGAGTTATAAAGTATCATTATATTTTTCTTTGAAAGAATGTCCCGGAGAACATAAAATTTGTGCATTAGGGCTCTCAGTCTATTACTATCATGGACAATATGCTCAGAATAACGTATGTATTGATCAAGTATTACACCTGAGAAACTTTTTCTGTCAAGGGGCAGTTACAATCGTTTTTTTGACAGTCACTACTATGCAATTTTATACAAAAGCTGTTAGGTTGATTAACGATGGTTGAACTAAAAGTAATGCATTTTGTTTTCAATACATTTAAAGTTAGTAGATTGTTATTTAACCATAAACTTATCTTTCTCAGGGCCGTTTCTCCAGTGAGTTTAACCTCTTCCCATTCTTTTTCAGCGAAAATAATTACCGTATCATCCGCAGAGCATATGATATTCCCAGATAAGTTATTAATTTGTGTAATGTTGTTTATATAGACCAGAAACAAAATTGGGCCCAATACTGTTCCTTGTGGACCCCCATCTTTACTACTGATTAATTTTTACGCTCTGGGTTCTATTAGATAAATAATCCCTCAAGAGCCTTAATGCTAAACCCCGTATGCCATATTTAGTGGCCTGCCTTTTAAAAATGCCGAAAATTTTCATTCGGTTCATGTCCTTTTATATAAATATATATATATAAAAAAAATACCTAATATATAGAGGGTAATCCATTTAAAAAAAAAACAATCATAATAGCATTTTTGGTAAAACCGGAAATCGGTCATTTTGTATAAGTGTCAATTCGAAATATTGTTTTGTTTGTTTGTTCCAAATTTGATCCAATTCGCTTAAAAAATAAAAGAGATATTAACGTGGCCTTTTATCTCACTATTACTCGGTATATACCAAAAAATTTAAAAAATATAAATTATTTATTTTCTATTGCTACATTTTACACATTCAAATGTTATTTAACGATAAAAAATGTATTTATAGTGAAGGGCTACTTTTTGTCATCAGGCTGTATTGGGGGACCGCATGAAAAATATTTAAAATAGTTAAAACAACATTATAGAGACGAAATATATGGCTGTCCATTATTTTTTCTCGGAAATCTACATCATGATTTAGGTATTCGATTAGTTCCATTATCAACGATGAATTCTCAAGATTTTGATTATTTCAATTGCCAATTGTTCTTCGTAACAATTAAACTATATAATAAAATATTAATAACAATTTTAAATCAAGTTCTTAATGGTCAGGCAGTACTGAAATATTTAAACTGTAGGTACATACATAAATTTATTTAGATGTACAAAAAATATACTTTTATTTTAGAAAGCTTTGGGACAAAACAAATAAAAAATATGGATTTTAAAATCCAAATGCCGATGACATTGGTAAAGCAAAGAGTTAGTTTAATTTTTGATTTTTTACTCGACATTTTCCTCTTACATTCGCTGACTCATCGAAAAAGCTCTTAAAACTATTAAACCCATTAATTCCCAAACAAAAACCACAAATATTTTAACTTATTGCAACATAAATTCAGTTAATATTTAATATCTATTTTCACAAATGTTTACAAAACAAACAGACATATATTTTTGATCAACCGATTGTTCATCAAGATGAAATAAATGCTTGTTTCCATAAACAAAAATTAAAAAACAAATAAACTATTAAAATAGATCTTTCAACGAAATGGCGTTTGTATGTAGACAGAGTAAATGTTGTGTGTTAATAAGTGTCATAACAGTAATAACTTGAATATAAATTTTGAAGTCTTATTAGAGTCTGTAACAAATTTGAGGATGACAGTTAATGAGCGTCTCATTAATCAACTGGTGCATTGAATTTCCGCTTTTGAAACGAAATTAACTGCTTGTATAGTTTTAATAATAATATTTAAAGTTTATTCTACATTGTCTAACTATACCTAATTTATTTTATAACAGAAAAATTAAATAATCAAGGATGGTATAAAAGTTCGAAAATTATGTATATAGGTGACAATTCCATGTTCAGTTTCACAAGACGGTTCTTTTCGAAACCAAAGAGAAATACAAAAAAAACTTAAAATACATTGTTTTTTTTATTTTTAGTAGCTTTAACCAGCTTTAAAATTTACACAAGAATAATAGAGACTAAAATAATAATCTGTAGAATCAAAATTAAAAGAGGAACAAGCAGCTTTCATACCAGGAAGCCAAACAAATAACACCTAGGCAATTTTGAGATGAAACCTTGTAACAGTTGTAACCGTTATTCGTTATTTTGACACATTCACCTCTACTCAAATGTCATTTGTCGTCTTCTTCTTTTTTTATTCGCCTTGTGATATTTATTTTTAATTTGGATGTCAACGAATCAAGTTGATTTTAATTTTTAATATATCTTGGTCATTCGATGTACTAAATAATTTTTATCTATCGTCAATTATATAGTTGTTACTTGTTTATCTCTATTCTTAAGTACCCATTAGGTACCCATTATCTTAATAGGTTATTTCACTATATATACCCAAATATTGTATAACGAAATTCAGTTCTAGTTTTGATTTCAAACTATATGTTAATATTGTATAAGTTAGGTTAGGAACAGTAAAAATAAAGTTTTTAAAAACAGTTTTCCAAGAAGGAAACCTTTAATTGGCGCAGTCAGTAGGATCTGTGGAAGCAACAGCTTTGGTTTCAACCATTTGTCCAAGAACGAACCAGACGAAGAAGCCCAAGAGTAAGTCCTTTATCCACTTTTCCATTTTATTCTTTTGAATTTTATTCCTATTGTATGTTTTTCATTGTTACTTGAATAAGCGAAATAATTTCTGAATGTTTAGTATCTGTACTAATGAATAATTCATTACAGTTACAATTTTAACATTTTTAATTAACGTTGTAAAAGCGGTAACAATTTATTAATTTTCTAAAGAAAAGATAAATTGCATTTCTGCATAAAGTATTGAAATATTTCATGGAAATTTATTGAAAGATTATTGAAACATTATTTTCATAAAACAACACTAGCAATTTTTTATTTTTCTAAGAGAAAAGGAAAATTGCATTTCTGTGTGATTTTATTCATTTAAAATAACGGCAGCAAGATCTTATTTTTCTAACGAGAAAAGAAATTGTATTCTGTAACAAATTTATGTCTATTATTGATAATTTACTCGATAATTTTAATAATATGTCTTTAAACAACGGTGACCAAGCCCAACAACAAAGGGTCATACCCACCGCAAACGCTGCAAAAGCAGTAGCCGATTTTCTACCGATATTTTCCGGAGAAACTCATCAACTAGAAAGTTTCATTAAAAGAATAGATAAATTTTTCGATGTCTACGGGAACACCCCAGACAATTCACTCAGTGATTTTTGCTTCAACGTTATTTGCTCGAAATTGCGAGATGACGTTTTGAATTTTGTAATGTGTCGACCCGACCTATCAACTTGGCCCTTAATTAAGCACTCCTTAAGAGAGCAATACGGCGATAGGATCGACAGACAAACATTAACCAGAGATTTTTTACACTTAAGCAAAAACCACAAAGAAAACATTTTAGATTTTATTGTTAAAATAAAAAACATGAAGTCAAGATTAGAACTCAAAATTTGCTCAGAAACAAACATTCCCGCGAATAGAAAGCACCTTCTAATGGAACAGAATGAAGGAAACGCATTAGATATATTACTCGCGAATGTTGACGAAAAAATTAGAACTTTATTAGATATTAGAGAATCACAAACATTTAATGAAGCATGTGACATAGTAAACCGACATTTTTATAGGGACCAAAGAATTAATTCTTTATCAACAAATATTAATACGAACAAATACAAACCAAACGAAACATACCAACCCCGACACAATAATTCGAGAAGTCCGAGCAATTCTCATCCAAATAGTAATAATTATAGAAACTCTAACTTTGCTAATAATCAAAGATATACCCCCAATAATAACAATTATAATTATAACACTTCCTATCAAAATTATAAAAACATTCTCCAACAATTTAATAATCAAAGACCACAAAACAATTTTCCTAGCCAACCAATAAATGTTCAACCACGACAATTACCCCCAAAAAGATATTTCACTAATGAAGAAGTCTTTGGCAAACAGAAAAATGCATTTTCCCCAAAAAATTCATATAAACCCACGGGACCTCCAGAGCCCATGTCGACAACTTCTAGAATCCCTAGTTTAAATAATCAAAGGCCCTTTCGAAACAATAATTACTTCCAATCTCGCGGACCCCGTAATTTTAATTCCGAAGAACTAAACCATATTGAAGAAGAAGAAAATGAAGAAATTTATTACACAAATGAAAATCAACACGAATATGACTTTCATCAAGAAAATAATTACCTTAACACACCTACCAAAATAGAAACCCAGGATTTTCAGAATTCGTCAATCGAACGAAAACCTCCTTTCCAAAAGAAATAGATTTAAATAATATGATTCCTAATTCACTTCCCTACATCGAAATAAAAAATCCACCCCTAAAATTACTGATCGACACAGGATGTCATGCATCTCTTCTACGTCCTATTATTGCAGAAACTTATTTTCCCGAAAAAATTAAATTCAAAAAAAACCCGATATCAACTTGTGCTGGTACAAGATACGCACAACATATCGCAAAAATACCATTACTTGCAGAATATGAATTAGAAAATACATGGTTAGATTTCATACTTTTTGACTTTCATGAATATTTCGACGGAATAATAGGAATACGCGACTTACGAAACTTAAACTTAAACTTAGACTTAAACGCTAAACTTTTATATAATAAATATATAACAATCCCACTTCAATACCGAAAAGACTTTAATTCACAGAAAATTGAAATTCCTTCAAACTCATCAGTTATAAAAAGAATTAGAACGATTCTACCAAACGGTGACATTCTAATACCCGACCTATCAGGTCTTAATGACAAAGTAGTAATTCCAGCTAGTCTATTATCCGTACAAGACAGACACGTAAAACTTGAATTCATTAACACCTCTAATTACTCTCAAATTTTTACAATAAACGAAAATTTCCTAAATGATTTTAAATTACAATTTAATGAAGACAATTACGAGTGCTATAATATGGAACAAATAATAAACACCCATAATAACATTAACAATACATCATTAGATTTAGATAATGATCTACGTCTTAATCACCTAAATCCCGAAGAACGAGTAGCACTTATCAAAACAATTAAACAATACAAAGATATTTTCCATCACAATGATAATAAATTAACTTTTACACACGAAATTAAACATGAAATAAAAACTACAGACAATATACCCGTACATACAAAATCCTATAGATACCCTTATATACATAAAGACGAAGTAAAAAGACAGATAAATAAAATGCTTGACGATGGTATTATAAGACCATCCCAATCACCTTGGAGTTCTCCCATATGGATAGTCCCAAAGAAAATGGACGCCAGTGGAAAACAAAAATGGCGCATAGTGGTTGATTACCGAAAAATTAACGAGAAAACAATCGACGATCGTTACCCCATGCCCAATATTACAGAAATATTAGACAAACTAGGCCGTTGTCAATATTTCACAACGCTAGATTTAGCCTCGGGATTCCACCAAATAGAAATGGACCCAGACTCAATCGATAAAACTGCCTTCAATGTCGAAAATGGACATTATGAATATTTAAGAATGCCATTTGGACTTAAAAACGCCCCTGCAACTTTTCAACGAGTTGTAGATAGAGTCTTGAAAAATGAAATTGGAAAAATTTGTCTAATCTATATGGACGACATAATAATATTTTCCACCTCACTTCAAGAACATATAAATAGCATAAAAATAGTATTTAATAGATTAAGAGACGCCGGTTTAAAAATACAACTTGATAAGTCAGAATTTTTAAGTAAAAGCGTCGAATTTTTAGGACACATTGTCACTCCAGAAGGTATTAAACCTAATGAAAAAAAAATTATAGCTATAAAAAAATTCCCCATTCCTAATACTCAGAAAGAAATTAAATCATTTTTAGGATTGATAGGTTACTATCGCAGATTTATAAAAAATTTCGCGAAATTAACAAAGCCTTTAACTCTATGCCTCAAAAAGGGAACACAAATAAAACATACACCAGAATTCGTAGAAAGTTTCGAGTTATGTAAAAATATTTTAATGAACGACCCTATTTTACAATACCCCGATTTCAATAAACCTTTTAACGTCACAACTGACGCCTCTAACTTCGCTATTGGAGCAGTGCTAAGTCAAGGTCCTATAGGAAAAGACTTACCAATTGCATACGCATCTAGAACATTAAATACCGCTGAAACACACTATTCTACTATAGAAAAAGAGTTATTAGCAATCGTATATGCTGTAAAATATTTTAGACCATATCTATATGGCACAAAATTCAGTATAATTTGCGACCATAAACCCCTGCAATGGCTCTTCTCTTTGAAAGAACCTAATTCCAAACTAGTTAGATGGAAACTCCAACTAGAGGAATACGACTATAAAATAATTTATAAACAAGGTAAACTAAACACTAATGCAGACGCACTGTCCCGAATAGAAATTAATCCCATTGAAACTACTGACATTGATCCTTTAGATTTAGATGACAATGCATCAGTATATGCTAATTTCGACCAAAACGAAATTCCCATATTAACCCAAGACGTTTTAGACGACCTTTTATATGAAGATATTCCTTCACTTGAACCTCAAGAAGTACGTAAGACATACGAAACACAACCCACAATTAAAAATAAAAATAAAATAAAAATTTTACAAAATATAATATTAAAACCCCCAGAAAAACCCCAAGACGACTCAACAGATTTAGAAACTGTGCATACTAGTCTTGAAAACCCTATATTAAATATTCCCTTTACAGAAAAAACTATTAATATTTATAAAAATCAGTTAATAATCTCTAAAACAAAATCAGATAAACCCAAACATTCATTCGAAAAAATATTCGACAAAAATAGACACTTTTGGCAAATATCGGAAAACATGAATGAAACTCAATGGATAAATTTAATAAAAGAAACTCTTAAACCAAAATTAACCTATTGCTTATATTTTAAAAATGAAGAGTATAAAATTCCATTTATAAATTTTATGACAAAAAACTTCCAATATAACTCATTCAACTTAGTGATATCAAATAAAATAGTTACGGACATAATTAACGAGGAAGAAAGAAAAGAAAAAATATTGTTTTACCATGAAACCAAAACAAATCATCGTGGTATTAATGAAAACATAACAAGCTTTAAAAAAACATTTCTACTGGCCAGAAATGGATAAAGACGTTATGAACTATGTAAATACCTGCGAGGTTTGTCAAAAATCTAAATATGAACGACATCCGTATTCCCTTGTCCTTAAACCAACCCCTATTGGACAAAGTCCACTTGAACATTTATACATTGACACTTTTATATATACTCATCAAAAATTCCTAACAATAATAGACAGCTTCTCAAAATTCGGACAAGCATACCCTATAAATTCTTCTTCGGCAATTGAAATTGCCAATAAACTAATTCACTTTATTAGCCACTATGGCATCCCAAATAAAATAACATGTGACGGCGGTACAGAATTCAAAAACCACGTCATCCAAGATTTCTGCCTATTACATCAAATTGACATTCATTATACAACTGCTTACAACCCTAATAGTAATAGTCCTGTCGAAAGATTTCACAGCACCTTGATTGAATCACTTAGAATCCTAAGAGAAGAAAAACCTGATACAATAATCACTCATCTAATGAATTACGCCATTTTATCATATAACAACAGTATACATAATGCTACAAATTATACACCCTTTCAAATACTACGTGGTAAACTAGACTATAAAAACCCATTTGAAAGAAGCGAAAATGAACGCATTAGCGACTACATTAATGAACACTCACAAAATTTAAATATTCTAGCAGACTTTATAAATAACAAACTAACGAAAAAACAAAAAGATGACTTAGAGCGCGCTAACCGACATAGAAAAAGAGAAATAAAATTAGATTTAAATAAACCACTTTATAAACAAAATTTACCTAATTCACGAGAAGATAAATCCTCGCAACCTTACGAAAAAATAACTGACCCAAAATTAATAGGTGATAATAAAATATTATCTAATGATAGAATATTGCACTTACGGAATCTAAAACCCCAACGTTTTGTTCCAGATAGAAAAGATGAAATGTCTGACGACAGCATTGACAATTTGCCTCTTGATCAACGAATACATGACTCTTGACATAAAGGAAATAAATAATCCGATACTCCCTGTACAAAAAGGAGAAGCTAAAACTATAGTCAATAAGCAAACCTACATGTACCATATCAATATAACCCATCCTTTAGAAATAACTGAAAATATATTCAGTAAATTAATTAGCTTAAGAAATTCATTTAAAATACATAATCATTTCTCTATTATAATGTTAGATAAAACAAACCAAGCCATTAGTTTAAGTGAAACTATTATAAAAAAAGTAGAAATATTTAGTAAGCCTATTTTTAGAAAACGTAGAGGATTAGTTAACGGTATAGGAAAAATATCAAAATGGTTATTCGGTGTATTAGACTCCGATGATAAGAAACATTTTGATTATTATTTAAAAACCCTTAAAGATAACCAAAATAAAATACACACAGATTTGGCAAGATCCAAACTAATATTAACTGAAATGTCAGAGAAATATACTAAAACTTTCAATAAACTTTCAGAAAACCAGATGAAATTACAGAATCAAATACAACTATTAACAAAAGAAATTAACGATTCCTTCAAGATCGAACAAGCTTTTTCATTTACAATAATTATCGACAATTTAATCTTACAATTACAAAATTTGCAAAATTTAATTAATAATATTGAAACCGCCATTTCATTTGCAAAATTACATATTCTACACAGTTCAATTATCGAACCAAATAAATTAAAAGAAATCATTATAAACTCAAATAAAATGCATAAAGATTCAGAAATTCCAAAATTAAATAATTTTATGAATTATTATAGCTTATTTTCTACACAAGTAATAATCGAGAACAGTATGATAATGTTTAAAATTCATGCTCCTCTAATATCCGATACCTTCAAATATTTCCAATTATACCCAGTACCTATAAATAATTTCATGATAACTCCTGAATATCCTTTCTTACTCCTCAACGACAAAGATCAATGGACCACACCGGAAAATTGCCCAGAAATCGAAAACTTCTATTATTGCAAACAACAGATGTTACAAAAAAATCAACCATGTCTAGCTGATCTAATAAAACATGGCAAAAACCACTGCCAAGGTATCAAAGTAGAATTAACAGAGACCAACATCCAACAAATTAGTTCCCACCAAGTGATGATCATTCCCACGGAACCCGTCGTTATCCAGGCAAAATGCGAAACCGATGGAATCTACAAAATTTCAAAACCATCAGTCATATCACTATTAAATTGCGTCATCGAAATAAATCACAAAATATTTCGATCAGAAGAAACATATCACGAAGAACTCATATTCGAACTACCAATATTAAATTTCAATTTAACTCCAGAAGAAACACATACAATCAGAATAAAAAATATAGAACATATTCAGCACTTAGAAAATTTAGCCAGAAATTTGCAAACAACCGATCTACAAGATGTCCCAACACATCACGCATGGTCCAATAGTATGCTAATCACCATCCTCATTCTAGGAAGTCTCATATATGCGTACTTCAAAATTGCACGTCCTAAATTGAAAGAAAGAAGAACGAAAAACTCAACCAAAGGAGCCGGAAGAAATTCGAAAAACAGAGAAACCCAGTTTTCCGAACTCAATGAGGAAGGAATTATATAGTTGTTACTTGTTTATCTCTATTCTTAAGTACCCATTAGGTACCCATTATCTTAATAGGTTATTTCACTATATATACCCAAATATTGTATAACGAAATTCAGTTCTAGTTTTGATTTCAAACTATATGTTAATATTGTATAAGTTAGGTTAGGAACAGTAAAAATAAAGTTTTTAAAAACAGTTTTCCAAGAAGGAAACCTTTAATTCGTCTCAGATAAACAAATGAATAATAGATAAGTAACGGTCTGGATGTGTTCGAAGCTAATATGAACCGTTTTATCTATTACTTTCTCTTTCTTCTTGGTCTCTGATGTGATTCGTCTATTTTAAATAGCAGCGCCATTTACTCACAACTGTCAACAAGCATTTGGGAACTGTCAGTTTTGTTTGTACATTTTGTGTGATTTTATATTCCCAGGGCATATTTTTAAAGTTTTTATAGTGTCTAGAATGTTTTTTAACGAATTTTGTTAGTTGTAAGTCTAAAAATTATTATTCAATGTTTGTTTGCCCTAAAACAAATTTGGAAAAGTTCCACGTCGTTTCAAAGGTAAGTAAATAAAACACATGGGCGGTACACCTATATTATAAAATATTATTAGTATTTTTTTACGCAAGCTTCCTACAAACTGTAGCAATGGAAATTTGTATTCAAATCCTAGAATTAGAGAAGGTTGAAGTTGATAAAATTAACATAAATTGGAAATATAAAATGTATTGGAAACGTTTTATATTATTTTGTTATGAATTCTGCCAGAAAAGACGAATTTATAGCTGGAAGCAATTCCTATTTTATTCACTTCTCAACTTGGTCCATCTTCAAGTAAGTTATACAAGTAAGTTATAATATTATGTAATAGAATACCTAATACAAATTATTCATACATTATAAACTTGGAGATTAAATTTAAAAAATAAATGCTATATTGTATTCTCCTAGACAAAGTAAAATAAATCCTAGTGCTTCCTGGAAAGAAAACGTTTTATGAAAATATAAACTACTCCAAAGAGTTTCTTGTATCTTAGTAATGAAATGAATTATAGAATGATTATGTTGTAAATATTTTATAATTCTTTTTAGGGAAAATTTACTTCCTAGTGAATGTAGTCTAGAAGTCTAGTCTAGAAGAGATTTATAATTATAATATGCACATACTGGATCAGAAAATTTAAGTTGTTCCACCGACATTGCTCCAGAAGTTATAGAATAGGTTATTCAATTTATAAAGAAGACATCTATAAAAATGCCTAAATTCAGAGAAAAAGTTATGCTAAAAATAATAGATACATTTAAAATTGCCCGTTTTTAAAAAAATATTTGTCACATATCATTTTGGAGATTATTAAAATATCTAAAATTCCAAAAACTTTAAAAAACCTGTTAAAAGTTTATAAATGAGAAGTGTGTTAATCTAGAACAAGTCAAAGGGGGTTATTTTCTAACTTTCAGCTGAAAATACATATCAACGAAAGCGCCAAGCAGATTTCTCAACAAAGTTCGATCACCAAAACAACAAGCATGTGATTATGGTATTCTCTAATGCTAGACGATTTTGCTATTCGTATGTGATTTTAATTTTTGTTGTAATCTGTCATAATAATTATAAAACGTAAATGCTGATTTGTCTAAATATCTAAGGTTAGTATTTGAATTTCATTTTGACATTATTATAATTATAAACTCAATTAGAATATAATAAGGCCAATTTCAGAATTGTAAGGAATCAAAAACAATAAACATCATACATTTGCTGACATTTTAATATTCAAGTCATAATATTTAGATATATATTTTAATGTTTGACTTATCTACTTCCGAAAATAAACTTTTTTGAATGCACTTTACTTTTTTCAAATACGAACGACACAAGTAGAGAATACCAAAACGTTTGTGCTTTACACTTTTGCTAGTTGTCGCGTTTATGGAGGGAGCTGAGTGCTTTCAAAAATGCTGGTTAGACAATAAGCCCCCGTTTTAACTCAGCGAAGTAGAAGAAGGTTTCAATCTAGAATATCTGTCAATATTCGCTTCTAGCATATTTATTTAAGAGACTAAAAATTACATGAGTGAAAATGCATCAAAAGCAGTTGAGGTACCTATGTATCTAGTATTAAAATAAAAATAATTAAATTTGGTGACATACATTTAAATATAATATGTAGCCATGCACAACTTCGGTTCATATGGGATTTCCATTGTATTTCTTTGATTTGGTACACAAATATCTATTTTAATTCTATAAATGTCATTAAAAATTTATGAAAAATGTATTTCTCATCTATAAAATTGTTATTTATGATAAAGAAATATTTTAGTTTATAAGAACAAAAATAAAACCTGAATAGATAACAAATCAATGAAAATGTTGCTAGAGTTGGGGACGTTTTTAATGTTACTATTTTACTAATAAAGCTACAGTTAATTTATCTTAGCATTTTATTTAAATATAAATATATTATCCGAATAAAATTAATGCCGTTAGTCAAGGTTTAAAGGCCTCGTCACTTCAACCTTTTTATGCTTCTAGTTTATGTTTGTGAAAATAGATCTATTGTTTCTATTAGGCTTAACAGTCTCCATTAGATCTTTCTTGGAACAAGATTAAAGACTATAAAGGTAAGTTTCAACAAATTTATAGATTGGTGTCTATCCATTATAAATTACTTTCAAAGCCTATAAGATGTTTGTTTATTCTTAAGAAATGATAAAATCTATTACATATCATTTTTTTATATTTTTAAAAATAAGTAACTGCCTTAATTCCTATTTTTTGACATCCCTCGTATATGCTAAAAAAATTAAATTTATCACTTCAAGTGGTAAGAATGCTACCTTTAGGTATATAAGGGAAAAGTAAATTGGATTTTTTTTATTGTTGAATTTCAGAAATACTAATTTCTCCTGGTTTTAAAATAAGATGAAATGATTAAAACGGACCTGCAAAGGCACTTTGTGCACCAATCTCACCAGTACTCCTGTGACCTAATAGGTAAATTCAGTTTGGCTTACTTTTTTCAATAGGGATTGTTGTTCCATTTTAAATATACAGTTTACTGATATCTACCTATAAACAATATTAACAGTGTAATTATTTGAATTATAAATATCGTTTATTACATTTGAATAAAAAATAGAATTTAATTTTTGAAAATTGAAATTTTATGCATGAGTTGCACTGTTCTTTAAATTTGTTATTGACAAAATATTTACAAAAGAATGCTTTGGATTCTAATGAAAAAACTATTTGATACGCCCATGGAGACCACGGCTGTCAAAATTTCGTAGATACCAATGACATATATAGTTTAAATAGACTGCTTATCCATACGTAAATAAAACGATGAAAAGTGGGTCGAACTGGGAGATGTTTTCTCTTTGTCTAGTGCATGCAATGTTTGTGTTTTGTCTCAATTTTGAGTGCTCACTGGTAAACAAACCTTTCACAGGACCGGTTTTAAAGAAAGTTTAGTCTAGTTGAGATTTTGTTCTCATTGTCATTACTCAGTCGGACATTTTGTTGAATTGTTTATTTTATTTAGTTTTAATTATACTTCTGTTCTGTTTTAAGTTTTTTAATTATTTGAGTATAAAAACTTGTTTTGTTTTTAAATTTAAATGGTGAATTGCTCTATAAAGGTTTGTAAGACCAGCTACAGAAATATAAAAAGTAACATTTCATTTTTCACGCAAGTATCAATACAAGTAGGTACAAGGTAAATACGTTTATAATAATTTTACGAATTATAATTAATTATAATAATAATAAAGTATTTATTGTAAATACAATTACATAAATATTATTATATTCAAAGGCCCGAGTTAGAGCTATCTGGGCTTTACAAGTACATTTTAAAAGTTAGTTAGATACAGAGAAGTATCATATAATAAAAACTCAATATAAATAGAAGAAAAACGGACATAAGTACCAATACAGAGAGACAAACACTTTTATTCTTTGATAGGTTCTTTCTATGTGAACTGATTTTTTTTATTGAGGAAAGGAGGATGTATAATTTGTATACCTTCAGCTTCTGTTATGTTTCCAATAAGAAAACCTTTGTTAAACATTTTACTATCGAGAAATGATTCACACACTTCAAGTATTGAACTTTGTTAAAAAATGTCTATTTCTGAAGTTTACCACCATATGATTCACTTTTGTAAGTAATGAGACCAGTAGGTGACACTCCAGTCAATATTTTAATAGTATGCCTCTTTTTGTAGTCAGGGTAATTTTTTAGCCTACAACAAAGACATTTGGCTTGCTGTATTGGGATTTCGGTACAATCAAGTAGTAGTACTCTTACTTACATAGAGGCACATTATTTAATATTTCTTGTTTTGAAGGCCGAATTATACCATACTAAGAACTTCTACCAATTTTATTAAAAACTGTTAAACAATTTAACGATAAAAAGTTTCATTCACTCCAAATAAAATGAATAAGACATTATATCTTGCATATCAGTTTTCAACTTCATAAAAGTAAATATAACTTGATCCTTTACAGACATAACTGATCTCCTTTTTCCTATTCTTTAGAAACAACTCTGCTACTAATTCCACAATGGTGGCTAATAACTGGAAGGATTGCAATCCTATTAAAGTAGATAGTTCTTTAGCACTAACAATTCTGTTTAATAATAATAATAATAATAATAATTAACCAAATATTTTAAATTATGCATACGTACATCCATTGCCTGAAGAAGATAACTCAACACTTAACATTCTACTAGTACTGGCAATATATCATTATTAAAGACAGTAGCCATAATTCTTGTTTTAGCTGGATTACTTTTCTTTTTATTAATAGTCGCTTTCTTTTTACCACTAATCTGAGCTAACTTACATCGACTAAGCTTAGTTGTACGTTCTTTTTGTGATTGTAAGTCAGAATCTTTATTTCCCTCTTACCGATGCTAAGGTACTCGGATCTTGACGTCAACTAAGATTGCACTTTGTACCTAGTCCATTTTACTATGATGGTGATCAGATTTCCACTGGTGGAATTTTATTATTATTCATCAAATCATTCACATTCACCGTCAAAATAATCCTTAATTGTCTAAAGGGACAAACTTTAGAATGTGAAAAAGCTACTAACTTTAAATCTTTAAAAAGTTCATTCAATTTTTGCATATCTGCTTTTATAATGCGAAATAAATTTTAAAAGAATAATCAAGTGTCCGAATAGTGCCACTATACAGTAGTCATGGTCTAAAGTTAGTTATATACACATGAGTGTAAAATTGTTTATATCTATGTTCAAAATTGGTTAGATCTTTTAAAATGTTTTGAAAATTGGGAAACTAGACGTTACGACTCAAAATCCTTTTTTAAAATACCTAACGCAAGCTCCTGTCTTGAAATAAACATACAGATATTTTTTTTTAATTCAATTCCTACTTTGATGAAATATGTGTTTTAAACTCATTTGGGCCAGATCGATTCTGCCTGGTGAGCACTCGACAAGCCAAGCAATATGACCCGCTTTTCGTCGTCTTGTTTATATATGGATGAGCAGTCTATTAATCTATATATGTCATTGGTAGATACTGGCTTCAAACAAAGCCTACGTAAAACTGCGCCCGTAACACATCTATATTTCATTTGTTTATCTGAGTCTATCGTAAATTCCGTCTGATTTTATAAGGTAAGTTTTAATACTAATATATTGTTAAATATATATATTTTATGCAAGGATTTTTTAAATAAATTGTCAAGTTCCGACATACCCTCAATACCTATCAACAATGAGTAACACACATGGATAATTTAGATATATTTTTTTTGGAATAAGATATTATGATTTACTATGTTTAAATATGTTAAATAAGATTTTTCCTTATCATATTAATTTTAGTCTCTGTGAAATTATTCATTTAATAGTTTTAAATTTTTCTTTTAATAGTTAAAAGCATTTTATCTAAATCCTGTTCAAATTTCCTATTTCCTGTCTTAAATTTTTCCTTTCTTTTTAGCATGGCTATATCTAGAAGGTTTATTTCGATTTATATCTAGATAGTTTATTTGGATCTATATCTAGACAGTTTATGTGGATTTATATCTAGAAGTTTTATGACTTTTATACCTAGAAGTTTGGTACATTCTGAAGACCGTTGTTTGGTTCATCCAGAGAAGATCCACACGTTTCGAGTTAAGTTAGAATACCATAGAATATCACGAGGTCGTTCAAGTTGAAGAATTAAGAATAAGGATACCGAATCCCTTTAAAGAAGGCCTGAAGAATACCATGCAATAACATTCCTTATTTTACCTCCTGTTAACAAAGATAAGTGCATTTAAATAACTCACTCAACACGTCGACGAACACAAGGAAAACGCAAATTTTTAATTTCTTCTTCCTCTACCAAAAATAATCGATAACAGAAAACATGATTTCTTTTTAGTTTTTTTGTAAAAAATGCGGCATATCAAAGTTTTTTATGGAACGCCTAATATTTTATTGCATTTATGATAAAAAATTATAACAATCTGTAGTTGTTAGTAATAAATTTAAACAGGTCCCCATAGGAAGGGCCTCAGTAATATTTATTTTTAATTTTTTTCTCTACAATTTTCATTGGGGAGTATTTAGAGTAGAGAAATATACACGGATTCTAAATTATAAGGAATGTTGCCATTAATTCTGGAACAATTGATAGGTCAAATCAACTTCGTAAAGTAGGCTTTGATTGAGATTTGTATAATTCTTTATGATGCCAATGATAGCGATCAAAATTAAAATTTGAGTACGGTAATTTTACTGCACTATTTAATATCACCAAATCAGGCATTTTCCGAGCTCATATTTTCTAAATTTAACACAGCAAAATAAAACGAAATAAAAACCATATTAAACCGAAATGAACAGTGACTAATAGAGACGAATAAAAATACAGTAGCAATAGTAAAATTTTAAAATGACGCGTATAGCGACTACAACGATTACGTCCTACATATAACATGACGAGCTGTTAGCAACCTCACGTTCTGCTAAATTTGCAATATTTCTATTTCTGCTTGCCTTTAATATGTCATGGATGACCTCGTCAAACTTAAGACTTTACTCACGTTTACACGACTACCCGAAATCAAGTGTGTTATTATTGAAAAAAATAATGTAGGTACATCCAAAAGGTGAAATTTGATATTACCAGTTCTACAAGGAATTTCAAAAAACCGTTCACCCTAAATCATTTTAAAGGCGATGCTTTAGTGAGAAAATACAAAAATAAGTCAAAAATCATATAAGGAGGGACGTCTTAACAAAAAAAGGAGAGAATAAAAAATGACATTACAGGGCGTTCTATTGAAATTGTGAATTTCTACAGTTTTGATCTTGACCAATTATTGGTGTAGCAGCTGAAAAAAATTTATTAATACTAGAACACACTTAAAACTTTGAATATCGTTTTAAGGTTTGTAAAACACAAAAAAATTCACTTTACAAAACTACGGGAAGAGTAGAAATAAGCTGTAATTTATTTCTTCGTTCTATTATTATATGACTAGCGGTGAGTACTCTTTAAGCTGCTGGGTCCCCTCGGCCCGGGCCCTGGAGATTTAGCCCCCCTGTCTACCCTCTCGTCGGGCCAGGGTACTAGTCATCACACCACTCTCCTCGTCAATCTAAGGCATTGATCAGAGGCAAAAATAAAAAAATTTCTACATCTATATCTACATCATCATCTTTCTTTTCAATGAAACCGTTTAACTTAAAAAAAGTATTTTTGGCTTATTTTTATATTTTTTCATAAAAGCCTCACCTTAAAAATATTTTAGGGTGTATAGTTTTCATTGGAATTTCGTTTGATAAATATTGGGATTAGGTAGGTACCATCACAAACGCCGATTACAGAGTAGCCCGACGGGATCTAGGATTCCCTTGTAAATAATTTTGGGGGCCAGACTCCCAGGAGAAATGTAAAAAAATAATACCCACTTTAAAATTTCTAATAAATGGATATTTTTTGTGATTTTTTTATTATTAGAACAAAATTTGTTATTTTTGATATTATATGAGGATTGTTTTTGTTGATTTAAGATATCATAGGTTGTTTCTAGTGTTGTCTTTACATTTTATTTATTTATTTATTTATTATTATGTTTTTTGTTGATAATCATCACTTTGGTTTTATCCATATTTATAGGTATTTCCATTTTTTCTATTTCTTGTCCGTAAAAAGATATATATTCATGCTCATATTAAGCAAATAATAATTTTCGTGCTTGTTTTTGAGTCAAGCCTGCCACAATCTTAAATTACAAATAAAAAACTCAAAGTATAAACAATTATTAATATAAGTATTTCTAATAACAGTTTATTAAAACCAACTATTGGAATCGTTTGTCCACACATTATTTTCGTTTGTCCAGGCCCAATTTTCGTTTGTCCAGCCTTCAAAAAAAAGTTCTAGCAAATTTAAAAATTTGAGCCAAATATCACAGCACCGCCAAAAAAACTTTTTGATAATTTCAAAGTGGCACCCGATTGTCCACGATTTGTCCACGTTTGTCCAACCAAAATTTTACAATTTTTGTTTGCCAACCCACCAAAACCGGGATATTTCGAAAATAAAAAAAAAATAATAATTCTGATAGTCTTTGGGGACAACCTTAAGGTGATTACAGCACCCCACTATAATTTTCAGACAAGGATATCTCAAAAAGTAATTTTTTTAAAAAAGGCAATAATATATAGAATATGCATATATTTTAAAGTTTTAATTCCTTCCAGTTTCCGAGAAAAAAAATGCATTTTTCAGCAGCACTATTAATATAATCCCGAAATGTGAGCTCCTAATGTCTTCTTAATGATTTTTTAAAATTCGCCAAAATTAGTGGCTAAAACGTCTCGTTAAGTGCTGCCTTCTGTTGGAACGCAACTGTAACTTTCGTTTCGTACACTCTCAGTCATCATTCGTTTACTGAAATGATTTACACCAGTTTACACCAGAAGATAGCAGAAGATAGCGAATCGTTTTAGCCACTAATTTTGGCGAATTTTAAAAAATCATTAACAAGACAGTAAGAGCTTAAATTTATGGATTTATGGATAAGAATAGTGGTGTTGAGGAATGCATTTATTTTCATCATGATATTTCAAATTTAAAGTCCTTTGATTTTTACTTTCCTATCTGTATACAGATATAAGGAATGTATAGGAATCATGAATTTTTTCGACCTCGAGTTTTCGACGGATTTTTACGTTTTGAGGTCCCCTGAATCCATTTTGACTATTTTTGCGATGATGTCTGTGTGTATGTGTGTCTGTGTGTGTGTCTGTGTGTCGCATAACTCATGAACCGATACACCGAAAAACACCAAATTTTAAACTTAAGCTTTGTTCCAGCGTCCAATGAGCTGATTAGATTTTGGGCAGAGTCGGAATATCTGGGGGGGGTACTTTATAGGTGGTCATTTTTATATTTTATGGAATATATTTGTTATTTACGTTTGGGGAAGAAAATTCTTCAAATAAAAGTTACTTCTTATATTATTATCTATAATTTTTGTTCTATACAAAATTTTCCTAAAATGGTCCGTATTCGAGAAATTTGACAAAATGTAAAAAAATATTTTTTTATAAAAATTGTTCAAACAAAAGTTGTTTGTAATATAATTCTCTATAATTTTTATCCCAAACATAATTTCTCTAAAATGGACCGTATTCGAGATATTTAAGAAAATGTGTAAATTTCGAAATTTGAAGAAAACTCAAAAACGGATAAAGAAAAA
Source organism: Psylliodes chrysocephalus (assembly GCA_927349885.1). Classification (NCBI taxonomy): domain Eukaryota; kingdom Metazoa; phylum Arthropoda; class Insecta; order Coleoptera; family Chrysomelidae; genus Psylliodes; species Psylliodes chrysocephalus. The sequence continues at coordinate 60,268,967 of OV651819.1, read as the reverse complement.
AAAATTAAATTTTCAACTTAAGTTTTATTTCGGCCTGACGTGAAATGCTTAGATTTTGGACAAAGTCGGAACATCTGCGGGGGTACTTTATGGGAGGCCGTTTTTATATTTTATGGAATATATCTGTTATTTATGTTTGGAGAAGAAAATTGTTCAAATAAAAGTTACTTCTAATAACTAAAAGTTGTTTGCGATATCGATCTCTATATTTTTTGTTCATACATGATTTTTCTAAAATGGACCGTAATGGAAAAATTGTAGGAAATGTGCTAAATTTAAATTTTTCAGTATTTTTGTTTTCAATGAATATCTATAGAAAAATGTTTCGAGGTAGATGTATGTGGAAAATGTATATATTTAGTTTATCCTTTAAACATTTATAGAGGTGCTGCAATAGGTTGTACAAAATAACCGGAAAAAGCCTGTGATAACTAGATAGGAAAGTCATGTGTTGGACACATCAGATTTTTTTTCTCGGAAACTGGAAGAATTTAAAACTTTAAATTATATGTATATCCTAGATATTAAGTATTGCCTTATTTATTTTTCCAAAATTTTAATTATTTAAATAAATTACTTTTTGAGTTATCCTTGTCCGAAAATTATAAATTGGGCCTGTCATCACCTTAATACATTTTATACAAATTAAACACGACAATCGTTTATCCCCACATTATTTTCGTTTGTCCATCCAACAGAAATAAGTTATTAACAATGAAAAAACTCGAAATATGAACAATTATTAATATATAAGTACTGCTTAAGATAATTTATTAAAACTGACTATTGCAATCCTTTTTACATACATTATTTTCGTTTGTCCTGGCTCAATTTTCGTTTGTCCATCAAATAAAAATTAATACTTTACAAATAAAGAGCCCAAAATATGAGCAATTATTAATATAAATACTGCTAATGGAAATTTATTAAAACCAACTATGGTAACTATGGTTTGTCTTTACATTATTTTCTTTTATCCAGGCCTAATTTTCGTTTGTCCACCCAATAAAAAAGTTATGACCAAATTAAACAAATTGCCAAATTTCACTTCAACACCGCCATATTAAGTTCTCATTTTATCCAAATTGAATATTTACATGGGTCACTGTCACTACTGTCACAAGTGTAGCAGGTAGTTTCTCTTTCTACTACATACCTACATATCCGGTGTCGTAAATTATTATATACGTAAATATTATTCTATAATTTATCAGTTCATGGGATATTTATGGTTATAGAAAAAGGATTATTCTTCACATTAATTAATTGTCTTTAACAGTTTATGTCATAAATTGTTTATATTTTGGGTTCTTGGCTTGTCGATAACTAAGTTATTTTAGACGGATAAATGAAAATAATTTGTTGGCAAACGATTGCAGTAGTTTCTTTTAATAAATTGCAATTACAAATACTTCTATAACAATTGTGGAAAGGCGAAAATGAGGCTTGGACAAACGAAAATAATGTGTAGACAAACAATTGCAATAGTTGGTTTTATTAAATTGCCATTAGAAGTATTTATATTAATAATTGTTTATATTTTAAATTGTTAATAACTTATTTCTGTTGGATGGGCAAACGAAACTAAGGGCCTGGACAAACGAAAATAATGTATGGGCAAACGATTGTTTTATTTTTTAAATATTTCTGTTTTGGAGGGCGGACAAACGAAAATTTTGGTTGGACAAATCCACAAATCGTGGACAATCGAATGCTACTTTGAAAGTATCAAAAAGTTTTTATGGCGGTGCTGTGAAATTTAGCACAAACGAAAATTGGGCCTGGACAAACGAAAATAATATGTGGATAAATGATTGCAATAGTTAGTTTTAATAAACTGCCATTAAAAGTCTTATATTAATAATTGTTTATATATTTTGAGTTTTTAATTTGTTAATAACTTTTTTCTGTTGGATGGACAAACAAAAACAAAACTAAGACCTGAACAAACGAAAATATAGTGTGGACAAACGATTGTCGTTTCTAATTCGTATGAAATGTATTATATAGACCATAAAGATCATCTGCATTATTTTTTAATTTTTGAAATTTCTTGCTTAGACAAATCGTGGACAATCAAAGGCTACCTTGAAATTATCAAAAAGTTTTTATGGCGTTGCTGTGAAATTTGGCCCAAATTTTTAAATTTGCAATAACTTTTTTTTGAAGGGTGGACAAACGAAAATATTATGTGGACAAACGATTGCAATAGCTGGTTTTAATAAACTGTCATTAGTACTTATATTAATAATTGTTAATATTTCGAGTTTTTAATTTGTTTATAACTTATTTCTGTTGAACGTTCTATGGTTGAAAACAGTATTACCAAACCATTCTATAAATAAAATACTGGGTGTTCTATTTGAAAATCATACATTTTAAAATATGTATATTTTAAATCCATATATCTTTTATTTAAAATTTGTTTGCGTGTCTATAACACAAATAGAAATATTGAACAATTATGCATTAATGGGATCAAGTAACAAGCTATATCATGACACTAAAATAAAATAAAGGGTACATTTATAAAAGACCAGAACATTACAGTAAAGTTGGCATTATTTCGATGTTTGCCCATTTTTTTATTACAAATAATCTTTTTATAAATCACTGGTAGTGAAGTTGTCATCTTATCCTTTTTTAATTTGATTTTTTTTTCAAAAAAATTGTATACAAATTTGAAAAACAAAGCAACAAATGATTACCTCATGCTTCTATCATGTTTTTAACCAATTGATGGGCAAACGAAATGCTATTATTCTATGGAATTAAACTATGAAAATGTTTAGTTTTGTCTGGAAGCGAAAATTCTTATTGATATTACTTTTAAAAACAAAGAGTGGGCAAAAGAATTATTTCATGGGCAATAGTGGGCAAACGATGGGCAATCCTATCACACATTTTTGTAATGTCGTGGTGCCAAACCTAATGTATTTCAAAATATTTTTGGGCTTTTTCAGAATTAAAATGTTTTCTTTTTTATTAGTTGTTTAAAATTTTACATATTTAAAAAAAATATATATATAATTTAGTTACACATGTAAGTTAATGATTTTATTGATTGCAACTGAAAAAAATATTAATTAGGAAATAATGTTTTTTTATAATTTGATTCAAGTTAATAAGTAATAAAATTTTATGATGAAATATCAAATACCTACTTTATTTTTTCTGCTCTTTTCAAATATACAAACAAATTTTCAAAATTTTGATAAAAGGGCATTGTTTTGATTTGAACCTTTATTTAATACATTATTAGATAACATACTGAATAAAAAATATATGTAGTTAATATAAAACAATATACAGTGTGGTTCGTAAGTTACGAATGATTGAAGAAATAAGCAAAATGTATAAATCACCCCGAAGTTGTTAAGAATCAAAGACCCATTACATAAAACTTCTCATAATTGTTTAATCATATTATAGGTAGGTACATCAATAACCAAAAAAATCCTGATTACTCTACATTTTTTTAAAGTAATCGTTCAGTTAGGTAACAATTTATGCAAAGACTTTGACCGAAATTTATTATTAATTATATAAAGTGCTTAGATACATATTTTTTTAGTTCACTGAACTTCCAGTTAAAATAAATTGCTGTCCGCATCTGACGAAGTCAGGTGTTGAAGTTAAAAACATCGTATTGCAAAAGTCTTACACGGTTCAAGAATGTGCAGCATTCCCGGAAAGTCGCGGCCAAGATGGAATACTGCAGAATTTTAAAATCTATAAACGAGGTTGAAAAATGGCCGATGACCAGTTCTGTGAAATGAATTCACCTTTAAGGTCAAAATATTTCCATAAATAATAAAATAAAAAGTCAAACGCATGTTAATTAAAACGGACTTTTGAGGTTTTGCAAAGAATTATAAAAAATAATCATAGACAGAAGTTAAATTGTTTTTATTCTATAGGTATTTTTTATTCAGTTTAACATTACATAACTAAAATGAAAAATATCCCAACTTAAATGTGACCAAGACGTAAAATAAAATAAATAAAACACAAATCTAGTATCACATAATAATACGAGCGACCGTTTCCCTTCAGAAAACATCTACTTTTTTCTAATACCGCAACAGGTATTGAATTATATTCAAAGGAAAGACAGGAGAGATAGAAATTAAATTTCAACACTCGACCTTTGATTTTGCTCACTAAGGAGAACATTCTTGAACCGGGTTCATCCTTCTTATGACTCTTCAGCAAGAAATAGATAATTTCTCAATTCCAGCCTTTGATTTTGCTTACTAGGAACAGATGGTGACACCATTTCACTACTTGAATTGTTATTCTCTTCCTAACATTATTGTATACAAGTGAATGTGTTGCATTTGTTAATTACATTAGAGACTAGAGTTGTTGAGAATCTATCTACTTCTTGCTGTAGAGTCCAAATAAGGACGAAACCGGTCCAAGAATGATGTTCTCCTTAGTGAGCAAAATCAAAGGTAGAGTGTTGAAATTTAATTTCTATCTTTGTTGTCTTTCCTTTAGATATATTTCAATACCTGATGCGGTATTAGCCAAAGGAGTAGTTTTTTTCTGAAGGGAAACGGTTTTATTTATTTTATTTTACTATATAACTACTCCGTTTTTTTATATAGCCTTTGAAAGTCAAGAATTGCTCTCTCTGTGTAGGAAGTACCCATAATAGGAAAACTAACACACTTTCATAGTTATTCTAAAATGTAACGTTGCTACATTGCTTAACGAAATTCGTTAGATATTTTAAACCTTTTTGTTGATATGTATTAAAACATTATGCGGCAAAGGCCAGCAAAAAAAAGAAAGAATGCGATTTCGCATAAGATTTATACGGGAAATATAAAGCGAAACAATCATGAAACTACAGAACTTAAGCATGGAACAGCATGGACAAAGAGTAAAGTGTACTTTTCGAAGAAAACCCACTATTACAGGCCACTTTCTAAATCTAGGCTAGAGGTCATGGAAAATACAGAAAACGAAATCAAAGCATCCGGAAAACATTCAATAATTTTTGTTTTTATTAAATAGTTCTGTATCTGTAACGTGTAGGGGTGGGTTAACCCATGGCATTTAGGCCTCACTAGGCCCATTGTGCATCCTCCTAAGTAGATAGGCACCTCCTAGGACGTGAGCCAGCCTACAGATTTAATGTAGATGAAGTCACCAAGAGGTGCTTCTCCTTTATTGGCCGGTGTTAGCGAATTCTCGCCGAACACAAATCTTCTAATAAATGAGGGCGTCGGGCAATCGTAGAGGATATGTTCGATGGTTTCATCTTCTTGTTCAGATCCTGACAGCCCCATGCTATGGAGACGCTTCCGTAGTTGGCAATGTCCAGTCAAAATGCCTGTGATCAAGCGCAGATTCTGTCTAGTCATGATCAAGTATTTATTCGCTGTAGGGTTGTCAGGATAACTTAAAAGCTCCCTGGCAGGTCTGCAGCTTCTTGTTTTATCCCATGTTTTTTTTTAATTTCACAAGGAAATGTTCCTTAATTAGGCATGTTACTACCGATGTTGTCAATCCAAAAAGTATTTGGTTGGCTGCCTTCTTGGCAAGTGAATCAGTAAGACGGTTAACATTCTACTACTAACCCTGAATAAATTCGTGGCCTGTCCAGGGTGAGTAGAGCTTGTCTGCTATCTGTATAGATGAGCATGTTTCTTCCAGTGATATTATTTCTGGTGATTTCATTTGCTGCTATGAGAATCCCCGTGAGCTCGGTTTGAACTACATTGGCACTACTGCTCACAGCAATTTTCAAAGAACCACTACAGAGCTAGTACGCGTTAAAGAAAATGGCACCAAAATATTTACAGTAAAACTAAACAATATAAAGAAAGGCCTAAATGACGACTAAAACTAGAAAGAAAAATAGCAAATCTTAGAAGCAATATCAACCGCTTAAACCACTACCAACAAGCAAATAAATAAAAAAACTAGTAAAAGAGAAAAACACTTGAAAACTACGAGGTTCAAACTTAATACGCTAGTTTAGTGTGATGTCATTTTGATTTCACTGACATCTAATTTTAACCAATCTTTTAACAAAAACATCAATAAATTTGACATATACGTTCTTACTGTTTTTAGTTTATTTCTAAATATTGTTTACAGGTCAAAAAAATACTTTAAAGGTATGTAATTGGTAACTGAACGATTGTATATTTGATGCATGTTACCTACTTACTTTAGGAATATATTTATAAAAGTGGAAAAACGATATAATGTAGGTAAACAAAACGAACAAAACGCACTCAAAAAATATGACACTTTAATTGTCAGTAGAACCATAATTACATCATCACTAAACTAGCGTATATAAAGGAAATAAAGTTGAAATTGTAACCTACTGCACCCAGGTACCTTAATAATTTATTAATTCCATTTAATAAATATAATATTGCATTCTTATTAAATTCAAAATCCTTCATTTAATGAAAAATCTCCCAAATAATTAAATCTTATTTACGACACCTAATAAATAATATCTGCAGATACGTAAAAGATCCAAATTTCGTGCACGTGTATAGGAACCAGCTCAAGAAACCACCATAAAACATATTTCTTTTCATGAAGGAATTATCATTAAAACAATTAACTCGCTTATCTTCCTAGTTTCGGTGTTAAGACCGATTCGACAATATTTCGATACACAAAGCTCTCAAGGCACATAATAAATAAGCCACCTCCTTTTGCACCCACATTCGTATTTCTCTGGGAACTAAAGACACAGAGAGGGTATAAAAATCCATTAACTTTAGTATAAGAAGTCATACCAAAATGAGCTCGTATTCATTAATTTTTAATTATTTGATGTGCATGCATTCATTTTTTATTATTTGATGTGCAAGCATTCATTTATTATTTCTATCCAGTTATATTTTAAGTTCAGTAGTCAGTACCTTTCCTAAAACGTTCTTCCTAAACAATGTCTATCCTACAATATCTCTTATTCTTGAACGCTGTCAACGTCCCACGCTTGCCGTCCCTAAATATTTACTTCATAATATCCTTGTCGACACGTCCCGCACCACCTAAATATTTCCACCGTATATTTATCCAATGCAGTACCGAATTAAGTACCTTCCTTTCCACCACGACGCTAGACGCCTCGACGTGAGGCGACGCTCAACGCTGCGGCGTACCTAAATCAATGCCGTCACAACGCTAGATGAAATTAGTACATAATCTAATGTCTGTATTTCCAATGGTGAGTCAAAAGATTTATGTAACTTTCTTTAAGATACCACCGGGATTTCGTTTAGACGAGGGCTTTTGACATTTGCTACAAAATATTATCAATTTAACCAATAAACCACATGGCCTTCAAGTCATACACCCCGAAGACAGGATAGACATTTGTTTTCGATGGGTGAAATTTTAAGTATTTTAATAGAAATTATAAAAATCAATATTAAGAAATATACAGGGTTGTATTAAGTTATTTCAATATAAATTATAATAAGCAATATAAAAAAATATACACGGTTGTATTAAGTTAATTCAATAGAAATTATAAAAAACAATATATTAGAAATATACAGGGATGTGCTATCTTGGATAAATTGTACAAACCAAGATGGTAAAGTTTAATAGTAAGTTAACCAACTGGTGAATACACTATTCGTTAGCAAAAGGGGGGACACCTATATTCTAGGCAACCCGTTCTACTAGGTTTGAAACAAAGTATATGTGAAATCAACATAGAAAAGTAACCAACTGGTGAATTGGCGCTGTTCGTTACTTCCGTTGGTCATCACCTCTATACTCGTCGAAATATTTATCTAAGAGGGTGCAACAACCTGTGTATATCTAAAATAGAATCAAATCAACATCAACACACTAGTTAACCAACTGGCGAATTGGCGCTGTTCGTTAACTTCGTTGGTCATCAACCTAAATAAGAACATAAACATCATCTCAGTAGTTAACCAAGTGGCGAATTGGCGCTGTTAGTTAACTCCGTTGGTCATCAACCTAAATAAAATATATATATTGATAGCAAATGAATATGGTCTGCGTTTGAACGGGACTCAAGTGAGATCTCGGTAAATAGTACCAATTGTGATATGCTTTGCTAATTATTGCATCACATTTAAAGTATAAAAAATAAAAGAGTTAAATATAAATTTGTCTGATTTTATTTATCAATTTGCACCAAACTTTGCATCGAACCCTGGTTTACCTTAATTAACATTATCACAACGTGGGTATATAAATTATCAATTAATTAACTAGACGATCACTTTTACTACTAGAGGAAAAAGGCCAAATACAGTAAGTATAGAATTTTAAGTAAAATAAACTTGTGAGGTAAATAATAACATTTTAGAGAGCAAAATTACGAACAAATTGGGGTACCGGGGGTGGGCCGTTACAAAATCAAATAATTTTTAGACATTTTAAAGCAAAAACTAATAGTTCAAGAAAAAAGGCTGCGACGTTACACCGAATGTAAAAGAAGACGTGGACAATATTAAGTTATATAACGGTACCGAACTCAACACAAATAAAGGAATGCGATTTGGGATAGAAAAATTTAAACACGTAATAGGAAAAGGGAGATTGTAGAATAACGAAACACTAGAATGCATGCAAGAAGGAGATATGTATAAATACTTAATAGAAGAAAAAGAAACAAAAGCAGATGTTACCGCAAAGTATATTAAAAGGCTGGAAATGCTTACGAAATCTAAATGATCAGGCCATAAATACATTTGCACTGCAGTCCCAATTACTTATAGCTTTGGTGTTATCCATTGGATGAAAACCGATATAAATGAACTACAGAGGATAACAAACAAATCACTGACAAATGCCAAATTCCACCATCCTAAATAGGCCATCGAACGGCTTACGTTCGCATGGAAGTAGGTAGGAGGTTAATTGATACCAGCTACTTACTGATTAAACTGAAAGTTATTCAAAAGGAATACTTTCTTGAAAAACAACAGACCGCAGAAATTCATTTAGCAGTTGTAGCAATTGAGTATAACTATGCACCACTTGTAACTTGTAGTCAGGGACGTATTTATACCTTTTTAAAGGGGGGACTGAATAACTGGCCTCTTTACCTCTTAAGCCAGATCATAAACTATTTGGGCTCCTTATTTCTTAAGCTACATTAACCTAGATATCTACATATTGCACTATTGCATTATTTTTTCCTTTTAAGTTTATTTTTGATTTAGTTAACATAATATTACGTAGTGTATTAAATTACTAATAAAATAATTAGCTTTCAAATGAAGTGACACACTTTATCCTAGGTAATAATTTTTTATCTCGCTAAAGGGCGCTAAAATTAAAAGGAACGCAATGACCTGTAATATTGCTGAATTCGCCATAAAATTTCCCTTCCGACGATGTGCCATACTTGGTACTTTCCCTATTTAAATTGTATTGGTTATATTGACGTAAGGGAGACATATGACAGTTGATGATATTACAGAAAGGTGTCCCTCTTGAAATAAAAATCGACCTGTTTTTGCGTTTCTTTCAAAAAAATTCTACTTCAATATATTTTGACAAATTCACCTTATAGTATAATCACCTTCAAATTAAGTATGGATTTTCATAAAAATAAATTTAATAACTATAAAACTAAAAAAGATTTAAAGGAATTTTTGTAAGAGGTCCATCAAAGGTACACTTCCCCTATACAAATATGGGGTGATCCACAGAAAATTAGTCTATGGTAGGCATTGGAAAATTTGACGTATGTCGAATTTTTCTTTTTAAATTCACGTTCGTCCGTAGTTATCATAGACGTGACTCGTATCTTTGTCTTTGGGAACATTTTTTGTGGATCACTCCTTCGAAATACTCTTTATGTAATATTTGTCCTAAAAAGAATGTTTACTAATCTTATAAAAAAAACTTTTAATGTAACCAGTTCATTAGACATATATCTAATTATACATTTATCTAACCTTAGATATATAGATTATCTAGTTGCTGACTTAAAGACGTTTTTATCACTCGTAATTCAATCCCTGTTGTAGATATAGATCGTTGACATGATGAGACTACATGTCTCCATCTTTTATTTTACAAGCTATACAACATACATACCTAGAAGCGTTACCGATAGACTTTAAACTCTGAAAAAGTATTTATCATCACGAAGGTATCATTATTGGCGCGTCTTTATCAAATAGGAAGGTTTTAATTTAAATGTTAGTTATTATCATATCAAGATGAACAGCCGTAAAATAAAAATACTGCCAAAGGTGGATGTACGAGGTTTAACAACAACATTCCTCAAACTTTTCAGCAGAATTTCCTTCAAAATATTCTCCACTATGTAGACACTTTTCATTTTTAGTTTTCTAAATGACCAAGTTAATCATATTATGTTTGTGTTGTTTTTTAGTTTTAATTTATTAGTACTGTTTTTATAAGTTATAAAGAATTCAATAACGTTTTAAATTTGCATAGGTAATTTTTTGTACTTCTACATATCTGTGGCTATTTGGCAAAACATGATAACTTACTTTTTTGCGTTTTTAAGATTTTGTCACCATCATGGTGGAAAAATACAGGTGAGCGGTAAGCGGTATGAAATTCGGTCATCTTGCGCATGACGTCACTTTCAAAGTAGATTTTTATTTTGTCTATGTCTTCAATGTTAAAATGCGAGTTTTTATGTTACTTTAATATTTTTCTGATAGTGCTTAGAACTTTATAGATGTATTTATCTTAAAATTTAATATTATTTCTATACATCCAGATGTCTTTTTAGTAATTATTGGTAGGTATTATTCAATTAATTTCTAATTAAATTGATAGTATAATTGATATAAAATTAGGTTATGTCATATTTTTGCTGTATTTTAAAAATAAAAAAAAGTTTCTAATTATATTATTATTATATTATTGTTACCTACATTAAAATCTACTATTTTAGGAAATGTAGTTACTAGCCAGGTTGTGCAGTGTATGGCTACAAGAACTATTCGCGAAAAACAAAGGGAACCAACATTAAGTATTTTGGTTTTCAAAAACAGACGTTTTTAAAGCATAGATCAATCTTGCAGGAGGAAAGATACAAATAACCTGAAGAATGGTATGGTTTTTGCAAAACTAAATTGAATTATAATCATTTTTGTTTGTTTTGCTTCTTTTTAAGCTTGCATTTTTCTACACATTTTTCATAGGATAGTTTTGAAATATCCTTACAACAGAGGCTGTTAAACTGCTCACCTAAAACTGGCAGAAATTTAAAACCAACAGCAGTTTCTACTGAAAATCTCCGAGTTAAAAAAAGGACAACTATTGTCTGCAGAATGTGACGATAAATTAATAAGGCAAACAAAAAAATAAACCTTTATTGATAGCTTTGTTAATATTTCAGTATCTTCAGAACTAGAAATGTAAGTACGAATTTAAATTATTAACAAATTGTATATGGTACATACCTGAAAATTACATAACTTAGCACGTAGAACTATTGAATATTACAAGGAATGAAATAGAAATGTTTAATATTTTTAATTAAACTCTATATCATTGTTTCAGATGTGACCACCAAAATGAAATTGTTATTTTAGAGAAAACTATTGAAAGTCTTTGTGAAGAACTAAAAGAAATAACTAAAAATAAACCAAATCAAATATAGATTTGCACCTGCAGGAGTGTAACAGAAAAATCCGTCACTCCTAGAACTCCACGAGCCAAGATAAAAAATCTGATGTGTCCAACACATGACTTTCCTATCTAGTTATTGTAATGCGACAAATACGACATGTTTAATGTGGCATGAAGCTATATCCGATCGTAGGGCTGACCAAATTGCTTCCTGTATTGGAAAATGTTTAAATAATTTGCCATCAACTGTAACTAAAGGAGTGTTCTATTCAGATTCTTGCTCTGTTCAAAATAAAAATAATATTATGGCTGCAGCTATGTCATGGTTTTTACATTCATGTAAAAATCTCATAGTCTCAAAGTCATAGAACACAAGTGGAATGCGATGTGGACCATGCGAGAATCGAAAGAGCAAAAAAATCATTAGGAGAAGTTGAGATCAAAATCCCCCATGATTGGTATCGATTTGTCAGAAGTTATTGAGATGCACAAAGAAGACTTTTTGGCATATTTTTCTCTTCTGAGATCGGTGTTTGTGAAACATGATGCCACGGACTCGGACCAAAATATTCGTTGGCATGACATCAAAGTTTTACGGTTCTCAAAATACCTGGGACTTGGCATTATTGAAGTTAAATATTCGCATGACGAAGATGAGTAATTTACTCGTTTTAACATAAAAATAAGAGGAAAACATGATCCAGAGTTAAAGCCTATTTACAGCGGCCCCAAACCTAGGTATAAATCCTAAGAACAAGAGAACTCGCTGTCGCTCTTAAAATACATAGACACGGCTTGTCACCCATTTTACGAAAATCTGAATGTTAATAAAAGCGCCACAAAAGATATTATCTAAATAGTTAATAATTTCCTGTTGTTTATTCCATTTTTTTCCAAGTAAAGAAGACAATATGCATTTTTTCTGTAGTTGATATCTGCACACCCCATCCCATTCCATCTTGGCAAAACATGATATCTCATTCAAATTTCACTTTCCACCTTAGATAAAAGAAACAACAGATGATGCATTTCATTCATAAAGTATGTTTTGTTCAAATCATCGAAAAAGAGAAAGAAGATATTTTATGCGGATCGAAAGAAGACAGACTGTAATCGAAAATCTCGTCTGGCAACGCTGCTGTTGTACACAACTAAAAGTCTGTTAATATCAGTGACGTATCTTATTAAAGATAAAATCATAACTAATTATAAAAAAATAATGAAATACTAACCGATATGATGTGCAATAAACTTTATAATGGTTTAAACTTTAAAACCGATTGGATTTTGTATAAGGGTATGAAGATCAGTGGAATGTAGGAAAAAAGCTTAAAAACACAATTTTTTTCAAGAATAATACATTTAATACATATAAAGATGTTAAATAAAATAAAATAAATAAAATAAAAACAAGATAAATAAATCAAGATTTATTTTAAACAAATTTACGAATTCAATTTTGGGGTTAAAATTTGAACAGTTTTACAAATTGGTAAATGAAAGATTTTTAAATCAAAATTTAGATTTTTAACACTACAAAGAGGCATGTAATATGAGTTTATAAAAAAGTTTGTCCTTGTTAAGCATCTACAAAATTTAAAGAACTTACAATATAAAAATTTCTTTGTAAGATAAACTACCAACTTTCATCTTAAAGGATAAACACTTAAATGAACATTTCCGAAACATAATTAAGTTAGTTTTTAGTTACCTAAATGAGCTTTCTCGAAACAATGAACTTAGTTTTGGCAGTGCTCCAGGCTTGAGATATTTGCTTTTTGAAGAATATCATTAAGATCAAAATGCTCCTAGCATAACACTCTTTTTTAGATACCTTCATTTTCTTCAAGTCCTACAAGTGATAGCCAAATATTTCTTGTATTCCTTTCAGTTGGGAATCTAAAAATCAAGCATAAGCATATTTATTTTACCACTATAGTCCAGACTAAAGTGTTTTTATTAATTACAATTTTTTGCGAAATTAATAATGTTCAAAGATCAAAGAAAATAATAGTAATATAAAAGTAGACATTACATGTGATATTACGGCAAAAATCTTTAAATCTACACCACTGAACTATGCAATACATCATCACCTATAACCTTACTTACTTATGAAAAGATATTTTAGCACCCACATTTTCCAGTTTTTTGCTCAAAATGCACTCACGAACCATGTTGTTAGCTATACACAAGCCGAAATTTTTCCAAAAAAGTCTAAAGATTAACAAAAACATCCAATATGCAACAATTTACTGGATCGCACCGTCGCAAACTACAGTTCATCAAATTTCTAGAGGCTTTCGACGGCTAGACAGAGAAAGCACTACTGACAGGCATCCCGACGGATTTACGCAATGAAAGTACACTCTGCGCATCAAGTATTTCACTATTTCATTCAGACGTAAATGTCAGATGTAAATTTCGCTAAAACATTTCTTTTATTTTCGTTTGTGTTTTTTGCTCATTACAGTTTAATAGAACCTAAGTATGGAGTTTAATAGCAAATTAAGAGGCCGCGTGATTAACAGTCAATCTCGCGAAATAATAGCCACTGTTATAGAGTTTATGAGAAGAGAAGGAAACTTTAATTCACCTTCAATACCATTTAAAAATGTAAATGATCGTGTTGCTGCAGCCACAGGAGTATCTAAAAACACTGTCGTCCGCATTTCTGGAGAGAAAAAAAGAATCGATAACCGTGAGATATCGGAATTTTCATCACCAAGAAAAACCATTAAAAAACCAAAAACAGTTAATGATATAGATGAAGCTGCACAAGAATCAAATTTTATTTTTTTATTATTAGATAGCTATTTTTGTTTCTGAGTTGTGTTCATTTACAGGCTCAATTTTTTTCCGTTTCTCCTTTTTGATTTTATATGGGGTTTCAAGTTGTTTTTGACTTATTTCGACGTAAATCACAACAACACACTTTTTTAATAAAGCAAACAAGTGTTAAGAGGTATATGTACGTGTAAACTACAATTACAAAAAATTGATATGAAACCCATGAAACCACCAACAAAAATGTAAAGCTAGCTTCCGTACTAGAACATGGTGTCATTCGTCGAGATAATTTATCGTTTTGTTTAATAGATCAAGAAATGTAAATATTCCCGTTATTTTTTATAAAATTATAAGAGAAATAAATTTTTTTTCTAAATAGTATAGTTTATTATTTTGTAGAAAAACAAAATTTCGAAAATTTTAGTAATGTTTCAGAAACAACCGTTATTAATAATAGGTACCATTTTCCTTAATAAGGTAGAAATAAAATATAAACTATTTCCACGATTTACAAAGGCCTACAAAAAAATTATAGGTATTTTCCGCTATCCTATAAAATTTATATTTTCTGACTCAATTTCAAAAGGTTGAAGGAATTCCAAAACACCTTTTATGGCATAATAATTATTTTCAATTCTACATACTATCTTTAGCTGCTTTTAAAAACGTTCTAAGAAAGTCCAATCAGACCAATTTAATCCCTAAACTATTCCACACTTTTAAAATGTAATTACCTAAAAATATTAAAAACTATTTAAAATAACTTGTTTAGCAGACTGTACAATAGCTATCTTAGTCACACGTAGCGCGTTCTCTGTCTGGGCGTCGAACACCTCTAGAAATTTGATGAACTGTATCGATGGATAAAATACTATACGTGACGTCCGTGACGTATAGTATGAATGAAACAAAGTTATTTTAAATTTCGGTGGTGTCACGTTTAACGCTTTTAAAATCCTTGCATTTATTTGCAGAAATAATAATGGTGATTGCCGTAGTTTATCTTAATATTTGTAAAGTTGTTATTTTAGCAAGCGTATGTATGTAAAAACGATAGGTACAAAAATGCCCTGCCTAATGGTGTAAAAATAGGTGCTGCTAAAATATCAAGTCTGCTGAACTTAAACTAGATTAATCTACTTTGTACACATTTTATACGTTTTTTGTTTTGTTACAAGTAATTTTATTTAGAGATTTACTATTAGAAATGTTTCGGGAAATATTGCAACATCTCGGCCCACAATGCGTCGGAGTTGGAAACACTGCACTAGGTACGAAAATGAATTGGTGGGGACGCTTGATGTGTCGCAATATATCTCGAAACTATTCTAATTAATAAAACTTGTTGCTATTAGTGAGTTATAGGTAAAAACTATTTTTAAATAGGAAAGGGATAAACTACACAGCCTGACAACAGCGCACCAGGAAACGCATGTCGGTTCATTTACGAAATAGCTACGCGCTACGTTTCTTTGCAATGTATGACCGGATTTTAAATGTAAATATTTTTTTTCAACAAATGTTTTTTGTTTCCTACACTCCATGTATCTATCATCACACAAAAGTTATATATAACTATAACCAAAGGTATTACAATAAAAAAGTAATTGAGAAAAAACAATTTTCCAAAATACACAATTTTTAAATGGCTCTCTTGTAAAATGCGAAAAAGTGAGTTATTATGTTTTGACAAATAGCCACAGATATTTATGTCTCTATATTTCGTTAAAAATTTGGAAATGCGGCAACAAAGCCAAACTTTTCCAATTTTCAACGTATATTTTGCCCGACATAATTCAACCCACACCATTTTAAAAGCAGGTAAGTGGTTATGGTTTGGAACCCAACTCGGATACGTCCACAATTATCCATCAGGGGATTCTGGATTCTGCGTCCACGATTCTTTTAATCTCGATGAGATGAAGAAAAAATAGAGAATTTCGGCAATACGAATCCAGTTTTCGATTAAATCGAGAGTTTGTTGGGATATAAGTACTTTTTATGAAATTTGTAAGTATCCTATTAAAGCTAGATTTATGGTTCGGCTAATCGAGCGTTTAATAGATCAAACAATGGCTCCATTCTATGCCGGTTTTGTGAAACAATTAAGCGTATCGTTAAATTATATGGTTCATTGTTCTCAGATTTACTACCTGTTAGCTTGAATTTATTTATTATTAGGAACTGATATCGGGGAGTAATAAAATACATATATTTATTCTTATATTTTAATATTATTAGCAGAATATGGAGCTGAACAAATAGTGTTAATCTACACCACTATACATATATGAACTAACCATCATTCAATTGTATTAATAGTGGGGAAAGAGTGCCCAAATATAATTTCGTGACACATTTAAAAATGTTTTTTGAGTTATTTGCAATTGTTATGTAAATGGTAGAGTTATCTGTTAGAGTAAATTAACAACGAGGTACATAACAAATATTTTTCAAGGCCTATAAATTTGACTATTAAATTGTTTAAATCGTTATTCACATTGACTTCTTGGAAATTTTTGATGTCAAGGTGCAAGTTAATGACAAGTGGAGAGAAAGGTTTCAGCTTAGATTAGAGAAAGTAATCTGAGGGTTCAAAATCTATAAATGTGACTATAATTATATTAAAAATGTAAATGGGATAAATCCTTAGACTATAGAAATCTATAATCTAAGGGTTAATCGTTATTTTATCATCTTTTTGGAGATTACTAAAGGCATGGAAAAACCAAACTGATAACAAGGGGGTGGGATTATAAGATGGTAACCTACCTAGGATTTGGTATGAAAATAAGATAGGCGGTTGCAGTTAGTATCTTGATCAGTTCCCAATATTACTTACCCTGTTTGATTAGCCTTTTATATTATCTATTACAGTAAGAAGTTGTGGTTATTTTCGGTTATTAGTGACTGTAGTATTGAAAAATGCAGTGTGGTTCAAGTTCAAAGTTTACACCTGTGAAACGTATAAAAAAAGTGTGCGTTATCATTTACTTTTTAAGTGTTAAATATGAATTTGGATTTTCTGTTTTTAGGAATTATGATTTTTTAAACTTTAGGGTTGAGAAATCAATCCCTTTTACCATTTGGAAGCATTTTTCCTTTTAAGTTTATATAGTACTTGCCATTTGCTTTTTATTTCCTTAATATGAACTTGGCTTTTCATTTATGTTAGGAATTAAGATTTTTTTTAATATTAAGGTTGAGAAATCAACCCCTTTGACCGTTCGGAAGCAATTTTCCTTTTAACTGTGTATAGTACTAGCAATTTACTTTTTAAGTGCTAAATATAAATTTCTCTTTTTATTTATTTTAGGAATTATGATTTTTTTAAATATTAGAGTTGAAAAATCAACCCCTTTGACCTTTCGGAAGTAATTTTTCTTTTAAGTGTATATAGTACTTGCCATTTACTTTTTAATTTCTCAATATAAACTTGGCTTTTCATTTACGAATTATGATTATTTTAAATATTAGGGTTGAGAAATCAACCCCTTTAACCGTTCGGAAGCAATTTTTCTTTTAACTGTATATAGTACTAGCAATTTACTTTTTAAGTGCTAAATATAAATTTGGATTTTTATTTATTTTAGGAATTATGATTTTTTTAAATATTAGGGTTGAAAAAGCAACCCTTTTGACCGTTCGGAAGCAATTTTCCTTTTAGCTGTATATAATACCAGCCATTTATTTTTTAATTGCTAAATATGAATTTGGCTTTTCATTTATTTTATGAATTATTACTTTTTAAATATTAAGGCTGTATGTCACGATACTAAATTAAGTACTAAATTTAGAACTAAATTAATGCATTTTTTAAGTACTAAAAAAATTCACGTTGCAAACAGCAAATTTAGTACTAAATTTAGTGCTAAAAAAAGTCATTAATTAAGTACTAAAAGTGCGCCGAAATGTTGCGCAGAAGTTTTTCATAGAAAAAGTTGACACGACGGTATTTTCTGTACCCTTTTATTTTTAATTAGCGACAATTTTACATTATCGCCTTGAATAAAGTTCGCTTGTTTGATTTTGTAGGTTTTATTGTGTTTTTTTCGTGGTTTTTATGCTGTATTTGGTTGTTGTCAAGTCAACTAGTGTCAAATTGATAATAAAAACACCATTTACTTGTCTGTTTTACACATAATATTTCATTTCTCTGTTAATTTTACGTATTAATACGTCAATGCGCGTGCGCCTATAGTAAATTTAGTACTAAAAATTGGTATCGTTGCAAAAAAAATTCTTAGTTCTAAATTTAGTACTAAATTAATAACTTAATTTAGTGCTAAATTTAGTACTTAATTTAGTATCGTGACATACAGCCTTTAGGGTTGAGAAATCAACCTTTTTACCATTTGGAAGCAATTTTTCTTTTAAGTATATATAGTACTTGCCATTTACTTTTTAACTGCTTAATATGAACTTGGCTTTTCATTTTCATTACGAATTATAATTATTTTAAATATTAGGGTTGACAAATCAACCCCTTTAACCGTTCAGAAGCAATCTTTCTTTTAACTGTATATAGAACTTGCAATTTACTTTTTAATTGTTTAATATGAACTTGTCTTTTTCTTTTCTTTACGAATTATGATTTTTTTTTAAATATTAAAGTTGAGAAATCAACCCCTTTGACCATTCGGAAGCAGTCTTTCTTTTAACTGTATATAGTACTTGCAATTTGCTTTTTAGTTGCTTAATATGAACTTGGCTTTTCATTTATTTTAGGAATCATGATTTTTTTTTAATATTAGGGTTGAAAAATCAACCCCTTTGACTTTGGGAGCAATATTTCTTTTAAATGTATTACTTGTCATTTGCTATTTAATTGCCAAAAATGAACTGAATCGTTTTTATTATTTCCGTTTTTTTTATGTTTAGCTTACTTCAAAATTATGATTACCTATTTAATGAAAATTATAAAATATAAGTTTATTAAACTTATTAAAGCGTTGTCTTCTGGGATATTTAATTTTTGTCATATTTAGCTTGTACGCCACTGAAATGCCCAATCGTGCTTTTCGGAAATTTTGGCTGCTGAAATTGGCTACTTTCTTTACACGGGTATAGATTACTACATTCTGGATGTTCAGTCGTAATTATACGGGCGGTCCGGTCTACATAGAACACCCCTTGTCTGAGAAGGTGTATCTTTGATATTTTCACCCAACCCAGAGGTCGCGATCTTCGGACTAAATCGCGTAATGAATAGGGTTGCCATTCATCCCGGTACACTGGGACCTGTCACCGGTTTGGAACTTTTGTCCCGATCGTCCTTATTGATTTTCTAAATGTTCCGGTGAATAAAAATATTGGGAACATTGAGGTTTTATTAGGTTTGTTTCAACGAGCTATAAAACCATCCTGGGTGCTCTCCAGTCAAGCTGGACTCATGATTGCATTGCATGTAGCATATGACCGGGTAGTTACAAGTTTGTTTTCGTTGCACAATTTAATGCAAATTCAATTTCAAAATGACATTTACAGAATTTCATAGGCACGTCATAGATAAACCATAAACCAAACCTGCTAAAACAGGTCAAGAAATCTAAAATATATAAAAACAATTAGGCATTCCAAACTGAATGGCTACCAGTGGGTTTTGACGGGTTATGATATGGAAAAATTATGGCAACCCTGTAGGCCTAGTGATTTGACAAGGTCAATGAAATAGATAGTTACATAGATTGATTATCCATATTTTTCAAAATAAACATAAGCGTATGCCTTGAAGTAAAAATGTAAGCAATTATTATTTTTTAAATATCTAAAGGCTAAAAATTGGTTTTAAAACACATTTTTGCTAAACCGATTCAAATTAATAAATATTTGCCAGGCAATATGGCCGCTCGTAAACGACCAGCTTTGAGCAATCTATATAACTATATATGTATCATTGACCCTGTTAATGACAACATGACAACAGGGTTGCCATATCTATACTGTCATTACCCACTGGTAGCCATTTGGACAGGTCGTTGGAATGCCTAATTAGACATTCCAAATAAAATGGCTACCAGAGGATTTTGACATGGTAAAATTATGGCAACCCTGTAGACCAGGATAGCTATTCACTAAGTCATGGGAGTGCTCCCATATATTTTGCTCTCTTACTCTTAGGTGGGTATATCGTGCTTACTCACTTTTAGCCCAGGTACATGCGTAGTAAGGTCAGATTTTATACTATGGAAGGGAGAATTGCGGGCTTGCCAGATTAGGTCCGTATTTGTCACAAAGCAAATTTGAATTACTAAGGGCTGATTCCACCGTTGAGTTAAACGGAGATTAAAATGACATTGTTAATGTAAAAATGTCATTTTAAACTTCGTTTAACACAACGGTGGATCGGTCCTTAAATAGTAGATCAAAGTTATTCTGTCGACTTGGCAACGTTGGCATGGGAGTATGGGAGCATGGGAGTGTGGGAGTGCTCCCATGAGTTAGAGAATAGGTATCCTGGTGATTTGTCAGGGTCAATGATAGATAGTTATATAGATTGATCATCCATGTTTTTCAAAATAAACATAAGCTTTTGCTTTGAAGTAAAAATGTAGATAATTTTTTTTACTATGTTCAAAGGCTGAAAATTGATTTGTAAACACATTTTTACTAAACCGATTCTGATTAATGAGCACTTGCGAGGTAATATAGCCACCCGCTTTGAGCAATCTATATAACTATATATGTATAATTGACCCTGTCAATGACAACAGATCCACAGGATTGCCATGTCTAAAGTGTCAATTCCCACTTATCAGCATTTTAACAGGTCGTTGGAATCCCTAATTAATTAAGACACAGACAAATTGTTCTGACACCTGACGAAACGTCAGTAAGATGTGTCGTGTGTTTTTGTGTATATTTACACTTACACATTGTATGCATACTATAGCCCCATGCCACCCTACGCGACGTTATCCGACGTGTTGTGAATCTCGACTTGTCTGATTTCTTCGCCCCACTCATCGGAAGAACTACTACTCTCCATGACTTCTGATTTAATACCGAAATAATAGATAGTAATTTAATGCTAAGAATGTGTGAAGAATATTGACAGAGGCGCCATATGCAATTGCAATATGTCCACCAATGAAAAAAATCCCTTGTCCCGTAACCACCAAAAATTTCTTTAAACTTTGGCGCAATGACATTTGACAGTATTCTTATAACTATGAAGACTAAAGATAAGGAGGCGAATCGGCATACTCAAAATACGGTCCCAAAAAACGCTAGATAATTGATCTTTTATAATTAACCGCATTGGCGCTGGTACTGCTTACGGTGTTCAAAATACATGGCTTCTTATGGGAATTATACATAATTTTGTCAAAATAATAAAAATAAACTTGTTTATAGCCAAATAAAGCACAGAACAAACTGTTGTATTTATTTCTAAATAATGTTTTAATTGATAAATTATTTAATTAATACGCTTTTATTTTAACAAATAAAATACAAATTAGGTATAATTTTAACTAATAAAATACAAATTAGGTATAATTATAACTAATAAAATACAAATTAGGTAGGTATGACCAAATTCGAAAAGATTTGTTAAATGCTAAAATTTTTTGTGGCAATTTTTTTTTTAATTGTAATAATATATAGTTTTGAGCGCAAAATAAAATACGGTTAACATATTTTTTATTGCTGTAATACAAGTATAAAAGGAGATTTGGGAATGTACATGGATATTACCCCATCCCTTAATTTCAGCTTTTCTCTTTTTATTTTGCTAACAGTACCATCAGTAAAAATAGTCTCATAATATTTGTTATCTTTTAAAAAGTATAAAACAGCATCATCTCTAGAAAGTGCTTTATCGGCACTAGGAACGATATATATGCTGCCAC
This sequence comes from Psylliodes chrysocephalus, assembly GCA_927349885.1. NCBI lineage: Eukaryota > Metazoa > Arthropoda > Insecta > Coleoptera > Chrysomelidae > Psylliodes > Psylliodes chrysocephalus. The sequence goes on along the minus strand of OV651819.1, from coordinate 60,246,735 downwards.
TGTTCTAAGCGTTTAGTATCCTATAAAAAACATTTACAATGACACAATTGGAGTTCAACAAAAAAATAACAGTAGCAACTCTTTATCTAACATTAAAACTCTATAAAAAATAAATTTTCTTTTCTAGTAAGTGTGGGATCTTTTAAATGATTGTATCCCATCAATAAATAAAAATATATTTATAAAAGTATAATTGTATAATAAAACTCGATGTCATGACATGTATATAAATTGTAATTTCCAAAGTCATAATTAGAAAAATAAACAATTCTTGTTTCCCTCGCGATGAGTTCAACCTTTTGTCTTTGCTAGAACTGCCACTAAAGGTTGTCTAAAAGATGACAGCAATTTAATGCGTATAAAAATGATAAAGATATGTAGCGCAAGTATGTCGCTGCAGTAAGTTAAATTTAATGTATAATTATTGTTGTTTGTGTAAGTCAGGATCTATGACTGTAAAAATTGTATACTATAGTAACTTGTAATAAAATAAACTACACTCGTAAGATACATATTGTGACTAGTTTACAATAAATATTATATTTAGACATAAATACATTATTTTACTTACATTAGAAGATTTAAAAAGACATTGAATTGATTTCTCCGTGTGTTTTCTTTAGTTTTACATTTGATTTGTATCCTGTTTTACAATCTGAAACGACGTAAATCTTACTATGTTTTTTGTCACTCATGTTACTTTTTTCACATTATTTCGATTCTTTTCACCAGTTTTTTTAAAAATCTCTTCATTTTACATTGACTTACATAGAAAATTGACACCGCTGTTATTCGACATGCCAACTACAGTCAATTTCGCGAGCTTTATAAAAAGAAGGATGGAAATTTGAAATTTGACCATTGCCGATTCGCCTCCTTCTCTCTAGTCTTCATATTCTTAACACATTAAATTACTGTTTATTATTTCGGTATTCAACTATAGCTTAAAGTAATGTAGTATCATGTGTGTGATACATTATGTGTGCACACATAATGCATCTGACGCAAGTGACACATCATGTCGGATGGCGTGGCATAGTGTAGTGTTAGAAATATGTGACGTCACAAAGCAGGGCGGGGTATACGAACTTTCCAATTATTGATATAAAATAATGAGGAGATGCTATGACGATACTAAAAGTGTCCGGACAGTTTTACGTCATATGTCAAATTCGAGCAAGTGAGTTAGTCAGTTTAAGTGAGAATAAATATGATTTTTTTAAATAGTATGACTTAAATGATATAAAAACATTTTCATTCAGTAAATCTTCAAATATTAAACTATTAACGTCAAAATCAAATCAAAATACGACTCAAAGTGCGTTCACTTGTCATATCGCAAAATAGTGTTTATTTCCTCTCTACATTATTTTATCTTGATCTTTCCAATCAAGCTGTCAAACTCTAAAATTTACCGTAAGACAATTTTAATTGTTTAAATAAAACTACGAATTTAATAAATCGGAAGTATGTGTATCAATTCAATGATTGTTAACGAAACACGTCTCCAAGCTCCAGGTAAAACATTTACTATTGTTTTTGAGGTTATGTTGTTTATTTAAATTTTGTTTTGTTTCAGTTCCTACAAAATAGTCATGTGTTTTATACCCAACTCTAAAACAGAAAACTGCTTAAATGGATACTATGTCATCGGTATTCTTTTATAGAAAAACCATCAAAATTAAGCGATGAATGAGTTCCATCAAGAAATAGGCTCTTATGACAATGATATAAAGTACGTAACTTTAAACAGGTCTTAGATTGCAGTTGCCAGCCAAGAAAAATCATTTATCATTGTACCAGAAGGTATGAAAATTTAATTATATATTTTATTTGAACAAGGATAATTTCTTGAACCTAGTACAATTTTGTATGAATATTTGTTTTATTTTGTAGGTTGTCCCTAATGAATTTAAGGTTACAGAAATATTTTCTATCTAAAAATGCTAGAGGTACTTATAAACAGTGTCAGACTGATGTAGCTGTGAGGATTTAACTCGAATGATGGTGTCGCATGCATTTACAAAAAAAAAATAAAAGCTAAACTTACATTACAGTTTTTATAAAAGACGATATAAAAAATAAATATTGCACTTAAATTAATTCAAGAAACTAAATAGTTGTGTCTATATTAGGTATGTACCTATATCATGAAGACTTAATTAAATATTTACCGATATCAGTACCTGGGATGTAAACTGAACTGTGTCATACTATTAATAGAGGCCTGTTAGAGGTATATGACACACTATATCATAGAAAAATTGTTATTAGAATAAAAATACGTAAATACAGGGTGATATATTTAAAATGTGTCTTATTAGAGTATAATATAATTTAATTGTTATTGATAAGACCGTAAGTCTGGGACCCACTTAATGTACCATTGATGAATTCAGACAGATCATACGAACTCGAAAAAAAATATAAATACAAGGTGATCCATTTAAAATATTGCCCGATGACGTCATATCTTGAAAACCATTACGTATGCGGGAAATCTGTAAACGTCAATAAATAGTACATAAAATGTACAAAAACTTTTATCGAAGTCAAATTATCGTACAAGTCATAGTTAAGCCATAAATCAAGTGTTCCGCCCATATAGAATGACCCTGTATATTATGAAATATTCTAACCGGACTGCTTGTATAATTACGACTGAACTTCATTACAAGTAAGTCGTTTAATCGTAAATTATTTTACACTGTGAAATATGTTAAATTTCCATAGCCTTTATGGATTTTAAAACTTTAACAGTATATAGATAGGCGTCTCGAAGGCGGTGGCAGGAGAGGGACGGTTGCTCCTCTGGCTTTTCATTTTATTAATTCATTATTACTTTTTAAGTAACTTTTTTCATTATTACTTTTAAAATAATAAGAGTTAATTAATATCAATATTTTTTGGCCCCTCCAAATTTATTCCTGCAGACGCCCATGAGCATAAAGTAGTGACGATGATTTATAACAAACATTTTTTCAAGTAGGTAGGTATTTTTCAATTTAAAAAAGGAATAACGCGGTTTGTTTGAAATTTAATCGTATTTGCAACCTTTCAAAATATTCGCTGAATTTTACATAAAATTCCCTGACTGTCCTTCGATTTTATTGTTAAAAAATCCATATTATTGGATTTTTTTTTCAAACGATTGATTCCTAATTTCTCTCGAAACATACCTACGTCGACTTTTACACAACCACAGCTACAACACCGTAGTTACAAGAAGGCGACATAAGTGAAGCAAGTAACACAATCTGAAAAGACATTAAAGAGCAGTTTTTTTGAGTTGGTCAGCGCATTGCTTGTACGTGCTCTGGCAGTATCTTAAAGAACATAAATATCGAGTTATCGCCGTAGAGAAGCGAAATAAATCTATCAAACCGAATATAATAAACCGACGGAGTTGCTGAATTTGTAAAATAAATCCTGAAATAAGTACGAGACCGACCATTTACAATTGGACAGGTTCGGAACTAGTAAAATTTAATCCTACTCGATTTGATTTCGGTGATGTGTTATTAAAAAATTTACCAAAATGGTGAATATTTATTGTGTTGAGAATATGAAAATGAACAATTTTCAATAGATTTCATAGTTATCATCTTACGAATCATTGTGAACACAAGTAAGAATTTAAAGCAATAATTTATTGTTTACAAAAAATGAAAATAATGGTAGTTTATTTGTTTTTATAGGAAATATATGTCCTCCCTTGGCTTTATAACTTTTTTAACACGATATTTGTTGGTCTCAAAACCATATCTACATTAAGTAAAACTTACAGCCTCAATTAGTTTTTTTTGTTGTTGTTATTAACCGAAGTCTAGCTATGCTTCAGACTAAAAAATATAGGTATTCCGTTATTCGACGTGAGGTAATTATACACTGCGCTCCCTTCTTCAGATGATAAGTAAACGTAGTACTCATTTATGAGCTAGTTGTGCACCATCCCATACAGCACACATTATTTCAGAAATGTTTCAGAAATATTTTAAACGTTTCAAACATAACATTTCCAGCACAAGTTCCTGAAATATTTCTAAAATATTTTAGTTAAATATTTTACTGAAAATGTTTCTGAAATATGGTATACATGTTACACGAAAAGTTACTAAACGGGTTATGTTGTAAAAGGCCAACAATTAATGAAAAGTTTCTGATTTGTAAGAAGAAGATGAGATATGTATTTATTTTATTTTATCATGTCCCTGTCCAGCCACCAGCTATAAACAAGCCTATATTCTAAATAATTATAGATTTGAGTTGTTGGTTTTTGATTTTCATGCGTTGTGAACTTGTTATATGGGAAGCAGAATTATGTCTTTAGAAATTAAGGTGAGAACTACATAAATAATGCTTGCTTAGGTGGATCTACGTGTTTTGTTTAGACATGAGTATTGTTTATTATAGTTAATTTAAAACAACATTAATAAAACTATTGTTAATCAAATAATTTGTATAAATCCTTTTTAATTACCTATATTTTGTTTCAGATTAGTGCCATTTATAGAAATTGGTGGAAATGAAGAAATTTGCCAGCTTTGGGGCTGTGCCAGTAAAAGTAACATCCAAGTTATTCAACGTTTCCAGAATAAAGTATTATGGAACATTGTCGATGCATCCTGGTACTGCCATAATACTGATCTTCATAGGAACCTTAAAGTGGAGACTGTTGAAAATACAATACAAAAATTTGCCAGTAGTCACCAACAACGATTGCTCCAACATGGAAACCTTGAGATTATCCAACTCCTCAACAATGCCAATCTAATAAGAAGACTCAAGAGAACCAGGCCTTTTGAGTTATTTCAGTGATGTTAGATTAAAACAGAGTAGTGCGGTTAAGTGAAGTGTTATACGTTAACGACAGTGTAACTAAATAATTAGACTCTAAAGTACACTATATAGTGAGAAGAAACTTAGTTTATGAAGTTTTTCATCCCTAGATAAGTTAGGTAAAAATAAAATTGCTAATTGATCTTAATGATTAGATTATAATAATCGTAAATGTTTCTTTACTTGGAGCATTTATTAAAAAAAAGCTAGTTGTTTCAAATTAGTGCATTTAAAGGAATTGGTGGAAATGAAGCAATTCACTTCTATATTTTATGAAATATTCTTAAAAACATATTTATTTATTTGTTTTAGAATCAATGTTTGAGTTTTGTGTATTTTAAATAAACATGTATATTTTTAAATGTCTTTTTTTAGTCTAATAATATATTAGAAAAAAAACTAGAATACATTTCTGAAATATTACCTACTATTTAATGTTTCTCAAAGATTTCTAATTTTCATTTCAGAAATATTACTGTGAAATATTATATTTTGAGGACATTTTTATGTTTCAGGCATATTTCAGAAATGTTTCTGGGATGTTTCGTAATATTTACATTGCAAATGTTTCAATGTAACATTGTTGAAATATTTCCGAAATGTGTTTGTGCTGAAGGGGAAAGTCCAAAGCCAAAACTTATAACCTCACTTTCTATGTAGTTCTCGCCTTTTGCGGACGTGGCTCACTTTTTTTAAAGCTCTGTCGTAACTGCGATGATCTGGGATTGAGAGGGTTGGGTTGGGAGAGATCATCTTTGAAGGGAGCGCAGTGTATAATCAAGATCGACCTTCACTTAAGGTAAGTTCGTTTGATCTTATAATTATACACTGCGCTCCCTTCTTCAGATGATAAGTAAACGTAGATGTTCAAAGACAGTTGCGACCACAAAGTACGTATCTTCTAAAGACCCCACGCCAATGTTAAACTTTTAAACCAAATTAGCGCCACCTTGTGTTTGGAGCTGGAACTAAAATGACAATTGACAGATGGCGGTAAATTCAAATTGTAATTTTTAGGAGTAGGTAGTAGTTTTAAATGATTTCCACATAAATTATTTTATAAAATAAAGAATGGAATTAGTAAGTTCGAAACTTTTATTTTACAAAATAATTTAGGTCGATTATACCAAATTTGAGGAATGAATTTGTTATAAGCAGGGGTCTGATGTGGAGAGTTGGTTCTGCATATTATTATTAAATAAATATAAGATATATCAATAAATAATAAAATAGAACTTTCTTAAAATATGTTTATTAATAACTTAAATAAATATTATTAGATAAAAATAAATACAAATAATAATACATATTTAACAAATACTTACTCTCAAATCTTTAAAATACCTATCAATAATTTAAATGTGAAGTAGAGACTAGGATATTACATTTTATTAACACTAAAATAATATATTTTATAAATGTCTTTTAAACCGAGGACAAATGTAATATAGGTATTGTATTAAATGGTGAATCCTTTTAACTATTCATTCAATGATAAATAGGTATTTTCCTTCCAAATACAGATGGTGGTATTACTCCACTGCTTTGTGTATTACTCTCTTATGTGAAAAATGATTTCGGAATCTAGTCCAGTGATAAATTGATTATCAATTAGTTGTTATACCCGTTTGTCTTTTTATGATGCAGATGCATGGTGAATCAATGAAGTTTTTCTCGAAGTTTTCAACGTAGCACCCACAGATAGCACCAAAATTATTGCAAAACACAGTAGCAAATAGAAAAGCAAAACATCACAATTTTGCAAATAACTAAGACGAAACTATAAACAGAAACCAAAAGACAAAGCCAACAAAAAATCACTAAAATCAGACGGAAAAATGAGATTAACCAAAAACATAAATAAATAGACGTCACATCTTTGGAGTCTTTGGTAAGTTTTTCTCCCATAAAGCTTAAAAATGGAGTAAGAAATCAGAATTTTACCAGTAGCCCCATCTAGAGTTTGGAGCAAATAGCATAAAAAATGTCAGTTGTCGGTTTTGACCTTGGTCATTCACGTGGCACCTCTATGTGCTTTGTGGTTGCGACTACAAGAAACGAGAAAATTTTCAATAAACGTTTATGAAAATGTTTAGAAGTAACAAAAACAAACGAAAGTTTAATCCACAATAAACTAAATTAGAATAATTTCTGCAAAAGAGAAAGGTGCCTTATAGGCCGGTTATGAAACGGCAAAATAGAAGATTCATTTGTCCAGCCTGCTGTGAACCTTATATCTAAGTTCAGTCTACTTTACCCGACGACTAAAGGTCTAAAAGAGAGAGTTGTTTCTACCTGACTTTATCAGTTCTACAAATAATATATATACTTTAATTTGTTAAGACGAAAGGTTTGCATTCTATATGCAGTAACTAATGCTAATAATATCACTCATTTTTCTGATAATTCTACAACAGGGATCATTTGGTGGCTAACAGACAAAAACCATTAACTTTTCAGAAAAATCATTAAAAATAGAACTACTAGAAATTGTGTAGTGGATGAACTTGCAAAAACACATGGTATTGATGTTGTTCGTCTTCCTCCCTATCACTGCAAACTAAATCCTATTCAACTGATATGGGCACAAGTTAAAGGTACTCGCTCGAAAGTTGCTGCAGAGACATGCTGCAGCTGCAGGCGACTGAGGCAAGAGGCAAGCGACCGAGGCAGGGCAGGAGACACCTAGAGGGCTCGTTCGTAGCATGCGACGGAATGACAGATTAGTACTTCTTTTGCTGTTAAGAACGGTGCATGTATAATATCTGCCAAGAATAGAATTTTATTAACAAACAAATTTTATTAGAGAAAGATCAGGATTTAATATTGTACTATTTATATAAGAAAAGCAGGAGAGCGCCAATATCCTTATTTAAAAAACGAAAAACAGAAGGCTATTTTAAAATGTTAATTTTACAGCACCTACAAGGCGATGAAGATCATTTTGTTGAAATAATTTTAATAATTTGACTGGTCTATTTTTAAACTTTTCAAACGTCTTCCAAGCGATTAAAAGTTCAAAATAAAATGGAACGTTATCATTTTATGGCGCAGAAAATATCTAAAAACAATAGCAGCGTTTAAAAGAGATGGCAGAAAATTATATTATACAGATGAAACCTGGTTAAATGAAGGACATACTGTGACAAAAATTTGGCAGGATTTAAATGTAAAAAACAAACATCAAGCTTTTGTAGATGGTTTATCGACAAGTTTAAAAGCCCTATCTAGAAAGGGAAAACGCCTTATTATTACCCATATTGGTAGCGACTCAGGATTTGTTAAAGAAGGTTTGAACGCATTTATTTCTAAAAAGACTGGAAATTATTATGAGGAAATGGATGCAGAACATTATGAAAAATGAGATTCAGATATTCTTTTAAAAATCGAAATAGGATTTGTTATTGTTACGGATAACGCTCCATACCACAGCCGGCGTGTAGAACAGTTACCAACCACCAAATGGAGAAAAGCCCAGATTGCAGATTGGCTTACTAAGAAAAATATTAAATTCAATGAACCAATTTTAAAAATAGAGCTACTAAACTTAGCACGGTGTCATAAAGATAAATCTGTCAAATATATATTAGACATTGAACTATTATTACTATTACTATCATCTCGAAAGACTATTACAGTTTGTAACAGGGATATATAATGGAGACAACTTAAGTTGAATAGTCGGTTTATCAGCTTCAATAAAATCAAGGCAGGCTTTGTAAAACAAATGATAATATTTGACGTTGCTAAGAAGCCGATTTTGACATTTTAATTAACTTTCGTATATTGATGTTGTTATTGTCACGTCGTGGGTATTCTTTTTTGGGGTTTGGGTAGCTCAGATTTTATCTGATTACGCCACGACGAGCTCTACAACTAAAAATGGCTCGTGGTAAAGCTGTTTCTGACGAAATAAGAAAAGTGATAATTCACTTGCATTTGAAGGGCCAAAATTCTTCCCAAATCGCTGACAGTGTTAATAAATCGATATATGCAGTTGGAAATATTATTAACCTGTACAAAACAACTGGATATGTGGATAAAACTGGGAACTGGAAATTATCCGCAATATTCCAATGCCAACTTAAGAGCTTTAAAAAGGATTATCATGCAAAATCGGCATGCTAATTATAACTAATTGAGAATATTATGAAATCAGGCGACAGGAAAAACATTTTCCAAGCAATTTGTCATAGAGCTGCCAAAAAAACTGAGATTTAAAACTTACAAGATATGCTTGAATAATTTTTGCTTTTTGCTTGTTTGTTTTTAATTCAATATTTCATAGACAAAAGAGAAGCCCTTACTGACAAAGATTCAGAAGAAAAATAGACTAGCGTCAGCAAAGGAACATCTGTTATGGTCTCCGCACCAATAGAACTCCATTATTTGGAATGATGAAGGCAGATTTAAAGTATGCATTGTTGATTGTAGGATTTATGTCATAAGAATAAAAGAAGAAATGTTTCAGAATGAGTAGAAAGAAAGTTAAGTTTCCGGCTTCTGTTATGATTTGGGCAACCATGTCAGCTAATGGAGTGAGAAACTTACACTTTGTGGAAGGTATTATGAATACTGATGAGTAATTAATGGGCTTCAAAATAACTTAAAAGTCAAAATTAAAAAAATGCGTTTAAATAATATGGAATGTATCTTCCACCAAGATGGTGCCGCTTGTCACACGGCTAAAAAAGTAAAAGATTAGATGTTGGATGTCCAGTAGCCCAGATCTATCGCCTATTGAAACATTGTGGCATATCAGGAAAAAAAGCTCAGATCAAATCCCGCAAGAACCGTCCTAGAATTGCGAACCAGTCTTCAAGAAATTGGAACAGTTTTACAGCAGATGACTGCCAAACATTAAATGACCCTATGTCAAGGTGTATCGAATCAGTAATCAGTCGAAAAGGCGATGTAACGCAGTGTTAATTTGCTGTTATTTGGTTTCGTAATTTTTTTTAAATACAGCTTTTTGAATTTATCTGATTTTTTCTATTACAAAAAAAATTGTATTTTAGGCTAAAATTAAATGAACATACCATATATTTTTGGCAGTTGGGCCAACTGCACTGAGACAGGGCTCGTATATACATTTGAATTTATATATACATATTATATAATATTATTGCCGGTTTTCCTCACCTTGTGCATCTTTAAAATAGGAAAATAATTTTTGTGACAACCAATTCGTTCTAAAATGCTGAAATTAATTTTTAATAATAACCGCACGCCTATGACTCGTCGATTTCCTTTCCTCTCAGACCCGCAAAGATCTATGTTAAAAATGTGAGTCACTCTCTACAATTGTGGTATTTGACTGTAGGTCTCTGTGAACGTCATGGTATATAAACTATCAAAATGGGCTGCTCAGTACTTCATTCTAGTGCTACGTTTGAAAAGTACCTCACGGAGCGGAGTAGAGCTAGTAGATTTTTTAGTCACGTGATCATCGAGCAAATCGAGCTTATGTGGAATAAAAGAACGGCTATGGATTTGTTTGTGTTTCCCGTATCCGGTTTTCATTAAAATAACAAACGTAAAGCTTTCTTTTAAATCAAATTTGATCTCTCGTCTCGTGGTTTTTGTTGCAAGTTGCCAAGTAAAGTAAATTTTTATTTGTGGTATTTTTCGCTTTTTTGCTTTCACTAGAAAATAAACCATGTTCTCATTTCTGTCTGACATGTTTTATAAATATTTTTTTTAATAACCAAACACACATAGAAAAACTAAAACCAAACACATATGAAAAAGAATAAACTGCAAGAGACAACGAACGATGTCTATACATCTCAGAAAAGTACATCTACTTTGTCAATTGTCACAGAAATTCCATTTACCCCGAAAGCTCTAAAATTTAACTCGGAGTAAATAGATCTTACTCGATTTACCAGCTCTGCATTAAAAGACCACGTAGCAGATCCCATCGAGAAGCCGCAGATTTATTAAAAGAACGACTTCGAGTAAAAAGAGCAAAATGAGGTAATTTTCAAACGCAGCATAGAAGCGCTGTATTATTTCAATGTTACTCTTCTTATAGGCACATCCTCACAGCTGAATACTATAATGTCCCACACTGCTTTGAGTACCTGTTTATTTACGAGTAATTTAAACAAGTCAGAATTGTCTCAAGATATTTACATCTGTTCTTCATCTTTTATTTAATGATTTACTTATTAAGTACCAAAGTTATGGGATTTTAAATACAATTAAAATAAAAATAAATACAAAATTACACTCTAAAAACATTCATTAGCAAAATATGTCAGACGGTATACATAGCTATTTATACTCAATTATTATACTTCAATTAATCCAACGTAGTATATGATTAAATTTCGTTGACTCTTTCAAAAACAGATATCTACTGTTACTCAATATTCTAGTAATAGCAAGAGATTTATAATAGATTTTTATTTAATATTATGGTAAACACTTTCCGACTAAATGAAGTCTTGATATTTTGTGACATCTAATTTCAAAAGCCACATTTTTTAAAATAAATTCTCATTTACTCCTTTCCTTGTCTTATGAGCTTTGTTCTTATTGGTAACTAAGGAGTGATCCACAGAAAAACTTACCTAAAATAGACATTAGAAAATAAGGAGTGATCCACAAAAAAAACGTATCTAAAGTAGGCATTGGAAAAATTCACACGTCTTTTGATTGTCAGTTTGGATTTAATTCAGAGTCCTTGAGTTATCATGACAGTGACTCGTATCTCTGTATTTCTCGGTTATGGCCTATTTTAGACACATTTTTTTGTGGATCACTCTGCAAAAGCATTGCGAACAAGCAAAGAAGATCAAAACCATAACAAACACTGTGACACGCAAAACTATTTAACAAAAAAGAAAAAGCCCGGTCCTGAGCGCACGGATAAAATAAATTCTAACACACGAGTCTAGCCTTCAAATACCTAATGTTTGGAGTATTATAACGAGTAATTATGGTCTTTGGTTTCTTTAAATCCAGCGGAAACAGATTCAAATTTATGATATATATATCCAATGAATTACTGAGTAGTTAGGGTTTTATATTATGAGAATAATAAAAATGATTAACATGTAGATGCATTGAGGGTTAATAAATCAGTGTGTCTATTAACACATTCAGCGTCATGGCGGTCACAAGGGCATCATATCAGCCCTGTGTGGTCACCAATGTCTGCCAACTTTACTAATAATTATTTTGCTAGGACCCCCATGTTCATACATTTTTTATTGCTAAGTGTCTCTTTTGGTCCTGTAGATTGGCGTGCAAATTACGGATTTTTAGTAAATATGTTTATATAGAATTTGGAAGCTATATCCGATATTGTGATCGATGCGACTATGGCAGGGGCACAGTGTATGACTATTCTACACACCAGGGTGGACACGTACCTAAGAATCAATAATGAACTAATATTTTTTTATAAAAATACACATTTGTTTCCTTAGTGCGCATGGCCCCAGTAGCACTTAGACAGGCAAGCCGCTGAATACTAGTGAGTTAGCCTATTGCACTTGCCTGCGCAGTTTTGGTTACCCACGCCACTGTGCCATAGGTTATCATGGGTCTTATTACCCTTGTGTATAACCATATGGTCATTTTGGGGTTTAGACCCCAGTTTTTCCTACATATTCTTCTACAGCTTACGAGAGCTATTGTAGCTTTGTATGTGAGTTTTTTGAGATGTTGATTCCACGTTAGCCTTTGGTTAAATATGACTCCGAGGTATTTGGCTTCTGTGACGAATGGAATAACTGTGTTGTTTAGTACTAGTGGTCTTAGTCCTGTAAGTACCCGTTTTTTGTGAATGGTACAACTGTTGTTTTTTGTGCGTTAATGGACAATTGTTCCTTTTTGCCCCAGTTGTTCACTATGTTTAGAGCTGTTTGAGATCGCTCCGAGACTGTGCCTGCAAATCGCCCCCTGACGATAATTGCTAGGTCGTCTGGGTATCCTAGGCACTGGTAGCCTTCTTTGGACAATATCTTGAGTAAGTCATCCACAAGAACTGACCACAGCATTGGAGATAATATTCCTCCTTGTGGGCAGCCCTGTGCAACTTTTGCATGTATGGTTGCCTTTCCTAGAGTGGATAAAATAATCCTGTTCTCTAGACAGGCAGTGATCCATTGGCATATTGTTACTGGGACGTTTTTCTCTTCTAGAGCTTTGGTTATTGACCTGGTTGAGGCATTGTTGAAAGCTCCTTCGATATCTAAGAAAGTGGCTATTGCGATTTCTTTGTTATCTATTGACTTTGAAAGCAGCCTGTTTAGATCGTCCAGCGCTAGGTCAGTTGACTTTCCTGGCTGGTATGCAGACAATTACAAAAATCTGATGTGTCCAACACATGACTTTCCTATCTAGTTATTATAGGCTTTTTCCGGTTATTTTGTACAACCTATTGCAGCACCTCTATACATATTTAGAGGATAAACTAAATATATACATTTTCCACATACATCTACCTCGAAACATTTTTCTATAGATATTCATTGAAAACGAAAATACTGAAAAATTTAAATTTAGCACTTTTCCTACAATTTTTCCATTACGGTCCATTTTAGAAAAATCATGTATAAACATAAATTATAGAGATCGATATCGCAAACAACTTTTGGTTCAACAATTTTAATAAAAATCAGAATTTTGCACATTTTGTCAAATTTCTCGAATACGGACCATTTCAGGAAATTTTGACATAAAACAAAAATTATAGATAATAATATTAGAAGTAACTTTTATTTGAACAATTTTCTTCTCCAAACATAAATAACAGATATATTCCATAATATATAAAAATGACCACCTATAAAGTATTCCTCCAGATGTTCCGACTCTGCCCAAAATCTAGTCAGTTCATTGAACGCTAGAATAAAGCTTAAGTTTAAAATTTGGTGTTTTTCTATATATCGGTTCATGAGTTATGGTGGATACAGACATACACACCACACCACACACACCACACACACAGACAGACATCATCGCGAAAATAGTCAAAACGGATTCAGGGGACCTCAAAACGTAAAAATGCGTGTCGAAAACTCGAGGTCGAAAAAAATCATGATTCCTATACTTTTCTTATATCTGTATACAGATAGGAAAGTAAAAATGTATGTTATAATTATTGTCCAAAGTCACTAGTTTGTGAATTAGAGACATGTTATAGCAGAAATTTTGAATCTAAAATTTCATTGAACGCAGGGACAGTTCTTCCATATGTTCATTTGTACAGTGAACATCCCGTTAAATTTCATAAAAACATGTTATTTTAAAATCACATAAATAACATAAAAATATAAATTTAATTTTAATATTTTTATTATTTTCGTACGTGTTAATTTCTATTTTTCCTTTTGGTGCGCCACTGCGCTCTGACTCGCCGCTTCTCTGTATGTTCACAAGGCCGACTGAGCACCATAATGACCAGTCGTTTCCACAAATGTCTGTAGTTAAAAAGAGAGGTCAACAGATCCGTGAAATCAGGTGAAGCAAACAATGTGACTGCTTAAAATCACGCTATTTTGTTCATCGCACATAAACAAGGCGTGACGTCACAAAGTAGGACGTGACATAGGAAACTTTCCAATCATTGAGATGGAGTAAAGGGGAGATGCTGTCCGCATTTTTGCATTACACTTTTACGTTATATGTCAAACTCGAGCTAATCATTTTTGATGAGAATAAATGCTATTTTTTAAAATAGCGTGACTTAAATGATATAAAAACATTTTCAGTTCGTCAATCTTCAAATACAAAATTATTAACTTTTAATTAATCAAAATATAACTCAAATTGCATCCACGTGTCCTATGGTGTTTATGTCGTCTCTACTTTATCCTATCTCGATATTCCCAATCAAGGTGTCAAACTCTAAAAATCCCCATTAGATGATTTTAATTGTGTTTAAGTAAAACTGGAACTTTAATAAATCGGAAGTATTTGTGTAAATTCAACAATTGTTACCGAAAAACGTCTCCAAGTTCCAAGGTAAAACATTTACTATAATTTTTGAGGATGTTTGTTTATTTGCCTGTAATTTATATTATGTTTTTTTTGCAGTTTCTAGTGTCTACAGAATAGTCATGTATTTTATACCCAACTTTAACTACCATGTATTGAGTAAAAATGTTTTAACTTTTTTTGTTTTCTACAAGGGACATAATCGAAGTTATAAAAACAGAAAACTGTGTAAATGAATGCAATATCATCAAAAGAAATTTCACAGGTTAGGTTAGGTTAGGTTAATAATAGTTGTAGTGCTTGAAAACCGTATTGATAATAATAATAATAACTACACTTGTACAAAGTTTTGAACCGAACTTACAAAAGATGAAATTATTTGAAAAAGTGAACACCTATTTTAAATTATCACAAGCCGCCACTGGTACTGTTTAACAATTATAAATAGTACATTTCGTTGGTGTCACCCTCTAGACTAAAAAGTATTGGTTTTCCAATTTTATTGTGAGAAAAATAAATGTAACCAAATTGAAATATATTGTTCCCTTCTAGCATTTTTTAACATTTTGATTTCTTTTCGTTAGAAAGATCTTAGATTTTTTTCAAATGAAACTAATTCAAATTTTCAAAAAGTGACTCCAGAGGGGTACGCGTTCAGCCTTTACCTCTATATATAATTTTTCTTCTAGTAAAAATAAAAAATAATCGTAAAATTGTGTATTATGAAACCCTTGAACAGGGCCGCCGAGAGCCAGACCGGGCCAGATCGGGCCCCGCGACAATTTTATAAAACATTATATAACAAAAGGTCATCGAAAAAAAATTTCTCCTCCTCCTTTACGTAAAAATTTCACCTCCTCTACTTGAATTCCTCTAAAAAAAAAGTTCCTTGAGCAAAAATTTCTCTCCTCCTCTACTTGAATATTTCTCTAAAAAAAAAACAGGTAAGTACTTCCCCCTCTTGTGTCAAATTTCTGAAAGTAACAAACACCACCGCTGCCGGGTCCCCTTTATACCGCTGCCGGGTCCCCATTTGAGCCCGGGCCCCGGGAATTAGTCCCGGCTACATGCCAAAGAAGGCAGCAAAGCACCTCAGGAATTTGGAGTTGAAACATATGCCACATTTTATACCCTAGCACCTCAGTTTTTTAAAACTTTTTCCAAAACCAACGACACCATATTTTTAGGCTATTTTTAGGCTCTTAAAATATTATAAAACTTTTCGAAAAATTTTGTTATTTTTAAAAAATACAGGGTGCTTTGCTAGCTTCGAAGGAATCTAGCAGAGCACCTCGGTTTTTAAAGCTTTTTTCTAAAAACAACTACACCACATTTTTAGGCTATTTTTAGGCTCTTGAAATATTATAAAACTTTACTAAAAAATTGCTATTTTTAAATAATAGGAGCAAAGTCAGCAGAGCACCTCGGTTTATTATTATTTTTTTCAGAAAACTAGTTATGCTACATTTTTAAGCTATTTTTAAGCTCTTAAAACAATATATAACTTTTCAAAAAAAAATTATTTTTTAAAGAATACAGCGTTCTTACTGATTTTTATAACAACTTATTTAACAATAGAATTATGTCAAATAGGTCATTGTTTTAGGGTTGGTTACTACTGAAGTTATTAATGTTACTTTTAGTCAATTTAGTCACGTGAGATATGAATATTATTGAAGACTCTGCGTATGAGTAGGTATTATGATATGACTGATATTTAGATTTGATTTGAACATTTACTTTGCAATTTTAATATAATCAACAGGTATGGAATTTTTAACACGGTAATTGGTATTTACACCAATTTGAATCAATCAATCCCAGCTAAAACAACTTATTTGTATATTGTTCATCATTGATTTCAATTATTTTTTCCGCATTGATATAATTAATCGTAGAAATTAAAATGTTTGTTAATTAAGGGTTTTTGCAATGAGTCTATCCTAATCTTAATAAGTATTTAATACAAATTTTCTTTTAATTTGACTTACAAAGTGACATTTTTGTAATCGAAGCGAATGTCCAAATGATCTATCTAATTTGAGTTACATAAAGTTGAACATTATGTAACTGGTTATGTCATAAATATGTTCATGATTACGAAAAGAAAATAAATAAAAGAAACCTTTTTTTTGAATAATTTATATTATTTCAAGAGCCTAAAAATAGCCTAAAAATGTGGTGTAGTTGTTTTTAGAAAAAAGCTTTAAAAAACCGAGGTGCTCTGCTGGATTCCTTCGAAGCTAACAAAGCACTCTGTATTCTTTAAAAAATTCATTTTTTTTGAAAAGTTATATATTGTTTCAAGAGCCTAAAAATAGCTTAAAAACGTAGCATAACTAGTTTTCTGAAAAAAATAATAATAAACCGAGGTGCTCTGCTGACTTTGCTCCAACAAAGCACCATCTATTATTTAAAAATAGGAATTTTTTAGTAAAGTTTTATACCTAATATTTCAAGAGCCTTAAAATAGCCTAAAAATGTGGTGTACCTAGTTGTTTTTAGAAAAAAGCTTTAAAAAACCAAAGTGCTCTGCTGGATTCGTTCGAAGCTAGCAAAGCACCCTGTATTTTTAAAAATAACATTATTCGAAAAGTTTTATAATATTTTAAGAGCCTAAAAATAGCCTAAAAATATGGTGTCGTTGGTTTTGGAAAAAAGCTTTAAAAAACTGAGGTGCCCTTCCTTCTTCGTTCGAAGCTAGCAGAGCACCTTGATTTTTGCAAAAAACGAGGAGCATAAAATTTTTGAATAGGGTATAAAAATAGCCTAAAAATGAGGCATATGTTTCAACTCAAAATTCCCGAGGTGCTTTGCTGCTTTCTTTGGCATCCCGGCTACCCCCCTTTAGTCGGCCCTGCGGCCTTGCATATATGTATATGCCAATCTTAGTATTACAGAAATAAGGCGTACAAATATGTAAAATTTATTTTCCTACGACCACTTAGGAAAGTGACACATATCACACTATAAAGTCCTATGGAAAGTGCCCTATATCACACGCGTATGAATAAGAATTTACTTTCCACCCGAGTGAGAATATGTTACTTTCCGCAGGAGTGCGTTTAGAAACCTCGCACGGCGCGTCTGGACCCTATTCTAATGTATGTGGTGAAACGCGCCGTGCGAGGTTTCTAAACGCACTCCAGTAGTTGTTACAAAATGTCAAACACCTAATTTCTATTTTGATCTATTTAATGTCCATATTAATACTAAAATCGATATGATTGTTAAATTATTGAAATTGTTGTAAATTAGATCCTAGATATTTATCTTTAATAATTATTATTAAAATAATTTTAAAATAACTAAGATTGTTTGCTTTTTATTCTGGTTAAACATATAACCGATTAGATCACTAAATTGACGAAAGGCCTGTTAGCTCAGTTGGTTAGAGCATCAAACTATAGAGCATTCAATATAAAAACCGATGCACGTCAGAGATAACGTCAGTGACAATCTTTGGTACCACACACACTAATAAAAATAATTAAATTTTATTTTGCAAATAAATGAATAAATTTAGACACATGGAGTTCATTTTTATAAAATTGCATATTAAAAATGTATTTTTTATTATATCACAGTAGTAAATGTACTGTAAGCAGATTATTAACGGAATACTTTCTAGTGAATTTCATAATAAAAGTTGGCATCAAATGTGTCAGCTTTTAATTTTAATACATTGTTGTCAATTGAAAAATGCCAAAACAATTAAATAGTCGCTGCAAGGAATTAGTGGCTTCTCTAATAAATTATTTTGAGAAAGAACGTGAAAACGGTGGGCCTTTGTTACCTTTAACAGCTGTAAGAGAAGTGAGTTGATTAATAATGTATCACCGTCAAATATACCAAAGAAAAGGAAGCAAATTTGTATCAGTTTGTTTTTATTGATGAGATTTGGATTTTCCAAAATGGCACCATAAACCGTTCTTGGCAAGACAGCAATAAAAGAAGTGTAAAAAGTACAAAAGTTGATGGTAAAAGGTTAATAAAAAAAACTAATGAATGTATACATGTTAACTGTATATTGATCTTTTTTATAGATATATAATTCTTCATGCTGGAAACGAAAATGGATTTATTGATGGTGCCGAGGCCATATTTGCTTCAAAAAGCAATGATTATGATTATCATGGTGAGATGAATAATGAAAATTTTTTAAAATGGTTCGAAGGACAATTGCTTCGAAGACTGCATGAACCATCTTTAATTGTAATGGACAATGCTTCATACCATAGCACATTGGCACACAAAACACCGAATAGTAATTCGACTAAGGTTCAAATTCAAGAGTGGTTGACGAATCAGAATATACCTTATTCAGTCACCATGTTTAAGGCCGAACTTTTGAACCTTGTTAGACGGTGAGTAATGGAAATATACTTTTTCTGTATTTTTTATGATTTTATTTTTTTAGTAATAAACCACCAAAAATATATGTAGCCGATATGCTGCCTGAACAGTATGGACATAAGGTGTTACGTCTTCCTCCTTACCATTGTATTTTTAATATTTCAAAACAATATTATAACAGGCACATTGGTCGGGATGGAAAGACACAAAGAGATTGTATAGACATGTGGTCTGAAGCACTCCGAACCATTACCCCACAAATGTGGGCAAACAGTGTAAGACACTGAAAAAGAAATTTTTAAATGGTGTAAAAGAGAGCATATACTGGACCGATTGGAAATTGCTCCCATTATTATAACACCAAATAGAGATGATTCTGATTTTAGTTCTGATTATTCTGACTGATTTTAGCTTAAATATTATTGTCATGTGTTGTTAATTTTATTACCTAACTATTGTTACTTCTTTTAAATATGGATGTTTACAAACTAACTGAACATAATTATTTTTTATTGTAAATTAAATCAAGCCTAAATAAAATTTGTTTGTTTTCCTAACGTTTTTTTGTCATTTTAAACCTGTTGTGCAAAATTTATTACTATTAAATTCAGTGTTTTTCTAAAACTTTAATTTAAACATTATCAATGACCTTCATTGGCTTTTATATAGAATTCATTATACATTTAAAATTAATTGTTCCTAATAACATAGCCAAAAAACATAACCTCATAGTTTTAAAAATTCCTACATTCTTAGACTATTTTGAAGATTGGGCAACACTGCAAGGCTATGACTTCACAACTGATTGATGACGTGTATCGGTTTTTATATTGAATGCTATATCAAATTTGCCATTTGAGAGACCTGGCGAACGACCGCGTTCGAATCCTGGCGGGGCCAGAACTTTTTTTGTTTTTTTTTTATTTTTTTTTTGTTTTTTAATTTTTTTTTTTTTGTTTAAAAAATATGAAAATTGAATAAATACGATTGTTGTTGATTATTTTTTTAAATACATTTTAATTATTATAATAACCTGGTTTTACAATTTTTGATGAAAATATTTTGTGGTCGTAGGAAAAATATTGTACATCACTTGTGTGAAAAGTGATTTTCCACACTCGTGTGATAGTCGCACTCGGCTTGTGCCTCGTGCGACAATATTTCCCACTCGTGTGAAAAATGTCACTTTCCACACTCGTAATGTAATATACTATTTTCCCTCGCAAAATATCTTATAAATTATTTTCATTCACAAAATTAATTTCTTAAAAATCTAAGAGAGGTGCCTCTTTTCAGGAAAAATTAAATCAAAACTTATGATTTTTAAAGGACGTAATCTTTATACCAATTTATTCACAACAAAAAAACATAAATATTAAAATAAATAATATCCTATATATAATATGTTTAAAACATATCGCGGCTGTCAAAATAATACGTCTTTCCGATACGATACCTAAAAAAACTCATCTTAAAATATATTAAACCGTCAATCGCAATACATTAAAGGCATCTTTCTCAATTATATTGTTTATTTATTTACATTATGACATGAAATAAAAAGTCCGTATGTTTACAAACTTTTCCGCTTAGTTTCCTTTATACAGTCAATTGTTTTAGAAGTGACAGCTCTTGTTGTTGTATACAGCAAAATATTTATATAATTATATTAAATAAGTTATTAAAACTGTATATACATGTGCCCATTTATCCGTGTAGAAGATAAGACTTATTTTTTTGTACAGATTGCATTGACCTTAGAGCATGAGCGCCCCGGGCAGTGGCGTAGATATTGCGGCGAGACAAATACAAAATATTTTGGAACCACGTTTTCCCCGAGCTTTATGTTTATGTTAATAATTATTTTGAATACATATCATAAAGTTGGATCCATATGGGAATTTTTTAGTATTACGATTGGAAAAAAAACGTCGCAGGCTTTTTTAAACTTAACCCTCCATTAGGCGCGCGGATTCAACTCACACGGTTAGGCGCGTGGAGTACAATGGTAATCCAACTTATTTGACTCCTGCTATGTTTTATTTGAAAAAATATGTATATATTTTTTTGTATAAGTATATTCATGTTAGTTTATTAGCATAAAATATATTTAAACATACATTTTACCTTAATTTAATGATAGGAAAATTGAAAGATGTAGGTATACACGTGTTTTTTAGGCGTTTAATTGCAGGTTCATTAAAAATTGTTACAAACATAAAAATTTTAATGAAAAAAACAAAACTATATATTTTTTCTTTTTAAAGAACAAACTTATACTTACATAAACTGAACAGTAAAAAAAATATTTAAAAAACTAAACGAAAAAATACAAGTCAAATGTGGACTATTTTTTAGTCTAAAAAACATGCGGTGCACTGCACACATCTCTCATGTGGTCTTTGCATGCATGCTTAAAACATTTTTGTCAAATTTTTCTTGTCGATTTATTACGATTTCTGGAGAAAATGTAGCAACGACGAATGCAATTTGCTGACATATCGGGTGGGGGAGGGGGGTAAGATATCTTCGAATCCAAGTAGGTGCCGAGCTCGACGCCGAAGTGCTTTTGATAGACTGGAAATATTTGACCGGTGTTCAATTTGGGGTTTTATTAGGTCCCAAGCAAACTTTTCAATAAAACCAGATCTTAAAACTTGTTTTCGGGGTAGTTAGCTTTATAAACGCAGATAGCGTTAATTCCACTTATATTTAGTACAGTTCATCAAATTTCTAGAGGTGATCGACGCCCAGACAGAGAACGCGCTACGTGTGACTAAGATAGCTATTGTACAGTCTGCTAAACAAGTTATTTTAAATAGTTTTTAATATTTTTAGGTAATTAAATTTTAAAAGTGTGGAATAGTTTAGGGATTAAATTGGTCTGATTGGACTTTCTTAGAACGTTTTTAAAAGCAGCTAAAGATAGTATGTAGAATTGAAAATAATTATTATGCCATAAAAGGTGTTTTGGAATTCCTTCAACCTTTTGAAATTGAGTCAGAAAATATAAATTTTATAGAATAGCGGAAAATACCTATAATTTTTTTGTAGGCCTTTGTAAATCGTGGAAATAGTTTATATTTTATTTCTACCTTATTAAGGAAAATGGTACCTATTATTAATAACGGTTGTTTCTGAAACATTACTAAAATTTTCGAAATTTTGTTTTTCTACAAAATAATAAACTATACTATTAAGAAAAAAATTTATTTCTCTTATAATTTTATAAAAAATAACAGGGGAATATTTACATTTCCTGATCTATTAAACAAAACGATAAATTATCTCGACGAATGACACCATGTTCTAGTACGGAAGCTAACTTTACATTTTTGTTGGTAGTTTCATGGGTTTCATATCAATTTTTTGTAATTGTAGTTTACACGTACATATACCTCTTAACACTTGTTTGCTTTATTAAAAAAGTGTGTTGTTGTGATTTACGTCGAAATAAGTCAAAAACAACTTGAAACCCCATATAAAAATCAAAAAGGAGAAACGGAAAAAAATTGAGCCTGTAAATAAACACAACTCAGAAACAAAAATAGCTATCTAATAATAAAAAAATAAAATTTGATTCTTGTGCAGCTTCATTTAGATCATTAACTGTTTTTGGTTTTTTAATGGTTTTTCTTGGTGATGAAAATTCCGATATCTCACGGTTATTGATTCTTTTTTTCTCTCCAGAAATGCGGACGACAGTGTTTTTAGATACTCCTGTGGCTGCAGCAACACGATCATTTACATTTTTAAATGGTATTGAAGGTGAATTAAAGTTTCCTTCTCTTCTCATAAACTCTATAACATTAGCTATTATTTCGCGAGATTGACTGTTAATCACGCGGCCCCTTAATTTGCTATTAAACTCCATACTTAGGTTCTATTAAACTGTAATGAGCAAAAAACACAAACGAAAATAAAAGAAATGTTTTAGCGAAATTTACATCTGACATTTACGTCTGAATGAAATAGTGAAATACTTGATGCGCAGAGTGTACTTTCATTGCGTAAATCCGTCGGGATGCCTGTCAGTAGTGCTTTCTCTGTCTAGCCGTCGAAAGCCTCTAGAAATTTGATGAACTGTAAGTTGTAAAATATTACCATGGGCCATCGATTTGTTGTTCTCGCTACATTGTATTTTTCGAACATCTGATCTACTAAGTCCACGCCTATTTTCGTCTTGTTGTAGCAGGTTATTATTTCGGGCAATTTCTTGTCGTCTGTATTTGGGTCAATCGAATTATCATGGTGCATTGAAGAAATAAGTATAACGCTTTTGTTTTTTTTTGGACAATATGAAACCATGGTGTACTTTTCCTGAAAGCCAAATAATGAAGTATTTTCTTCTGTCCTTTTTTGGCAAAAACTCAAGGGGTATTTCGCGTTTATTTTTTCGCATAGTGCCAACATATGTAAGATTATTTTCCTCCAATAATTTTCTTACAAGCGGTACACTGGTGAACCAATTGTCAGCAGTTATGTTACGGTTTGTCCTTTCTACAGGGTACACCAATCGGAGAACAATTTCAACTGGAGAATTACTAATCTTGTATGGTCCATCAAATTGAGTTTCCATGTTCGTACAGCGAAAATTTCAAACCGCACACTAGAAAAAAAATGTAACGTGATTAGGCGCGTGGAGTACAACAGTAATCCAGTCGTCTTTGACAGCCGCTAATTTAGAAAAGCGCATTCTTTGCCTCTTTAACCGACTTCAAAAAAGGAGGAGGTTATCAATTCGTCGCGATATTTTTTTTTATGTTCAGCGATTATTCTTTAACACGGTGTCCGATTTCAATGATTCTTTTTTTGTTAGAAAGGGGGTATTTCAGGGGTGGTCCCATATAAATGTATTCAAAATCTAATAACTGGGTCCATGAGAAAATCCTCAAACTCTTCATTTTTTTATGTATGTTTAGCTATAATACTTTATCACCTTGTCCGATTTATATGATTCTTTTTTTGTTAGTAAGGGGTACCTCAGGGGTGGTCCCATATAAATTTAGTTAAGATGTGGTGATGGCATCTGCACGTTTTTGAAGTCGGTTTTTTAAATTTTTAATTTCTAATACTTGTTATTTTATACTAAGGAGGTAGTTGGGTATATTATCGACAGCTACTCAAGTGGGCGATTCCACCCACAAGCCTCGTTTTAATTGGTCACTGTTCAAAAAGGCGTGGATTACATATGTAATCCACGCGCCTAATGGAGGGTTAAAATAGCCCATATTAAAGTTAGCTAGGTACTGCGCATTAGTTATCTGTCAAATTTATACGTACCACTAGCAGAGAATCTTTGGATTTTTCACATTCTGTGTATGCCATTATTTTAGTCTCATTTTAGGCTAATTTCATAACAACAACAAAAGTTCCTCTCTTTTCTTCATCGCAAAAATTATCTAGCTGCGCTAGCTTGATATCAATATAGCAACGCACCTTTGGATTTTTTAAATTTTAATTTCGCCATAATTTTAGGCTGATTTTATATCAACCTAAACATTTTTCTTAATTTTT
Organism: Psylliodes chrysocephalus; assembly: GCA_927349885.1. Lineage (NCBI taxonomy): Eukaryota > Metazoa > Arthropoda > Insecta > Coleoptera > Chrysomelidae > Psylliodes > Psylliodes chrysocephalus. The sequence goes on along the minus strand of OV651819.1, from coordinate 60,222,069 downwards.
TAAAGAAAAACTCTAAAGTCATATTGTGAGGCTGACAGAGCACCTAATTTTCCAATAAAGTCTACTATTGTGGAACAAGGGTGGATATGATGGCCATATTACACGAAGACGAGGTTTGAACACGACGTCGTTGACGGAGTGCTCAATCGTCTGAGTGCGATGTGGACAATCCACTGGGATTATACTGATAAAAAACTTTTAGCAGCTCTATCTCAAAAACTGTTTATACTACGGATTTGAAAAAAAAATTTATCCCAAAGTCGGTCAAGAGAAAATATTCTTTTAACCGTTAGGGGTAATTCGTTATGGTAATGCAAAAACTCACTTTTCCCCTTTAAATGTACAATAATAGTATGATAATAATAAAAGAACGGCCATTTTTAAGCAAATTTTAGAAAAGTTTTATCTAGCACTTTTGCTCTATTCAATAAAATAACTGGTAGGAGCGATTGGGAACCTTAATTTAATACAAAAATTAGAGGTAGTGCTCTTTATCAATGCAAGTCTGTCTGTATGTCTGTCTGTCTAGTTGAATTGTCAGCAGTTTCTATTTCAGCCCTAGTATTATGATCAATTGCAGTTTGTATCCGTTGCATTAGATCGTCTCTACTTACAGGCTAAGTTTGGTAAACTAAATCTGTAAGTCGACCTCACAAATAAAAATCAAATAAGGTGAGGTCAGGAGATCTTCGTGGCCATGGTAATAGACTATCTCTTCCAATCCAACTATTCAGAAAACGTTGATTTTAAAAGAATTTTACATTATTTGTATAATGTGCTGAGCAGCCATCCTGCTGTATCCACATAATACGCCGTACCTCTAGTAAAACATTTTCTAATTAAACAGGAAATTCGTCTCTCAGTAATCTTAAATATGGCTCACTCTTTAAATTTTCATTAAAAATATTAGAATCTATAATTTTACCATTTATTATGCATTTTTAACTTATTAAGATATATTTTTATACATATTCATTTATCTGACATAAGCTCAGTGTCGGATTGGGCCGTCGCGTCGGTCTACCGGTCAAAAGATCGGTAGGCCCTTAATCAAGCAGTGGACCCTCGTTCAATAGGTGGCCTTTTGGTCAAGTAGCGGGCCAAGATTAAATACAAGAAACCCCGTAGGACATTTTTGGCTCTTCAATCACATGAAAAAGGCAAGAAACCCCGTCATACGTAAGATGACTTTTTTTTTATCTTCAATCACATTGGACCATGAAAAAGGTGGGCCCTACATAAGCTTATTGACATGTAAAAGCCAACTATATTAATATGAATAAATTTATACATACTAATCACTATTAATATATGATGTTTAAATTTATTATTACGTGTCAGAATTCTGTGAGGTAACGGGTACTCTATTGGTGTTTCCTTGCTGGATAATATACAATCCAACCAATATTCATAGCTATTTTAGTTGAAATATAATTGTCCAGGCATTTGGATAGTTTGTATACTATCCAGCTAGTCTACAAACTAGCCAAATAAACACTTTAACCGTAACATATATAAATAATTTTATTTACAGTACAATCGCAATCGACACAGAGTAATAAATCTAAATTTTGTGGGAGTTTTACAGCACATGCGGCTCAAACAAAATCTGTGATTTTAAACAGCCGGCAGTTATAAGGTGTAATGATTTGAAGAATTTTACCTCTGCCGCCCGGTTTGGTGGAACGTAACAATGGACTACCCTTATTTTAATCCCTTTTAAGACTCTGATAAGCGCACGATTGGGTAAATTAGGGGATATTTGTTTCTATTATTTTTTTGTTACTATTTTAAACTTAATTGTAATTTAACCGAAAGGGTGATTATTTTAGGTGAGTCCCCTCGCCCCTCACCCCTGAAAAAAAAAATTATGGTTTGCTAAGGCCAATTTTTTGTTTTTTGTGTTTTTTTGATGGTAATATCAAGAACTTTTGCAGTCTTGCACGCTTTTGAGCTTTTTTGGTGGTTTAGTTTCTGGCAGAGATAATTGGGTGGTCTCAACGCCGTGCCGCCAGACCCTACTCCTTTTTTACTAATATGATTACAACATTTAGACATAAAATAGATATGCTTTGCTCTCGAAGATCAGGAAACGAGAAAGGTAGTATCGATATCCAAGATTTTGTCCAGATTCTACATATTTTCTTCTTTTAACACATGCTCATTTACCTTTTGCCAATTTTCCTTCGTAACAAGTGATATGGAGGGTTCTAACAATGCTTCTACATCTTTTAGCATAAATGTCGTATATGTCGACCTACATATCCTTTAACTTGTGCCCATATCAGTTCAATTGGATTTAGTTTGTAGTGATAGGGAGGAAGACGCACAACATCAATATCATGTGTTTTTGCAAGTTCATCCACTCGTACTGGAGGCTTATTTAATTTCACAATTTCTAGTAGTTCTATTTTTATTGATTTTTCTGAAAAGTTAATGTTTCTGTAGGTTTGCCACTTAATGATATCATCTTTCTTCCATGAAGTATTAGGCACACGTCCAATTAGACGGAAATGGTAACTAGCATTATCCATTACTAAAACTGAACCCTTTGGTAAATATTCTATCATCTGCTAAAAATATTCTTCAAAAACATCAGCGTTCATGTATTTATGATAGTCTTCGGTTTTTTTAGATTGAAATATTAAAGAACCACGTTTTGAAAACCCGTCATCACTTCCAATATGAGTTATAATTAAAAGTCGTCCTTTACCGGAAAGAACCTTCAATCCTGTAGATAATCCTTCCAAAAAAGCATGTCGTGAAGATTGAATGTTTGTGTCCTGCCACATTTTGCTAACTGTATAACTTTCATTCACCCAGGTTTCGTCCAAATAAAATATTTTTTGTCTTCTGTACGTAATTTAAAAATGGTTCTGAGGTATTTCCGTCTCCAACAAACAATTTCCTCAGAATCAATAAGTGCTGCTTTTATCCTACTTGAACTTCAAATCTATTAGAGTTTCCCAAAGTATTGTCTTTCCCATTTTAGGAAAATAGTTCACTATTGATTGCATCCAAAACCTTGGCAAGTGTTGGTATCTATTAAAATAAAATTTGTGAACTTTTCTTCTAATTCCGCTTTTAATTTGTTCAGTAAATTTCACTTTTCTCTTACCTCCTGCATTTTTCTTTGGGGGTTTAACAACTCCACTTTTTAATTCACTTATAACTTTATATATCGTTGATTTGCTTACACCTATCATATTACTTGTCTTTTCAACATTATCGTCAACAGAAAACGAAAAATTTTCGATTCTTAGGCAATTATAAACATTGCTTACAAATATTTTCTCGTTAACTGAAAATGCACACTTTTTTATACATTTCACAGGTGAACCACACTGCATTTTTCAATAACACAGTCACTATTAACCGAAAATAACCACAACTTCTTAATGTAATAGATATTATAGAAGACTAATCAAACAGGGTAGGTAATATTGGGAACTATTCAAGATACTAACTGCAACTGCCTATCTTGTCTTCATACCAAATCCTAGACAGCTAACGATCTTATAATCCTACCCCCTTGTTATCATTTTGGTTTTTCCATGGCATTAATAATCTCCAAGAAGATGATAAAATAACGATTAACCCTTAGATTATAGATTTTTATAATCTAAGGATTTATACCATTTATATTTTTAATACAATTATAGTCATATTTATAGATTTTGAACCCTTGGATTTCTATAATCTAAGCTGAAATCTTTCTCTTCACTTGTCATTTACTTTCACCTTAACATCAAAAATTTCCTAGAAGTCAATGATGAATAACGATATAAAAAATTTAATGTAGGTATACCTAATAGACAAATTTATATCAAAACCTGGTGAGGTATTAGCAAAAGTAGTAGTTGTCAAAAGAGAAACGGCCGCAGGTCTGTGAACTTGGCACCACAACATTGCAAAAAAAGGGCAAAAATGTGTGAGACGTTTGTCCATCGTTTGCCCATTATTGCCCATCAGCTAACTTTTTTTGCCCACCTTCTGTTTTCAAAATATATCGAAAATAATTTTCGCGGGCCAACTTCCAGACATAAGTTAAAATTTTCATAATTTAATTTCACGGCATAATAGCATTTCGTTTGCCCACGTTTGCCCATAAATTAGTTTTTTTAGAAAAAAAAAAATTAGAGAAAATAAAAAAAAACAAAAAAAATATTCAAAAAAATACAATATGATAACTGCATTAGATAATCATTCGTTAGCCCATGTTTGCCCATTTTTTTGTTTCGCAAATTTCCATAACGATCTTCAAAAAAAATTTATTAAAAAAAGGGATTTGATGACAATTCCACTATTCAAGATTTATACGAGTTTATTTGTTATTAAAAAATGGGCAAACATCGAAATAATGCCAAAATATTTGTAAATTACTAAAAAAAAATTTATAATGATTGCCCATTTTTTTTAAATCCTCGTCCAATAGGGGGGCTTAAACTCCGATAATAGTGCATTTAAATGTGTTTATTAGTGATATAAAAATGGACAAACATCAAAATAATTACAAAAAAGTGTAAGTTGCTATGAAATGTATTCTGAGGATTGCCTATTTTTTAAAAAAACTCCTCGTCCAATAGAGGGACTTAATTTCCGATAGTAGTGCATTTCTGCGTTTTTAGTTGATATAAAAAATGGCCAAACATCGAAATGATTCCAAAGTTATTGAAAGTTGCTAAGAAATGTATTCTGAGGATTGCCCATTCAAAAAAAAAAAAAAACTCCTCGTCCAATAGGGGGGCTTAATCTCCGATAGTAGTGCATTTCTGCGTTTTCAGTTGATATAAAAAATACGCAAACATCGAAATGATTCCAAAATAATCGAAAGTTGCTAAGAAATGTATTCTGAGGATTGCCCAATCTTTAAAAAAAATCATCGTCTAATAGGGGGGCCTAATCTCCGATGATAGTGCATTTCTATGTTTTTATTTGATATAAAAAAATTGGCAAACATCAAAGTGATTCAAAAATAAGTGTAAGTTGCTAAATAATGTATTCTGAGGATTGCGCATTTTTTTAAAAAAATCCTCGTCCAATATGGGGGCATAAACTCCAATAATAGTGCATTTATGCGTGTTTATCTGATATGAAAAATGGGCAAACCTCAGAATACATTTCTTAGTAACTAACACTATTTTTGGAATTATTTTGATGTTTGAAATTTTTATATCATTAATAAACACATAAATGCACTATTATCGGAGTTTAAGCGCCCCTATTGGACGAGGATTTTTTTTAAAAAATGGAAAGTCCTCAAAATACATTTCTTAGCAACTTACAATCATTTTTGAAGCATTTCGATGTTTGCCCATTTGTTTATATTAAATAAAAACACAGAAATGCATTATTATCGCAGATTAAGCGCCCCTATTGGACGAGGATTTTTGTTTAAAAATGGGCAATCCTCAGAATACATTTCTTAGCAACATTCAATTATTTTGGAATTATTTCGATGTTTGCCCATTTTTTATATCAATTAAAAACGCAGAAATGCACTACTATCGGAGATTAAGCCCCCCTATTGGACGAGGATTTTTTTTTAAATGGGCAATTCTCAGAATACATTTCTTAGCCACTTACAATTATTTTGGAATCATTTCGATGTTTGACCATTTTTTCATATAAGATAAACATACATAGATGCACTATTATCGGAATTTATGCCCTCCTATTGGACGATGATTTTTTTTAAAAAACGGGCAATCCTCAGAATACATTTCTTAGCAACTTTTAATTATTTTGGAATCATTTCGATGTTTGCCTATTTTTTTATATTAAATAAAAACACAGAAATGCATTATTATCGCAGATTTAGCGTCCCTATTGGACGAGGATTTTTTTTTTAAATGGGCAATCCTCAGAATACATTTCTTAGCAACTTTCAATTATTTTGAAATCATTTTGATGTTTGCCCATTTTTTATATCAAATAAAAACACAGAAATGCACTATTATCGGAGATTAAATCCCCCTATTGGACGATGATTTTTTTTAAAATGGGCAGTCCTCAGAATACATTTTTTAGCAACATACACTTATTTTTGAAGCATTTCGATGTTTGCACATTTTTTTATATTAAATAAAAACAAAGAAATGCATTATTATCGCAGATTTAGCGCCCCTATTGGACGAGAATTTTTTTTTAAATGGGCAATCCTCAGAAAACATTTCTTAGCAATTTTTAATTATTTTGAAATCATTTTGATGATTGCCCATTTTTTATATCAAATAAAAACACAGAAATGCACTATTCTCGGAGATTAAGCCCCCCTATTGGACGATGATTTTTTTTTAAAAATGGGCAATCCTCAGAATACATTTTTTAGCAACATACACTTATTTTTGAAGCATTTCGATGTTTGCCCATTTGTTTATATTAAATAAAAACACAGAAAAGCATTATTATCGCAGATTAAGCGCCCCTATTGGATGAGGATTTTTTATTAAAAATGGGCAATCCTCAGAATACATGTCTTAGCAACTTTCAATTATTTTGGAATCATTTCGATATTTGCCCATTTTTTATATCAACTGAAAACGCAGAATTGCACTACTATCGGAAATTAAGTTCCCTTATTGGACGAGGAGTTTTTTTAAAAAATGGGCAATCCTCAGAATACATTTCTGAGCAACTTACACTCATAAACCATTTTTTAGTAATTTAAAAATATTTTGGCATTATTTCGATGTTTGTCCATTTTTTAATAACAAATAAACTTGTATAAATCTTGGATAGTGGAATTGTCATCAAATCCCTTTTTTTATTAATTTTTTTTTAAATATCGTTATGGAAATTTGCGAAACAAAAAATGGGCTAACATGGGCTAACGAATGATTATCTAATGCAGTTATCATATTGTATTTTTATGAATATTTTTTTGTTTTTTTTTTATTTTCTCTAATTTTTTTTTTTTTAAAACTAATTTATGGGCAAACGTGGGCAAACGAAATGCTATTATGCCGTGAAATTAAAATATGAAAATTTTAACTTTTGTCTGGAAGTTGGCCCGCGAAAATTATTTTCGATATATTTTGAAAACAGAGGGTGGGCAAAAAAAGTTAGTTCATGGGCAATAATGGGCAAACGATGGACAAACGTCTTACACATTTTTGCCCCTTTTTGCAATGTTGTGGTGCCAAGTTCACAGACCTAACGGCCGCACATATATTGTTGTGACTATGGCTTTGAGTATTATTTGATGAATTTTACATCTCAGTCTCAGTTTGGAATTATTTCCTTTTTTAAATTTATAGGTCTTGAAAAATGTTTGTTATATACCTTGTTGTTAATTTACTCAAACAGATAACTACCATTTACATAACAATTGCAAATAACTCAAAAAACATTTTGTAATATACCTTCATACCGAAATAATACTTAATATTCAATATTCAAAAAAATATATTTTTAAATGATGATTTTATGTACCCCGTAAATAATAATACAGGCAACGTCACCTGAAATTTCCTGATCTGACAGATTTATTACTCTGGTCAAAGAATACATACCCAAGAAGCGAAACTGAATGAGTTTTTCTATGTACCAAAGTTGCAGCGACCTTGACGTAAATGGGAACTTAATACACTGGGAAACGTATAATTCCAATCAATTTTTGTTGTTTGGTTCATGAGAATTAAACACATACTAAAGTTAAAATGACGGAAAATTCTTGCTATATTAATTGATTCTGTCAAAATGTCGCCAATCTAAGCAATCGTTTTGCTTCGGCTCCTGGTATACCGAAGACTATAGTATTAGCTAAATGTTTTTTTTTTAATTTGTAATATTTAATTGTACTCAAATACCATAATTTATTTCATGTTAAACACTGGTTAAAATCACTGAACAAACGCCACCCCGTTAAACTAACATTTTTATATGTATATTAGTTTGAAACACTTACCAGAAACAATTACTACCTTTTTTGGAGGATCAATAGTGAGAATATCATAGCTTCGTTTGCATTTGGAGAATACTGTGGGTACAGCATTGTCAAATAATCGTCTTCTATAAGATGTACTGCTTGAAAAATATTTTTCTTCAAAATGTTGTTCACATATTCTATATGTAGATAAGCCACTAGGAACTGTGAAATTTAAATCTTCACTATTACAAGCTTTTAACCAGAGTTGAGCTCTACAAAATTATATTTATTAATACTTAATTTTTCTAAATAAATTTGAACAGTAACATTTCAGTACATACCTTATGGCATTTCCTGGGAATTTAAACATTGTTAGCCCTTGTTCTGAAGTTGTAACACAACCACGAACAACGCAATGTATTTTTTTCATTGTAATAAAAACCTTTAAACTATCTAATATATAATTACTACTTTTAAATAAACCTACTGAAATTTTCTCAAAACGCTAAGAATAATATACCAAACGTCATACACTACATGAACTGACAACTATATTTGACGTTAAACTACCTCTAAAACACTGAGAAAACGAATCGCCCATTTAGTGTCGCTTCTTGGGTAGGTATTCTTTGCTCTGGTCAATTGCGATTCTACTATAGTTTTGTATATCGATTTTTCGGGAAAAAGTGAATAGTTACAGCGGCGGGTAGAATCATGAATATTGAGGAGGGTCGGATTTATTTGTACATATCCACACACCTTTAGCGGGACATTACGCGGAAGTAATCGGTATATGTGTTATGTATTTAGAATAAGTAGGTGAAAATGTGTATAAGGACTACTTTACGTATCCTCGGGATAACAATGATTTGTCGATCGATAGAGCAAAAGAGCATAGAGCAAAAAAGAGCTCGGAGTCACAATAGACAGCCAGGAACCTCAATAGTAAGGGCCTAAAACAATGGTATTTTCCTGCGGCTATGTAAATCAAAGCTTGATAGAGGCAGGAAGGAACTCTATTCGAGATACACCAAAAATGGGCCTGGCGGGCGTATCCTTTTATGTCAGGTATTCTGTCACCGATCATTTGTGTTTTCAATACAGGATTGAGTATGTTAGGACATTACGACATTGGAATATTAGGGAAAGGCGTGACACACGGTGAGGTAAATCTACACTTCGGTTTATTCTATACCTCGTGGAATTCTTCGATCTACCGCTGTATTCTCTTTTATTAGACAATGCTTAATTCCGCATTTTCGTGGAAATGTGTGATTGTACCTATCTCTATTAGGAGGCTAACAAGTATACCAAAGTACTTCAAACTTTTATTTTACCCTTTATGGGAACTAAAAGCTCCGCGGTTAGAAATGACACATTAGAAAGCATAGATAAAAAAATGTTAAGCCTAAAAATGGCATATGATCTAAATTTCCGGCTGTACTAAAGAATAGGTGTTAAATAACAAGTAATCGTAATTAATCTCTGTGTTTACTTTGTTTTTCCTCCATTACAGCTACATTGAACTCTAAATGTAAATTTGTGATTTACTTCAGGATATTTGAAAAACTAGGTTATGGCCCGGTTTGTCAAGTTGCACTGCTTCTTGTCAGAATTGAATTCTCTTTCTAAATAACGTAGGTATACGAATTATAACATTCCATTTAAAATTTTCAAGAAAACTTCGAAAAAATGGTTAATGTTTAAACAACGCCACCTAGTGTTCGTTTAAAAAACTGAATCAGAACTATAATAAAATATTTTACTAAATTATCAATTTGCCTTTTTTCGATACTAAGATTTCAAAATCTGATTAACGACACTAGTTAGGTATATCTAACAGTTTTATTAAATTAAAGCGGGGTTTTCCTAGCAACGCACATTTTACGCGGCGTAGAACGTAATTCGGTCGGCGTAAAACGCTGAGGACATGTCTAATGAAAATCAAATGGAGTCGTTTTCCTACAGGGCGCAAAAACGACTTGCGTCGCGCAATACGGTCGACGCAACGGGACGACTGCTCGGAGAGCAGTCTATTCAGTCGTACGCTGCGTTTTAAAAGGAAAGTGCTCTTAATTTGCAACAAAATGAATTCACAAAAACAACAAATTCGTTTTAGTGCTACTGAGGACGAACAATTAATTGAAGTCGTTAGTGGTTATCCTATTCTTTGGGAAATGAAACTGAAGGAATTTAAAAATGTAGTAAAAAAGGACACAATCTGGAATGAAATGGACAAAATGTGGTTATAATGTCAATTTCTTCTTGCAAAATTGAATCTTGCAGTATTAAAAATGCCAAAGCTAATTTCTTTTTACAATTATTTGACCCACTCATCGCGATGATCAGGACGCAACTGACAATCCTAGGAAAACACTTTTACGCAACGCGTTGGATGTCGCGTTGCGTCGGCCGTATTACGTTATACGCTGCGTAAAATGTACGTTGCTAGGAAAACGCCGCTTTAGGTTTCATAAAACAGAAAGTGTTGGATAAAATTTTTGTAAAATTTGTTCAAAATTACTGTTCTTTTATTATTATCATACTATTATTGGTCATTTATAGGTGAAAAGTAATGTTTTGCATTACCATAGCGAATTACGCCCTCTAAATGTTAAAATAGAAATTTAAAAATAATTTCCATCGTTTTCTCTTGACCGACTTTGTTATAATTTTTTTTTCGAAGCTGTAAGATAAATAGTTTCCGGGGTACAGCCGCTAAGACACATTATACAGTATATTTTTTCTACGACCCACCAACGAAAAACTAAAAATTTTAAAAATTATTTTAGGTTATTAATATAAAATAACTAATTTAAAAATAATTTGATTTTTACATGAAATAAACATGAAAAAAAAATTAATTTAATTTAATTAGTCTCCAAACCTAGAATTGAACACTGGGTCCTCTGCATTACAGCCAAATGCCCTATAGTATCTGCTCCATCGCCACATGATCGCCACATGATCGCCACACATAACATTTTAGTTTTAGTAATCATAATTAAATTGAGTTCATTTTAACACTGGTAATTAATTTAGTTTCATATAGTTTTATTAGAATGTTTGGTTTATTTGTAACTATAGACGAAATAAAAATAGGATTCGGTTGAAACTTTTCACTCAGACATTTTTTGAGTCATTGATTACGAATCCGATGTCAAAAAAAGAAGATTGTGGCGGATCTAGTATGGCGGACCCCGAATGAAAATATTATCCAATTTCCATGAAATTTGGTACCTATCTTAGCGTACCTTTAAAATGGCGGATCTAATATGATAGATTTTGATACATAAATAGAAATCAAAAATATTGAATAAGTTTTACCTAATTAATTAATAAGTTTAAACAGTCTTTCTATACGATATCTTGCAACTTTGGCTTTAAGAAGAATTGAGAGAGCTGAGACGGGAAACGAGGTTGTGTGTGTAGATGGGAATCTTCAAACCTAAAATTCGTCTTAGTCATGTACTTCGGTAATCCAATTGGTAAAGATACCGAAGGTTCAGGCTCGATCCTTGGCTGTTGTATTATATTTTTTATTTCTTTTTCAATTTTTCTTTGGTTTTTTTTTCACTTTAGTAATGTGGAGATAAATTTCTTATAATTTCGTAAGAGGAATTGGGGATGATATGTTCATATTTCCAAAAAATTGAATAAAAAAACTTTCTTAAATACATTTATTTAAAAAAGAAATTAAAAAAATTTGAATTAAAAATTGTTTTGTTTTTGACGCCATTTCATTATGTGCTCTTAGTTATAAATAAATAAATATTATTTTTTATCTGTAAACTCTTTTTTGAAATAATGGTTATTATTATTTAAAAATTGTTGATTCTACCTAATACCTATAGGTAGGTATCATCGTTGTTAATTTTCAGCTACGCCACTGCGTGCGATATACTTAAATATGTTTTCGAAATTATTTTGTAACAGGCGACCGACTGTGTACCATTTTTCTTTTAATAGATATACGTCAAAAACAAGTTTTTGATACGATAAGAATTTTATGTGCCGATTTTTTATTATCGGTTATCGCCTAGTTCTTGGACAGCGAGATAAATGCTCGGCTTGTGATGAGGAAGACATTTGGGTTATGGAAATTTAAGACATACAGATAACACGACGTGACATTTGCCGCTGTACTATCTAGAAATATACATGGTGTCACTTAATTAAGATAATTTTTTAAATAGAGTACCGATAGAATTATTTTTCAAGTAACTTTTTGCATTATACTCAAAAATGAGTCCCGAAGAAAAGGTCGAAAGTTGTTGAAAGATCGAAAAACAATAGATGGAAAAACAAAATATTGAAAAATATTATGTCGAAAAATAGAAGGTCGAAAACTAAAGACTCGAAATTAGAAAATATCAAATGATAAGTGTTCGAACGTGCAAGATATTGAAAAATAATAGGCCGTATGTATGAAAAACTGAAATACATCAAAAATAGAAAAAATAAATAGTTGGAACATAAAATATCTAATGTAAAATATTATCGATATCAAACAGGCAAAAAGTCGTATTACAAAACATTTGTTAATGAAACGATTTACATTTAACGATAAATAACTTACCAGCACAAAACACAAAACATCCTAAACACTAATTAAAAAAATATATAAATAATAAGAAATTTCTGATAAATAGTTTATAAAATGGTTCAAAACTAATTTCAAATTTTAAGATTATCTTTCTGTTGCTTTTGTCTCTTTTTTTCTTGGGAGGTTCCTTCCCATAGCCCTGCAATTTGATGGTTTAACGTTAAATTTTTGATAAACTTTTCTTAAAATACCTTGTAAAAATGCCCAAATTTACGTATTTTTACCCTGGAAGTTGCTTTTTAAAGTGTTATTGCCCGATTCTACAATATTATTGGTTGGTCTTCTTGTAACGTTCTATCGTAATAATTCTATAGATGATGCTCAAACAAAGGTCAAACAAGTCCGCTGTTTAATACAGAATGATCTGCAGAGAAGATTAAACAACTTATTTTGCTTTTCATGGTAGATGCATAATTTATATGTGAGCGTAATTTTCAGTTTTGATCAACTTTTCTTAATGACAATTTTCGATATTTTTAAAAATATCGGTACTTTGCTTTTACACAAAATTCATATTTTTTTAACAAACGTCGTACATGACTGAAAAAATTGATATATGATTGTTGTATATTGCGTTTTAGGCTAAGCATAACTTTTTATGAAGAACAATTTTTTGTCATAAATCTAATAATAATAAAAAAAGTTTCCCATATGGTGCAGACCATGGAGGAAGGATAATTAGGAGTTGCAGTTTCCACACAGAAATTTGGCAACATGATTACCTTCAGCGACATATGGGATACTTTTGTGCAACTAATACACTGTCGGTAATATAAAAAGCTGTATTGCTATTTTAGTTTGAAAATTGGCGGGCTTTTGAATTTACTTTGACCAAATATAAGAATTTTACATTTTCAATGATAATGAAAATGTTATGTTAAATAATTTTAAAGGTATAAAATAAATAATACAAAATTGTATTAACTAAATATTGTTTGTAGAATCTTTATTGGTTACAACAATAAACATAAATATATTTCTGTAAAAAAAATAAGTTAAACATTATAGAAATGTCTATAATAGAAATAGGTATAAAAAATGATGTTTTTTTCTGTTTCTGTATGTTGCAGCAATCCTAAACTTAAATACTTCTAATATCGGTACCTAGTATTTCGCAGTGGAGAGCCGTAACATAGGCGGATTAGGCCCATGCCTATAGACGCAAGCCACAAGGGGAGCAAACATCATGAATAAAATTATTCTGAATAATCAAATAATAAAAATGGTATTAAAATAGATCGATATAGCAACCATGCAACCATATGGTACTTATCACTCAATTTAAATTGGTTTTGGATCTTTTAGAAGAGATGGCTGATATTTCACTATATTCTGGTGAAACAGTATAAGGAGCAAAAAATTAAAAAATCTTAAAAATTTTGACTTTGTAATTCATACCAGATTTTTGGTCATCTTTCTTCAGATAGGTACATCTTGCAAGCACATTAAAGGGTTATTATAAGAAATCAAAGCAAATAGAGACGTTATTTTGTCAAAATTGCTATATTACACGGAATTTCGAAAAAGATGATGAAAAAATGAGCAGTGAGTTTGCTGACGATTTTTATTTACACCGGCCCAAACAGAAAACAAAAATAACTATTATTTCAAGTCAACAATTCAAAAATAACGCAGTGTGGAGTATTTTTTTTAATGGAGAGTTTCAAATTTTACAATTTATTTTGATATAAATATTTCGTGTTATGACGTTAAAAAAATTAAAAAGCAAATCTAAGCCAATCTTTATTAACAGAACTTAACAGCATTTAAATAGTAGTATACCTACTAAAAAGAATAATAATTATAATATTTTTTGACATACCTTTTATTTTAATAAAAGGCTCATGAATTATAAAAATTTTGTTTATTTAGTTTGATCTCTTTTCGCTTATGAAAAAATTAAGAATTAAGCATACGTATTTGTAGGTATCACTATTATTGTAAACAAAAAAATTAGATTTATTCAGTGGCGACTCGTGAGGTAGTGTCACTGTGCCATGGTACTACCATATTTTTGAAGCAAAAATATTTTTTATTTTTAAGACGTCTTGTCATATTTTTATTTTATTTTATGCATTTCTTTTTATATTCAAAAATTATTTGAAATGTGGCAACCTCGCGCTGCATAAATCTCCAAGGTCTTGTCGCGTACCAGAGCCATTTCTCAGCTGGCATTGGGGAGAGAGAGAGATTTTACCAGCAGCCTATGTGAGCAACAGAGATGGATCATTTTACATGTATTTAAACGGTAAAATCAAGGAATGTTTGTGCCAGGCACAGCGCGGATAGCTGTTCAGATAATCGCGGTTTCTCGATAATGTCGATTGTTGACTGAATTAAGCGAATTTCTTTACGCGCTTTTATTTTTTTCGTTACGTTACGAAGTATTATTAGTGACGTTAACGTGTGTCTTTTTGTTTTCGATAAACTTGTTTAAATATATTATTTCCTAGTTTTTAATTTATTGTGACAATGAATAAAATTGGGGTCTTAAAAAACTTTTAGTGGTTTTTGCTAGAAGAAAAACTACAAATTAAAGAATTAGGCCGGCCAATAAATTGTATAAGGTTTTGTGGAGCTTTTAAGTTAGCTTTAAGGGGTCACGATGAGAAAGATAATTCGGAAAATAGAGACATATTTAAGAAGCTAGTGAATTTTAGCGCCGAATTGGACAACGACTTAATGGTTCATATTCAAAGTTCAAAAGCTTTTAAAGGTACCTCAAAAACAACCCAAAATAAACTTCTTGAGTGCATGTTAGATGTTTATCACGAAGAAGTTAGGAAAGAAATAGAAAATTCTTCTTTTGTTGCAGTGATTGCCGATGAAACGACGGACGTTGCTTGTGAATTTCAATTAGTTATAGTTTTCAGATATTTGTGTAAAGGACGACCCAGTTGAGAGATTTTGGAGGTTTTACATGCTCGATGGACACGACGTCAAATCAATCGCTGAATGCATTTTAAATGTTTTACATCCATTAATAAAACATAGTCCAAATAAATTAATTGCTCAAAGCTATGACGGCGCGTCTGTGATGAGTGGTGGATTAAATGGTGTGCAAAAAATTATTAAACAAACATATCCTCTTGCAAATTACGTTCATTGCTATGCACACCAGATGAATTTAGTTATGACAAATGCATGTCTAACGTTGACCACATTAACAATTATTTTATTAGTAGCTCTAGCGAAAATTCTACAATTGATATTGAACTTTTGCAATACTATCAAACACAAAAATTATATGATAACGATTTCTGTTTCGACTTAACAGATGAAAATGAAATTTATCGCTATATATTGTCTATAAAGTCTAAGGCAATGGGATGTGATCAAATCAGTATTACAATGATTTTGAACAGTTGCCCCTACATCTTACAATTTCTTAAACATATATTTAACTATTGCATAAAACACTCCACTTATCCGTCGGAATGGAAGCTGGCAGAAGTCATGCCAATACCAAAATGTACCGTACCACAAGAATTTAAAGATCTTCGTCCTGTTAGTTTATTATCAACTTTATCTAAAATTTTTGAAAAAGTGATTGATAAGCGAATACGTAAGTATGCAGAAAACCAAAATATTTTTCCTCAATGTCAATCTGGCTTTCGGCCAATGCACAGTTGTACAACTGCAATTCTTAAAGTAACTGATGATATATTAACTGCAGTTGATGA
Source organism: Psylliodes chrysocephalus (assembly GCA_927349885.1). Lineage (NCBI taxonomy): Eukaryota > Metazoa > Arthropoda > Insecta > Coleoptera > Chrysomelidae > Psylliodes > Psylliodes chrysocephalus. Next base: position 60,205,910 of record OV651819.1, on the reverse strand, counting down.
AAATAAATTATGTGTTCTTGTTTTGATTGACTACTCAAAGGCATTTGATAAAATTAATCATAATTTATTATTATCTCTGTTAAGTTTCTATGGATTTTCAGAAAAAGCAACGTCTTTAATTAGACAGTATTTAGCAAATCGTTTTCAGAGAGTTAAGTTATCTCAAAAAGTATCCAATTGGAACAGTGTTATAAATGGGGTGCCTCAAGGATCGATTCTCGGTCCATTACTGTTTATAATATATACCTCAGAATTATACAAATCCTTAAAAAACTGCTCAAGCCACTTTTATGCTGATGATAGTCAGATATATTATGTTTTTGATGAAAAAAACATAGACAGTTCTATTAATATAATCAACAATGACTTGGATTCACTGGTGTCATACTCTATTAAAATAGGACTCTCTATAAATGCTAAAAAGTCGAATCTAATGTTTTTCGGCAGACGAGTGAAGCGGAATAGATGCCTTGACAAAGTATGAATTAGGGTAAACGATGAGCCACTGTCCATTAAGGACAAGTGTAAAAACTTAGGTATCATTATAGATTCTGATTTAAATTTCTCGTCACATATATCTATGATTATTAAAAGAGGGTTTAGTAATTTAAAATTAATATATTCTAACAGAAAATTACTGACTTTTAACTCTAAAATGGTTTTATGTAATAGTTTAGTTATATCGCACTTAAATTACGGTGATGTGGTTTATGGTCCAAACATCCGCAAATTTGATTCCAATCGATTACAGAAGTTACAAAATTCATGTGTAAGATTAATTTGTGGCATTAGGAAAAGGGAACATATTTCGCACCATATTAAAAGAATTGGTTGGTTAACCACAATTCAACAACGAGTATTGAACGCTTGCTGTCAGTTTAATTCAATTATTTCTAAGAAAACACCTCCGTATCTTTACAACAAAATAAGATTTAGGACAGACGTACATAACGTCAATATTCGTTGGAAGAATAGATTAACCATACCATTACACCGAACACGTGCTTACAGAGGTTCGTTTTCATATCAAATCGCTCATCTTTTTAATTGGTTTCATGACAAACATGGTAATTGCAGTAATAAATTAAATTTTAAGAAACAGTTGAAGAATGATTTACTAAATAGTGTTATGACACCACCAGATTTTTAATATAATATTATATATTTTGTTGTTCTCTGATTTTTTTAGTATGTCTCTTATTTTTATTTTTAGAAGTTTAGTTAGTTTTTTTTTTTTTTGTTACTTAAATAGATAATTCTTGTACAAAAATTAAATGTACATGGTTGGGTGGAAGAGCAGAGTTACTTAAAGGCAGTTCATCTACCTTTAAGGAACACTGAACCCTGCCAATTGACATAAGTCATATATGTATGCATAATGTCAATAAAAGCATTTATTATTATTATTATTATTATTATTATTATTATTATTATTATTATTATGTTCTGTCAATAAGCAGGCTAGAATATTTTTTTCTAATTTATCTGGTTTGTGCTCTTTCTTTTCCACGTCTCCTCAAAGGACAAAAATTTTGGATGAGGTAGTTAATCACAGGTTGCCAAGATCTTTCCAAAAAAAGACCTTATTACAGTTGCGGATATTATAGAAAGTACTTTACGCGATTCGTCGTATATTAATCAAGCAAGTGGGTACAAATTAAAACTTCAGTATAAAAATGTTATCTTTTGGTTAAGTATTTTTCATCAAATAATGCCTCGCGTGGAAATTATTTTTAACCAATTACAAAAAGTATGCATAGATTCTGTTAAGATCAAGAAAGATTTGGAGAATTTCGAAGCAACAATTCAAGGTATACGGGACCAAATGGACAGCATTATTGACAATATTCAAGGAGAAATAAACACATCGCAAGGAGAAACTGGTGAACCAATAAGAAAAAAGGCACAAATTGAAGAGAACCGCTGAAAACGCGAAGCCTTAGAAACATTGCAAATAAAAACAAGGTTCCACTTCTTTGGGCATTTGGTCGCTTCTAATTTATTTATGTCGAAGAAGTTTTCGGTCTATAGGCATCAGTTTCCTGAATCATTCCTCGATAAAACATATATACAATTTTCATTTTTAGACAAAAATATGCTTAAAAATGAATTACACGTAGTGTATCAGAGAGACGAATTAAGTACCACCTCCGGAGCTGTCCCGCTGTCATTTTATTAAATGAGGAAGGTTTAAATTTTACATTTCAGGAAACTTTTAAACTTTTAGGTATTTTGATAACAATACCTATGTCAACATCTGAAGCAGAGCGCTGTTTTTCAATGCTTAAACGGATTAAAACATTCTTTAGAAATACAATAAAAGAAGAAAGACTTTGTTGTCAGCAGAAAAACATTTTGTAAATAGTAGTCATATAATAGATATAAAATCCGTCCTTCATTTATTTTTTTAAAATTTTATATCTATTTTGGCAATACCGTGATAAATTTTTGCCCAAAGCCAGTTTTTTAAACGACTTTTGGTTAAAAATTTGGGTGTGGCACCCTAAAAAATTTTTCGCCTCTGGTGGGGGGCCTTCGACAGGGCGTCTTGGGCGAGGTTTTCACATTTGTTAAAAATCTGGCACTACCATCTCGTATTATCACGAGCTGCCACTGGCCACTGGATTTATTCCTTGTGCTAATTAATAATAAAGAAACAATTTTTTAAATAAAAATATATCACAAAATGTCTCAAATAAACAAGCTCAGATATTATTCTCTTAAGTCTCCTAAAATGAAGTTTTTAATAAACAGTTAACTTAGGCACCACTTTGCCTACGCCAAATGAATAATGTTTCTAAAACTGCTTTAATAACCACAGAATCACATATATTTATCATTAGTTAACTTTTACTTATGGTTAAAAAATATTCACTTACGACTAGCGAACACTTTAATACAGTAAGTTCCGAACACCACCGAAACAGCAACGAACTAAGAGTCGATTAATCCGATTTCATTTTTGTATTGTCTTTCCTACCGGACGGTCACAGCTCATAGAGAAGCTTAAGTCGAGGTCATACACCTTTTCCACGGAATGATATGTAGCGTATAGGGTTTTTGCGATAAAAGTAGGTATTCAATATTTGTGCATGAGTGTATTAAAAACTGTGCCATTTTAAGTATAATAATAATACTATGCCTATGCACCCCTTTACGAGTGAATTTTAACCGCAGAAACATAGTTTGTGCAGGGTAAGGACGGCAGTTATTATTATTTGTCATTATTATTATTATGTAAGTACCTTATATATTTTTTGATACATCAATCGTGTATTTTTGACTGATATGTTTTAATCTCTATATATTGTCCCTATTCATATTTTTGTAAAAGTTGATATTATTTTAAAACACCTGAGTACTCAAATTTTTATAAATGTCATTCGTACCTATAGCCTATTAAGGTAACAATAAGCTTTATAAAATCTAATACTTTTTACATAATAATATTAATGATAAATAATGTTTAAAAGCATATAAATAATGCAGGATCATAAATACATATATACCACCCACTAAAACAAAAATCGCTTATCACAAGAAAACAGTTAACCAGCGGCAAATAAACCAAAACCAATTAGTAGCATAAAGTGTACCTATAGTAAGAAACTAATGTACACTAAGAGCGCTTTCACACGAAGATACTGTATAAGAGATACGCGTATCCGAGATTCAGGCTGACCATACATTCAAATGGACCTATTCACCCGGTACTGGCGACGCATACAGTATCGCGATAGGGAATTTCTGTATCCCGGTACCGTCAGCCGTGGACGCTGAATGCGTATGCCGCATACAGAAATACTATTACGATATATGGACCTTTTCAGACATGGATACTTTTGCAACGGAGATTATATCATAGGCGCAGGATTTTTCAATGGTAGGTAGGTATCCTGAGTGCATTTAGTTTGATAGTTTAATTTATTTGAGAAAGGATTAAATTAGATGCACGAAGAGTTTTTTTTAAATTATTTCACGAATAAAAAATTAGCCTAAACTACGGAATTTTTATATTCCTACTAGTAATGTACTCTACAGATGCATTTGCGTGTCAAACTCGTACATTTTTCTTGATAAAACAACATGAATTGGTTCCAAATTGATTTATGAGTTTTGACTGTATTAATTGGAATATTATTTCATCACCTACCGTATCTATATTGAAAATATCACAGGTATTACTTTTTCTTAATATACAGTGTTACACATAAAGTGCGCATCGTATGGGATTTTTCTTTCTAAATGATGTAGATACATTTTGACTTTGCCATTGTTTGTTCCTTCAAAAATGATAGCCAATAACATGCAAATGGAAAATCACCTGACTTTAATAAATGTCAAAATTGACTTTTTTTGTAAAAAAAAGCAAAAAACCTATGTCTAAAAATTACTTATTTTTTACCCATATACCAATTTTCAACTTTTTTTATTTTTTCTACCAATTCATTTTAAGGTTACTAGAATTTACACTAACCTGCATAAATTAATCTGTTTACGTGATGCGCTTCTTTTTTGTTAAAAAATATTTTATACAACTAAACTCCAGTAACCCAAAAGTGAATTGGTAGAAAATAAAAACTTGACACGGGCTATATATGGGTAAAAAATTATAAAATAAATAACTTTTTGTTGAACAATTTTTCGAAATTGCCATTTTTGCAATTTTTAGGAAAAAATGTCATTTTAGACATTCAAAAAGGTCACGTGTATGTTTATTTGCATGTCATTCGTTATCATTTTTAAGGCAATAGAAGATGGCAAAGTCAAAATTTATCTACAGCATTTACAAAAAAAGCCTATACCATGTGCATTTTATGTGGGTCACTGTATTATATACCTCAGTATAATGCACTTTTCTAGACCCTTAATTCAAACCTAGGCACGCCACTTTGACCATTTTAGTACTGATTGTAGAGATGCATGAATTCGATACAGCAGCCCAACTTTTCGACCGCGATTCTGTATCTCGGATACGCGTATCTGGCATACAGTATCCCCGTGTGAAAGAGCTCTAACCATAAATAAACAGTTCACTAACTGTAGGTCGTCTAAAAACTAATTGAACTGTTTACTAACCATAGGTGACTAATTTCAGAAATCTTGTTTTACTTACTATAATTAAACATTTTATTTGTCCCATGCCATATAGTATACAACTTTTTATTTGCGATAAGTAAAAGTTCGCTAACGATTAGTGAATTTTTTTTCCGTGTATAATACTTATTCTTAATGTTATAGCGGCGGAATATGTCTATACAAAATCTTGCATCGAAGCTAATTCAAATAAAAAAACCTCCTATATGTTAGCCTGCAAAATCTTAACAGTTTTAGGGTATTTTCTGATTTTATTTTCGAAAAAAATCAATTTTTGATTAGTAGTGTACCTGAGATTTGCACCGCATTTCAGTTGTTTCTAGTACTGCATGTTCTAAATTTGTGAAATTTTTTCCTTTAATGCGGGAACGCTACACTGAGGATCGTTATAAGGTCAACTCGGGGCGTATTCGGGGGAAGTGCATTTTCCTGCTCTGATAATAATAACGGTTCATTTTATGCAGCAGTGGGTATTTTTGTGTGTCCTTTGGATACTTTCTTTTAGTGTGATAATTAGTTTGGCTACACTGCGTCTCACGTAACCTCTGGAAAGCTGTCATCTTTCCGTTTAATAAATATATCATTCCTGAAGAAAATTTTGACCAACTATCTTTGGAACGATGGAAATCATTGCAGCTCGAAACTGATCAAATGGCAGCACCCGAACTGGACCAAGTTGCAGCACCCGAAATGTACAAAATTGAAGCATCCGAAATTGATCACCTCTTACCACCTAAAACTAATATGGTTGCAGGTTTTGAAAAAAACAAAAATGACCAGATTAAAGCTACCTCATCGGGAAGCAACCTAGAGCAGGTGCAGAACTCTCTCAATACTTTCGAAAAATTGCTACTATCAACTATTTCGTCCCATAATCAGAGAGGTCCGCCAGCTAAGAAAACCAAAGTTTGTTTAGGGTCAAAAGTCATCACATCTCAGGAGTGTATGAAAAGTTTGAAAACAAGGAGGACGCCGAAAAGCAAAAGAAAGCTGTGAAAGAAAACCAACAAGAAACAAAAAAGGAACAGAAAGCCAAGAATAAAAAACCAAAGAAGATAAAGAGAAATCAAAAGAAAAAATCTAAGTTTGAATTGTCATCATCCTCTGATGAGGAAGAACTGCCATTTAATATGTACATTGATGAATCTGATGAAGATTTTGGAGAAGAAATACCTACTGAAATAGACGACCTACCAATCCATCTCGAGACAGAATTGGAAATTAGTGATCCCGAAAACAATCTGGTTCCATTCTTAAAACCAAACGAATCAATAACTTTGGAAGTTGCAGAAACTGGTATTAGTTCGTTTGAAACAGTTGATCAAGTTCCTAACTCCAATAATAAAGAAGATACTTCTGAAGCTTCGGTTGTGCCAAGAAAACCAGGGGATTTCGTTCTAGTCAAGTATGAATCTACCAAAAAAACTGTGAAAATTTACCTAGGAGCTATCAAAGAAGACTGATCAAGACACCGTCCGAATGCATGAGATTATGAATACAGATGTTCCGGACTTTGAGATGGATTCTTAGAGCTCTTTCACACGGGGATACTGTATGCCAGATACGCGTATCCGAGATACAGAATCGCGGTCGAAAAGTTGGGCTGCTGTATCGAATTCATGCATCTCTACAATCAGTACTAAAATGGTCAAAGTGGCGTGCCTAGGTTTGAATTAAGGGTCTGGAAAAGTGCATTATACTGAGGTATATAATACAGTGACCCACATAAAATGCACATCGTATAGGCTTTTTTTTGTAAATGCTGTAGATAAATTTTGACTTTGCCATCTTCTATTGCCTTAAAAATGATAACGAATGACATGCAAATGAACATACACGTGACCTTTTTGAATGTCTAAAATGACATTTTTTCCTAAAAATTGCAAAAATGGCAATTTCGAAAAATTGTTCAACAAAAAGTTACTTATTTTATAATTTTTTACCCATATATAGCCCGCGTCAAGTTTTTATTTTCTACCAATTCACTTTTGGGTTACTGGAGTTTAGTTGTATAAAATATTTTTTAACAAAAAAAACAGTTAAAAGAAGCACATCACGTAAACAGATTAATTTATGCAGGTTAGTGTAAATTCTAGTAACCTTAAAATGAATTGGTAGAAAAAATAAAAAAGTTGAAAATTGGTATATGGGTAAAAAATAAGTAATTTTTAGGCATAGGTTTTTTGCTTTTTTTTACAAAAAAAGTCAATTTTGACATTTACAAAAGTCAGGTGATTTTCCATTTTCATGTTATTGGCTATCATTTTTGAAGGAACAAACAATGGCAAAGTCAAAATGTATCTACATCATTTAGAAAGAAAAATCCCATACGATGCGCACTTTATGTGTAACACTGTATATTAAGAAAAAGTAATATCTGTGATATTTTCAATATAGATACGGTAGGTGATGAAATAATATTCCAATTAATACAGTCAAAACTCATAAATCAATTTGGAACCAATTCATGTTGTTTTATCAAGTAAAATGTACGAGTTTGACACGCAAATGCATCTGTAGAGTACATTAATAGTAGGAATATAAAAATTCCGTAGTTTAGGCTAATTTTTTATTCGTGAAATAATTTTAAAAAAACTCTTCGTGCATCTAATTTAATCCTTTCTCAAATAAATTAAATTATTAAACTAAATGCACTCAGGATACCTACCTACCTACCATTGAAAAATCCTGCGCCTATGATATAATCTCCGTTGCAAAAGTATCCATGTCTGAAAAGGTCCATATATCGTAATAGTAATTCTGTATGCGGCATACGCATTCAGCGTCCACGGCTGACGGTGCCAGGATACAGAAATTCCGTATCGCGATACTGTATGCGTCGCCAGTACCGTGTGAATAGATCCATTTGAATGTATGGTCAGCCTGAATCTCGGATACGCGTATCTCTTATACAGTATCTTCGTGTGAAAGCGCTCTAAAGGCCGCTATGTATTTAAGGACCCTGTGCCAGTCGTAGAAAAAATATTTGTTATGTTAAAAGTATCTACCACAGTTATTTTGTATTCTAAATGTTTTCTAAAAGTTTATGTTTAATAATTTTTCTAATAAAATCTTAAGATTTAAAACCAAAATATTAATTTGACTATATCTTTCTTAATATTACAGATAATTAAGTTCTGCAGAAACTGACCGATTCGAAATTTTTCATATTTTTGCTCTTGCCTCGGATAATCATCATAATCATCTAAATAGAAAGAAAGAGGTCTGAAATGCACTTGACCCATAAACTGGGGTAAGTGCATTTCTGTGAGATTGCGACCAATTTTTTTTTTTTTTTGTAATAAATCCAAATTTTTAGGTAAAAAATTCTTTCGGATTATCATTACTTAAGGTTGTAAAAATATTAGTATGCTAATCTTAGTACGATGATCTCTAGTATTTATCTTGATTTTAAAGTCAACTTTGAAATTGAAGGTATGCACTTCCCCGAGTTGACCTTATCAAAATTTGACAGATAAACCTTTAACTGAACAGCTATTGACCAAAGCACACTAGATTTATCAGTAAATGCATGCATATTACTGATTTCAAATAGATAGATAGATTAGCGTCCGAATATTTATTTGTTGGCAAATTCGATCAAATTCTGTAACTTTTTTATGTAGTTTATACAAAATAAAAAAGTATTTCCTTGCGATCAGATTTTATGTTAAGTAAAGAGTATGTGACTTGATTTTTTACTCAGGAAAATCGAAAAAAAAAATGTTTAAAATAACATAAATATATTTTTTTAAATTTCTTACGTCGTCCGAACATATAGTTGTTAGGGCTCGTAGATGGAATTTGTTATGTTAATGACGCTATGAATTTTATTAATTAGAAGTCTTATTCTTCAAAAAGTCTATAAACCAATTTGAAATATCACCGTAGACAGTAGTTTCGTTGTCACCCAGTGTAGGCAGTATATTAATTTTTTTGATGAAGAGGGGGCCCTTGAAAAAAATTGAAAAAGGGAGAGCCCGAAGACCTTGGCACGCAACTGAATATAGATGAGTTTCTTGGCAGTTAGGCAGCTCTATAGCCTTTATACACCAACTAGATATTCGCCCCCCAAGTAACATTTTTAGATTAGACTTTTGAATCCGCAAGATAGCCTTAAGGCTGCTATAAATCTGCTTTAAGAGTAAAAGGGAGAATCCTATAACGGTTCTTAGGAGTATTTTTAAAACAATATCTTAAAACTAATTAGACCTAAGACAAAGTCCGTAAGAGTATATTAAGAATTTTATTAAACCATTGTTAAATCATTTTTAAGATTATGATAATAAGTAGGATAGGCATAAAAACTTTACAAAACTAATCAGTTTTAAGAAAATTAAATTTTAAAATGTTTAGATTTATTCTGTTTTATCATAGATACTCTTTGACAGAATGATTTTGCAAACATGTTGGGAAGACTGCCATATTAGAAATTAATTATTATATAGTGTATGTTTAATTTGTTTAATTACACTTGTTATTTCTTCAATTTTCAAACACACTCCAATGTACTGTTCAAAGTGGGCAAGGTGGGTCGTAATAAATGATGGGCCTTACAGTATATGAAATATACATGAAAAAAGGATTATTATATGGATTCTAATCTATTTACCAGAAGTTATTTAATAGAAAATAACATTGTAAATATCGTATATATATAGCACTATAAAATGATTACATTTGTTTTCGATATGTTTTTCATATAAAATATCACATTTTGTATTTTTCAAATTATTTCATGGAAGTGACTATTTAACCGTCAATATAAATCCTATTGTAGAATATGGATACTTATCACCGTCAGAAAACTATTTTCAATTGCGCATACCTACTACTTACTGGACTATCAGAAACAAACTTTGTGTTTAATCATAAATTAATTTAGGTGGGGCAGGAGTTGTATAACATTATATCATAATATATTCCAATATAAATTACATTTATATACCCTAAAAAGAAATTAGCTGTACCTAGATATATTTGACATTATGTGGTTAAACGCAGTAAACGCAATAATAAATAATAAATCTACTCTCATTGGTACATTGTTGTCATTGGCACACTGTTGTCATTGAAACACTATCACTGTCTCTTGTACACAAAATACGCCATTACTAAAATCGAAATATTTTAGAATTATTTGAACTTTGACCATAATTTATTTGAATATCCTTTAGGTACAGGTCTAGTAGACCTGTACCTGTAGTATTTTACATGATATGTGGTTAAACAGCAACGCCCATATTTAAAATGGAGGATTTCCTCATTGTGTTCTATCTATACCTTAAAACGGACATTAGCTTATAAAACTAATAAAGCAAAAAAAAATACTTTTTAGGACTTTCTAGTTTTAAATAGCTCCTGCTACATATTTTAAAGCGTTTCTTAAAACAATAGTAAAAACGAAAACCTCAATAAAACATTCATAAGTTCAATCAGACGGGCATAACCTAACCTCACTCTTGAGCTTCTTATTTAATCTACGAACAAGTTATTCAAAATATAAAAATTTGCAATAATATATTAACCATTTTTCTCTTTCACTGATCATTTCCAGAATATTAGGAGCCTACGAATGTTTTGATATTTGTTAAACAATGGAACACAATGAACTATTAAACACTGAGGAGAAGGAGAAACATATACATTTTTTTTTTCATTCTTTATGGAAATTACCACTTATCTTTATTTTGAACAATTTATCATTCAACGTCAACATAATGTGATTGGGTTGAAAAGCTAGGTTATGCTCTAAAACAAACTAGTTCTCATTAAAACAATGTAGTTTTAAAAGAGCCCTATCGTTTACTAGATTAAATAAATTATTAGAGTTATGTTGTAAAATTGTAGAAAATGTACCTAAAAGGTTCTGGGATCAATTTAATTTAAAGTATAATCCTAAAACACTTTTTAAAATTAAGTTTTAAAACCTACTTAAGATAACTGCTAAAAAGTATGCCTCTTTAGCACCAAACATACCTGCTGAGGAGTATCTTCAAACTAAATAGTTCTAAAATTACTTATTAATTAACCCTTACAGGACAGCGATAAAGCATAGTTTACTTTAGGATAAACTAGTTTTCTTAAACAGATTTGGAGGAATCTATAAAACCAAGTACCTAATAAGATAAATTTATCCTGCAGTCCTATTAGCAAAAAAAATAACTGTAATAAAATAATTATTAATTTTTATGCTTTTATAAAATCCTAATAAAACATAAATAAAACTTTATTTTCTTAAAAATGTTATGTGGCCCTTTTTTAAAAAAAGCTCATGATATGTAAAAATTTTAATTTTGAATTTTAGAGAATTAAAAATTTGTTTTTTTATATAGAAATGTACATATAATTTAGTCCCAATTAAAGAAAAATTATTGTCATAGTATGTACTTTTTTAAGAATTACAACCTTTTCATAAATAGCCAATTTGTAACTTTATACTCGAATTACAAAGTTTTATCACTAGATTATTGAAATAAATTACTTTTATAGTATTTTAATAAAAATTAGATTCTAAAAATTGTGTTATTTGCTATTTTTATTCATATTATAATAGAAAGCACTATTTTTACTATAGAACCTAACTTCTATCATTATTTTTTCCACGAAAACGTTAAACAAAATACCTCATGAAAAATTTATGTCAACATATTTGCATCGTTGTCATATTCAATCCTATTTAATTTTGTGATTCGTATAATATGAATAATCTATTATATGGACGTCTTAGTTCATTTATAAAGATTTTTCTAGGTCTAGTTTTTTATAACTCTACAATTAGGTATATACCTAAATAATATTTCAATCTTGATAATGTTCACGTATTTTATCTTGTTTATAACTGAAACTCATTGCAACACCTTATAAAAATTACAAAATCTTTTTATTTTCAGAAAACTGGTGGCTTTTGAATTTCTTTTATTTCGCTATATATACTCGTGTATATGGAATATTCAATGATTTTAAATTATGTTTAATAAAAATGGATTAGAGGCCTATAGTTAAAATATAGAATAAAAAAAATTTCCGTATACAGATATATTTTTTAGCAATTTCGTTTTAAACAAAATTTTGCCACATTTCTACTACATTTATTTACATATGTGGTATATTTTTAAAGGATTCTGACAAATAGTAATAAGAAGATTCTTCCTAGAAAAAAAAAGGTACCTATCTACTTTGTTAAGAAGTGCAGCTTTTTAGACATAACCAATTTGCAAAGTTAACACCCTGTATATCAAAAACTAGTCATAGGATGGAGTGGATGCTTTTATTCAGAACTTTATAATTTTTAACCAAGTATACCATTTATCCAAAAGGAAAGTACTCTCCTCCCTTGGGGCATCCATGGCTATTTGGAAAAAGATTTCGAAAAATTATAGGGTCAATGACCAATTATAGATTACTATTTTATTTCTATTATTTCTCAATTAAAAAAATATTTATCAGAAAAAACAAATAGTTATCCTTCAAAAACAAACTTACCGCGGTCAGTCCATGATCGGCACCCAAACTACCTCCTCCTCGGCCCGTAAAGTTAAGCGCTTCCGGAATCTCTTCCATAATCATTAAAGAAGAATTAAAACAAAAAGTCCGATTAATAAAAAAATCCAAATTAAAAACCAACCACTCTAAGACCGCGCACTCATTTCACACATCATTTATTTTTTACAAACAGTCACTATTTTCCAAACAATCCTCCGAATATTTACAAAATATGTCCGTAAAATATCTCGCGCCGTTTAGAATCGGTTCGTAAGAGTGCCCTGAGTCACACCCGCGTGCAATATCGACAGCGGACAGTGACGAACAGTATTCAAAGTTCCAAAGCGCTCTGGATGCAAATTCGGTGGCCGAAGACCGCACGTGGGAGGAGTAGGGGGAGCTTTGAGCGCCTCGGAGCGTCGCGGCGTTCCGGCACCGCTGGTTTAGACGCCGCCTATTTAGTGCAAGGTTGTAGCCTACTTTGACAGGTTTTTACTGGGGTTTACGTCTACAATGTATTTATTAGGTAATTATTTTTTTAAGTAGGTTTATTTACTTTATTTAGATATTAAATCAGGATTTAAAATTGTTTTTTTTTTTCACTACATTACACAAAATCAGATATTTTGTGGGTAATGTTTTTTAAACGTCAATGTAGGCAATTTTGTACACATCCATAAATAGTACCAAAATATTATTCCACACTGTTTAGCATATGGAAAAAATTGTCTCACAATCTTATTTACTGCTAAAAAAACTGGGTAATTTGGCAAAAAAAATGTAGACATTACCTAAATTAACAATAACTTCTGTAATGTTGATTTTCCATGCAGTTATAAAGGTGAATAAGAAACAAAATCAAATCAAAACTGACTTCAATTCTTGACATTTAATTTCCCAAAAGCAGTTTATGTATTAATGGCACTGATCTGTATTATTTTACTGGATAGGATATAGCCCCCTAAAAAACATTCCGAAAAATTGGCCGATTTGGGCAAATAATATGGCGGACCGGATGTTATTTAACGTAACCTCTATTTCCATTTGTCATCACATTTGTCATTTAATTGTGTCAACAAGCTACGATGAGATGTTTTTATTGTAGAAAACAAAGTAAAAAGAATATGAAATAAACAATAAACGTTCATTCCTGAAGACACAATATGCTTCACGTTTCCATTTTTATATTTTCTTTCATAAAAATTCAAAACATGGGTGAAATTTCCCGAAGGACATCGCCCGCAAAAGGAATAGAAGAAGAATAAGAAGAAAAACTAATCAAATTATAGGTTAGGTATGTCAAATTATCCCAAATTTCAGTTCTGTGAACCCACCATAATTTGCCCAAATCGGCCAGCATTGTTGCACTTCCGGTCTCCTTGGTGGAACGATTTTTTAGTATGTTAAATATAGCCTATATCCTATCCAGTAAAATAATACAGATCAGTGATTAATGGGGTATGTTTAAAAATTTTAAAATAATTTTTTATGAATAATACAGTTCAAAATAAAGCTAGTTATTAATTTTTAAAATTTATGACGTCACCGGGAATAGACCAATAGGAACTAGCCACACAACGTTGCTAGTTAGACGGTATACGAAAAGTAATATACGTTCGATTGTGTGCCCCGTCTTACTTTTAGACTTCTAAAATATTGTTAAACAAATATCGTTTAAATATAAAATATCAAATATTTTTAAAAGTATTATTTATGTTTAAACTTTCACCATATTTATAGGTTCATTGTTTTAAAAAAACGACAACTGGTAAACAAGAAAATGGCAATGCGACAGCACTGCATGTGTCATCTGTCAATTAAGAATTTGTGTGTTGTATCAATCGATATTTATTTAATTTTGATGTTTTTATAAATATTATGAGTACGAAAAAAATGTTTCCTCCCAAGATGTGATAATGATTTACATTTTACTTTCATTATTAAAAATATTTAGGTATTAGTGTTGCCAGAAATGTGAAAAGAAGAAAATTATATTATTATTATTACACAAAAACGCTTCAAGCAACAGCTAAATTATTTTGAGGTTTGTATCTATACTCTTTATTATCTACCATTGTAGTAACAATTTTCTCTTTTTTTTTAGATACCAGATTATTTTGAAAATTTTTTAAATGATAAATAAACCTTTACATATAAGAAGTGGGTAGGTACCACACAAATTAGAATTAGAATTATTTATTATTTTTTAAAATACATAAATATAATGTCTCCACAGTTTTTGTTATTCACCACACAAGAGCCCAGCTCACTGATTCTATCAAAAAAGAAAAACAGAATACAAAAAAATGTGTTCTAAAAAGTTGACTGGAAAATAACCTTCTACTAGGGGAGTTTTTCATCTCTATTTAATGAAAATACACCGGATCTTCAAGATGCAGCAACAATTTCTGACATTGCCCTCTTCCCTCTTCGGGAAATTTAAAATCAACCTACTATAACTTCAAAGGTGTATATCCTAAAACCCCTTCTGCAAAACCTCCCTCGGAACTCGGAACCTCCTGAAACTTTTAAAGATAGTGAAGTTTGGTCTGAATCAGAAGAAACATCTTTAATATCTGATTCAGAAGGACTTAATAATAATAAGCAGGATCTTCAAAACCAATGAACTCCCAAAATAATTGAAAATAAAGCAAAAGTATATTTAGGATTGCCCAACAGTGTTTTTAAGAATATTTATGAGAAGGAAAGTGTAGCTTACATAAACCTTTTACATTTCTGTCTGAATTAGTGGTATTATTAACTTAAAAGAACTCATTTTGTAAGACTAAATACCTAATAATTTATTAAACTGTTTAATTGTTTTTTTTTATTAATTTATCCATTTCATAGATTATATTAATTGTATATAAACAAAATTGTAAAATCTGTGAAAATTTTATATATTAACCTATTATTAAAAAATAAAAGTACCTGAATAAGATAAATGAAGTAAAAATACTATTTACAAATAATAAAAAATATATACATAAGCCCTAACAATAATGGAGATGCACAAATTAAAATTTCCTCTAAAAATTCTTTATCAAATTTAACTTGTTATCGACCTCTTTATTTACTTCAAATGTGTGATAAACAATGCAAAATTCTTTATGTTCATGTGTAATTATTCCGTTTACTGTGGAAATATCTGCTTTTCTCAAGTTATTCATGGAAAATCGCATTAACTCCATATACTTGCTTGGCAGATCTAAAATTAATCAAATATTTTAAAAAGTGACGATTTTTTTAGTATTTTCAAGAGTACATTTTTATGGATTACTATTTTTTCAATTTTTATTACTTTTCTGTTTCAAATTATTTCAAAAAATATAAACATATTTGTGTTTTTATTATTTTAATTTAGCAATATTATCGTAGATTTATTCATGTAAATACTAGAGATAGTATAATAGTTGTAACAGAAAGAGTTTGTATATTTACAAAAAGTACCGTCTGAACTAATTTGAAGACTTTTTTTGATGGATTACGAGATAGTGGATTACATCTAAATGAAACAAAGTGACAATTTTTCAAAAATAAAATTTCCTAATTATGATATACCATTGATAAAGAAGGACTACATCCAATGCAAGAAAAGATCGAGGCTATTTCGAAAAGTTTACCACCCAAAAACATTACCAAACTCCGCACTTTTCTTGGTCTAATTAATTATTACCATTCATTTATTCCGAACTTAGCTACAAGATTACATTTACTGCATCATTTGTTACGGAAAAATGTTAAATTCGAATGGACAGCAAAATGTAATTCTGCATTCATCAAACTGAAAGATATCATCACAAGTCCAAGAGTGTTAACACCTTTTAATGTCAATTTTCCTGTTACTTTAGCAACCGATGCATCACCAACAGGCTTTGGCACTGTTTTATCAAATATTATGCCGAATGATGTTGAAAGACCCGTAGCTTTCGCTTCACGATTACTAACAAAGGCAGATAAGAATTACAGTCAGCTTGATAAAGAAGCTTCTGCTTTAAATTGAGGACTTAAAAATTTTTTTCAATATTGTTATGGTAGAAAAATTATCCTAATAGTAGACAACAAACCTTTAGCAAGAATATTGCATCCAGAGAAGAACCTTCCAGTAACTACAGCTTTACGATTAGTATATTACGCAAATTTCTTAGCAGGATTCAACTACACAATTAAAATTCGACCTACTGAAGAACATTCCAACGCTGACTACTTATCCAGGTCTGCCACTGATGAACCTATGTCGGAAGAAATTGATGTGGACGGAGCATTTTACTTAAATCAACTAAATTCAATTCCTGTTACGAAAGATCAAATAAGAAAAGAAACGCAACTAGATACTGAATGCAGGAAATTATTTTTAGAAGTTCAGTCTGGAAAAGGTAATATATACATTCCCTTCATGAATATTCGATACAAGATGGATGTATTTTTTATGGCATTAGAGTGATTATTCCGACAAAACTTCGTAAGAGCATTTTGCAAGAGTTACATGAAGCCCATACTGGAGTAGTAAAGATGGAAGCTATAGCAAAAAGCTACATTTGGTGGCCTGGAATCGACAAAGACATTGAAGAAACAGCCAAATCATGTAGAAAGTGTTCCCTAATACGTAATAATCCTGTGAAGGTTGCATTACATCCATGGGAATTTCCCAAAGAACCATGGCAACGATTGCATATAGATTATGCCGGGCCATTTTTAGGTACCAATTTTTTTATTATTGTGGATGCTTACACCAAATGGTTTGAAGCTGTTCCAACAAATTCTATCACCTCAACAGCAACTATTAATATTTTAAGGGATACTTTCGCAAGATTTGGATTGCCAATTAAAATTGTTTCTGATAATGCCAGGCAATTTAAATCTTCTGAAATACTGGAATTTTTTAAATCAAACGGTATAGAATATAAATTTACGGCTTCCTATCATCCCTCAACTAACGGACAAGCTGAAAGATATGTACAAATACTTAAATAAAAACTACGTGCCATGATGGATGAACCACAACCACTCAATCTGAAGTTATGCCGGTTACTTATGCAGCACAGAAAAACACCAAGTAGTTCTGGAGAAATGATGTTCAAAAGGCAATTTAGAACACGTATTGATCTTGTTAGGCGTAATATTGGACAAGACAGTCGAGAAATAGCTAACGATAGGGATCCAGTTTTAAAAACTTTTAAAATTGGGGAGCAAGTACAAGTTCGATTTTATGATAATAATAAATGGAAATTCGGCGTAGTTGCAGCAAGAAAAGGGTTGTTGCAATATGAGATTGTGATTGACGGTGCTAAGATTCTTAGGCATGTTGATCAACGGCGTCCTTCGAACTTTTGTGGGCTTACTTCTAAAAATACTACTCCAGTTTCTCCACCAATAACAACTTCAAATATTCCAATCCAATCCGAATCTACTAATTCTACGCCTTCAGGTGAAAATATTTCAGAATATGAGAGGGACGTTTCAACATCATTGCCCGAAACGCAAACAGGAGATGGAGATAGAGAATCTAACATCGATGTACGCAGATCGACAAGGGTACGAAAGGAGCCAGAAAGATTTACTTATTGAATTAATGACGAGGAGAAGTGTTATATACGTTATATATTATAAAATAGATAATACATCCTGTAGGATGAGAGAATTGTCATTGTCAGATTAATTTTAATTATTTGTCAGTTGTATTAGTAATGTTATGTTATGTTGATAATGGGGTGTTAATACACTGCGACCTAAAAGATCTATTGTGCCCCCTTCTGTCGCCACTGCACTAAGGTATTAGTAATACAAAATATATTACTCCCAATTTGTATTTCATTACCGTATTACATACCTAACAAAACCAATTAGCAAAGACAAAGGAAATAAATCGAGAATTGAGAAAAAAAAAGTAACTGCCTTTATTCACGATAACTCAATAACGGTTAGTGAGAAAAATACAAAATTAAAAACTATCGTGAGGTGACCTGATTGGATTTTGGGCATAGTCGGAGCAACTGACTATGACTTTTAAGAGGGCTTTTCTCTACTTGGATTTTTTTTTTTAGTTTTTTATAATTTATAATTCGAAAAGAAAATTTTTTGGATTAGAATTGTTTATAATGCCATTCTCTATAATTTTTGCCTATGCATTATATCTTTAAAATAGACCGTAATGAAGAAATTTTAAGAAAAGTGTGGAAATTTACATTTTTCACACGAGTGTGAAATATTGTCGCATGCGTCATAATGCGAGTGCAACAATCTCACGAGTGTGAAAAATCACTTTTACACGAGTGATGTAGGTACAATATTTTTCCTATGACCACAAAATAATTTCATCAAAAAAAGTAATATTAGGAAATCTGGCTATAAAGGTTCAAACAAAATGTGATTGGTTTTAGATTTGATTTGTATAGGTATGCCTAATGAATAATTTTTAAAGTGTCAAAATTAAACACATTTTGATTCTATTTACAAACACTTTCATATTTCATGGAATGATAAAGCTAAAATAACATTACAGAGCTGGGCAGTACTCGAGTAAATTGTACTCGAGTACTCAAAGGACTCACTAATTGCTACTCGTAGGTACTTTCATCATGATGGGTCTCATACTCAAAAAATTTCTAGTACTTTGTATTTTAGAGTACTCAGTACTTTTTATCCCTACAGCTGGGTTGAAAAAAACTAAGTTTTTATTAAAAAAAAATATTCGTTTCTAAACAATACTACTTCCATATTTATACTTCTTGTTCTATTTTTCTTGAAATATCAATATCAATGCGAATATTGAAATAAGTTTTAATATCAGCTTTATCAAATCTAGTGTGTGATTTTAAAAAATATCGCCATCAAAAATGCGATCTCCAAAAAAATTGAATGTTAGATTCGAAGGTTTGTACAGTATTTAAAATTAATATATCCAAAACCCTCAAATGCTCCGAGCCTAACACTCTTTTTTGGATACCTTTTTTTTTCTTCAAGTTATACAAGTGATAGCCAAATATTTCTTGTGTGCCTATCAGTTAGGAATCTAAAAAGCAAGTAGGTACAAGCATATTTATTTTACTACTAAAATCCAGACTAAAGTATTTTCATCAATAACAATTTTTTACGAAATTAATAACGTTGAAATATCAAAGAAAATAAATAATAGTAAAAAATAAAGATAGGTAGATTTATATTGCGTTTGAATATCCACATCGGATGCATCTGAGATGTTGTAAGTCTTTGATCACGTGATTCACTATACGTAAATGTAGTAGGACATATAAGTCCGAAGTGGATAAACAAACGCTCGATATGTATAAAATGCAATGGATGTGGATATTCAAACGCAGCAAATACATGTGATATTACGGCAAAAATATTTAAATCTACACCAATGCAATACAGCACCTAACCTTACTTATGAAAAGACACTTCAGCACTCGCATATTATCCAGTTTATTCCACAAAATGCACTCGCGAATCATGTTGTTAGCTATATCTTCACTAAATCTAGAAGCCGAAATATTTCCAAAAAAGTATAAAAATCAACAAAAACACCCGATATGGAACAATTTACTGGATGGCAACGATCGATAAAATACTATACGTGACGTATAGTATGAATGAACCAAGGTTATTTTCAATTGGGGTGGTGTCACGTTTAATGCTTTTAAAATCCATGCATTTATTTGCAGGCCTGTTAATGGTGTTTGCTATAGTTTAACTTTGTATTTGCAAACAGTGGGGGCAAGTCTTAATTTAAAAAGGGTGTTCACTTTTTCCAATAATTTTATCGTTTGTAAGTTCGGTTCAAAACTTTGTGCAAGCACCAATATTGCTGTTTTTAACCGACTTCAAAAAAGGAGGAGGTTATCAATTCGTCGCGATATTTTTTTTTTATGTATGTTCAGCGATAATTCTTTAACACGGTGTCCGATTTCAATAATTCTTTTTTTGATAGAAAGGGGATACTTCAGGGGTGGTCCCATATAAATTTGGTCAAAATCTAAAAATTGGGTCCATGAGAAAATCCTCAAACTCTTCATTTTTTATGTATGTTTAGCGATAATGCTTTACTACCTTGTCCGATTTATATGATTCTTTTTTTGTTAGAAAGGGGGTACCTCAGGGGTGATCCCATATAAATTTGGTTAAGATGTTGTGATGGCATCTGCACGTTTTTGAAGTCGGTTTTTTTAAATTTTTAATTTACACTTGTTTACTTTCCTATATCTGTATACAGATATAAGGAAAGTATAGAAATCATGATTTTTTCGACCTCGAGTTTTTGACGGATTTTGTACGTTTTGAGGTCCCCTGAATCCGTTTTGACTATTTTCGCGATGATGTGTGTGTGTGTGTGTGTGTGTGTGTGTGTGTGTGTGTGTGTGTGTGTGTGTGTGTGTGTGTGTGTGTGTGTGTGTGTGTGTGTGTGTGTGTGTGTGTGTGTGTGTCTGTGTGTCGCATAACTCATGAACTGATGCACAGAAAAACACCAAATTTTAAACTTAAGCTTTGTTCCAGCGTCCAATAAACTGATATGATTTTGAGCAGAGTCGGAACATCTGGGGGGTACTTTATAGGTGGTCATTTTTATATTTTATGGAATATATCTGTTATTTACGTTTGGAGAAGAAAATTCTTCAAATGAAAGTTACTTCTTTTATTATTATGATTTTTGTTCTATACAAAATTTTCCTAAAATGGTCCGTATTCGAGAAATTTGACAAAATGTTAAAAAATGTTTTTTTATAAAAATTGTTCAAATATAATTCTCTATAATTTTTATTCTATACATAATTTCTTAACCGACTTCAAAAAAGGAGGAGGTTATCAATTCGTCGCAATATTTTTTTTTTTTATGTATGTTCAGCGATTATTCTTTAACACAGTGTCCGATTTCAATGATTCTTTTTTTGTTAGAAAGGGGATACTTCAGGGGTGGTCCCATATAAATTTAGTCAAAATCTAAAAATTGGGTCCATGAGAAAATCCTCAAACTCTTCATTTTTTATGTATGTTTAGCGATAATGCTTTACCACCTTGTCCGATTTATATGATTCTTTTTTTGTTAGAAAGGCGCTACTTCAGGGGTGGTCCCATATAAATTTGGTCAAAATCTAAAAATTGGGTCCATGAGAAAATCCTCAAACTCTTCATTTTTTATGTATGTTTAGCGATAATGGTTTACCACCTTGTCCGATTTATATGATTCTTTTTTTGTTAGTAAGGGGGTACCTCAAGGATGATCCCATATAAATTTGGTTAAGATGTGGTGAGGGCATCTGCACGTTTTTGAAGTCGGTTTTTTTAAATTTTTAATTTACACTTGTCAATTCGTTTAATAAACTTTCCAAAGATGCAGGGCACAGTACGTTATAGGCTATAGAACTAGCTTTAGTACGTCTCAAACTTATTTCTTTTGCAATTTTTGAATAATTAAAAACTATTGGCGCCAGCTGAGATGAACAATTTAACGAGTTGTAGGAATGGGAATGTTTTACAGTATGAAACACACTGCAAAGTTGCGCAGTAATTACTTTTTCCGTTGCAGTATCTATCACGTCTGATTTTAAAATAGTTGACATTGTTTGATTTTGTTTAACAACCAATGCACTTTTTTATGTTCTTGTCCCATTTCGTGTTTTCTTACATCGCTCTTTCCCCCATACGCAACTAAAAAAGACTTATGACAAATCTCATAATAAGCTTTTGACAAACCATCACTAACGGTAGTTTCCTCAAAGAGCCATGGATATTTCTGCTCCTATTCCTTTCGGCAAAGACATAATCTTCTACCCTAGACACAGCTATTTAGTTTCTTGATTAATTTAGCCAAGTGAAATATTTATTTTTTATATCGTCTTTAAAAAAACTGTAATGTAAGTTTAGCTTCCATTTTTTGTAAATGCATGCGACACCATCATTCGAGTAAAATCCACACCGCTACATCAGTTTGTCACTGTTTATTAGTACCTGTAGCATTTATAGATAGGACACAGTTCTATAACTTCAAATTCATTAGGGACAACCTACAAAATAAAACAATTATTCATACAAAATTGTACTAGGGCCAAGAAATTATCCTTATTCAAATAAAATATGTAATAAAATTGTCATACTTGTAAAATACTTTCTGGTATAATTTACAATGATTGTTCTTGGCTGTCAACTGCAATATAAGATCTGTTTAAAGTTGTGTACTTTTATATCATTGCCATAAGAGCCCATTTCTTGATGGATTTTAGTCATCGCTTAATTTTGATGGTTTTCCTATAAAAGATGACATTGTATTCATTTACGGAGTTTTCTGTTTTAGAGTTGGGTGTAAAACACATAAGTTATTTTATAGAAACTGGAAAGAAATTAAATATAAATAAACATAGCCTCAAAAATAATAGTAAATATTTTACCTGGAGCTTGGAGACGTGTTTCGTTAAAAGTCATTGAAGTGACACACATACTTCCGATTTATTAAATTCGCAGTTTTATTTAAACACGGTTTTTTAAATAAACACAATTAAAATTGTCTTATGGTGAATTTTAGAGTTTGACAGCTTGATTGGAAACATCAAGATATAATAATGTAGAGAGCAGAGATCTCTGGTAGAGAGAACATAAACACTATTTTGCGATATGAAGTGAATGCACTTTGAGTCGTATTTTGATTAATTTGACGTTAATAATATTATATTTAAAGATTGACAGAATGAAAGTGTTTTTATATCATTTAAAAAAAAATGGTATTCTCACTAAAACTGACTAGCTCCACTTTCGAGTTTGACATATGATGTAAATCTGTGCGGACACTTTTATACTATCGTCATAGCATTTCTTCTTTATTTTATATCAATGATTGGAAAATTCGTATGGGACCTTATGGGACACTTTAATTTGTGACGTCACTGTGTGCGTTGCGCAAATTAAGCTGATTTAAGTGATTTTATGTTTGTTTCACTACATTTCACTTTTCTCGGATCAGTTGTTTTATAGTACCGTCTATTTGAATGGGTTTTGTCCCAGTTGACGTTTTAGGTGCTACTGTAATACGCAGGGCCGTAGCTAGGGGGGGCAGGCCAGGGCTTAGCCCTGGCTAAACTAACTTTGAGCCCTGGCCAAGGAGTTATTATTGCAGTATCAATAATAATAATAATAATAATAATAAATTGGTGCTTCAATATATGTACCTACATACCGCCAACATTATCTTTCAATCTGTTTTTACTACGCTTACGTTAAAAACCTTTTTAAGAACGTCTGTTTTGCGCGGGCGCGGGCTGTTCTTGCGAGTCGATCTGTCGCGTTTGCGTGCACTATTACTCGAGAAGTACTTGACGATCCAATTTCGACCACGTTTGCGCATGACGTCACCCGTTGACAACAATCCATCTCGTGGGCATGGAAAAGCATTACGCTAGAGCGGTCTTAACCAATATTTTATGTTTATTATAATATTGATATATTATATTTATAATATTAATATTAATATATTATTAAACTAAATATTTTTTGGCTTGTCTAATCACCTTGAAATATCCCAAAACGTGTAAAAAAAGTATTATGAGCAAAAAAGAAAATTTCTGTCTATCGGTAGTCGCCATAACTTTTAAAGGAATTGCGCTATAGATAGGTGTTATTCCATTAGGGGTTGGATTGGAATATTTTTGAGTGGAATTGGTAAAGGGGAAGGTGGTGAAATTTCAGGGAAAATGGAAAAAAAATTGCAATTTTTCTTAAAAAATCGAGTAATATGTTGTTTTATAGGTTTTTGGCTATAGACATTTTGAATTTATAATCCGTTTAATATTTTAATAGATAATTATAAAAAGAGTAAAAAGGGGAGGGGTAAAAATTTAAAATATTTAAAAAATCGAGTAGTCTCGTACTATTTTAATTTTAAAATTCATTTGGAGATTTAATAAAAAAATACAGGTAGGGGTATAAAAGGGAGGGGGTAAAAATTCAAAATATTTGAAAAAAATTAATCTTATTTTAAAGCTTTTAAAGTATAGACATTCTCATTTTACAATCAATTTAATATTTTTATAAAAATTACGGATGAATGTAAAAAAGGAGGAGTAAAAATTAAAAATGTTTTGATAAACAAGTAATAAATCGTCTTAAAAGTTAAACATCAACATAAATTTAAAAGTATTGATTCAATTTCAAGCAGTATGTTTTTGATATTGTTTGAACAACCCACTACTGCACCGTATACCATAGTTAATGTTTAAAACAATGTTTTTAAATATAACATATAAAAAGCTTTACGCACGTTTACTTCTAAAACCGTACAGAACTGGCTGTTGCTAAGTCGGGTAGTCTCCCAGTGACGTCAGGCGTGCGAGAGGGATGGGCTGATCGCATGCGCGTGGGTTTATCTTCTCGCGTGCACTTGTGCAGTTCAGTTTAGTAGTTCTATAGGTATAGTTCAGTGTACAGTCCATGTCGCGTAGTGCCGGGTGCTTCGCAGTTTTTCATTTATAAATAATTTTGAAGTATAACAATATTTCGTTTTTTGTCGACTTTAATAAAAATGGACATTAGAAAATACCTCAAGCGGCCTAGTCAGGTAATGCTAAATCTAAATGAGACTAATGCTGAATATAATTTCATAAATACATCAGAAAATGAAGAACAACAATCTGGTTCTAGTATTCCTTTAATACCTAGTCCTCTAAAGAAGACAAAAGATACAAACTTTACTGTAGCTGCCCAATCGGACTTGGCACAGATTGGGAAGCCAATTGAACAAATTATCTTAAGTACTTATCCAAAACAACCCAATAACCGTTCTTTTCAAGCTTCATGGTTTGGTAGATACAAATGGCTCGAATATTCCAAAGAAGAAGATTCTGCCTTCTGCTACCCTTGTCGTCAGTTTCAACCTAATGGACCCAGAAGCCACATTGTATTTACTTTAACAGGATTCAAGAACTGGAAAAATGCAATGGATGCAAAAAATGGATTTCCGTTGCACGAAAATAGCCTAACCCACATAAAAGCAATGCAAATGTGGGTTGAAAAAAAGCGCAGAGATGAAAGTGGAACATCAGTTTCTACGATGATAAACAATGACATGTTAGAAAGGCACAGATATTATGTTAAGTCAATAGCAGAAATTGTTCAGTTTTTAGCTATCAACGAATTAGCATTTCGCGGAACTTATAACATTGATGAAAATTATGAATCCAGCCTGTTCAAAAATTTATTTGAATTTACCCAAAAAAAGACCAAATGCTGGCTGAATGTGCTAAATATATACCAAAAAATGCAATATATACTTCACCAGAAATTCAAAACCAAATCATTTCAATTTTGGCAGAAGTAGTGCGAGAACAAGTTGTTTCAGATCTAAAAAGTGCTGACGTAAAATGGTTTACGCTGTTAGAAGACGGCACGAGAGACAAAAATAACCGAGAAAATATTTCGATTGGAATAAGATATGTTAAAAGTGGCAAAGTTTTTGAATCACTTTTAGGAATATACACGACTGAAAAATTAGATGCACAGACATTTACTAAATTAACATTAGATATTTTAAACAAAAATAAGATTGATCCCGCTCATATTATAAGCCAGTGTTATGACGGAGCAAGCGTAATGAGCGGCAGGAAAGGTGGAGTTGCAGCTTTAATCGAAAAAAGTGTTGGACGATGTGTGCCGTATGTTCACTGTTTTAATCATCGTTTGAATCTTGTCGTGGTAAAAGTAGTTACAGAAATTCCAATCCTAAAACAATTGTTAGATTACTAGAGCAACGATGGTCTGGACATTTGGCAGTAGTTAGGGTTATTTATTCAAACTATTCTGAAATATTAAGAACCCTAGATGAAATTAGAAAAGATAATTCTTTTAATGGACAAGACGTTGCCAAAAGTAGAGGTATAAAGTTAGTTATGTTGAAAATAGACTTTAGATTTTCTCTGGTTTTGATGAAAAAAATTCTAGAATTACTTAAACCTGCAGATGCTATTTTGCAAGAGCGCTCAACGAGTTTAAAAGATGCCAACTGCGTGATTTTGTCAGTTAAAAGCAAAATCCAAGATTTACGATCCGATGAAGTTTTACAAACTTTAGTAAATGAAGCTATGCATCTTTGTTCTGAAGTTAATTCGAACACAGAAAATTTAAGACCAAGGAGAGATATTAAAATAAGTGGTAATATAAAAAATTACTTACTAACAGAGCCATTACCATCGAGCAGTTCTGGAATGATTTCAAATTTGGACGACAAAATCAAGTCAGCTTTCTTCGAGACTGTTGATATAATATCAAATCTACTAAAAGACGGATTCACTAATAATGACGAATTAATTAACGCAGTTAGTAGTTTAGATGAATTTAACATGGAAAAATTAAAATATTTTGAAAACATAGGTATACTATAAATGTATTTCTAGTTTATATTTTTTTAAATTATTTTGAATTTCTAGGTATTGAACTACCAAGTGTGGAAGAAATAACAGTGGTAAAAGACTTTTTACATGGGAAGCCTTTGGACCAATATTTTAATATTTTATATGAAAATAGAGTTGCGTTCCAAAAAACCTACTGTCTCTATGCGGCTGTGGCAACAATAGGCTGCAGTACTGTTGTTAATGAATCTTCATTCTCAACACTAACGGCTATTAATCGACCACAACGGTATTCCATGAACCAGCAACGTATGGCAGATTTAATATATTTAGCATTTGAAAGACAGCGCAGTCGGGAAATTGATTTTGATTTATTCTTAAGAAAGTTTAACAATTTAAAAAACAGAAGTTTACAACTATTCTAGCTTTAGTCAAGTTAAATATTTTTAGATTTTAAGTTTATTGTTTGTGTTCATCATTTTTCCTATTAGGAATATGGTATAAACCTACTAGTATAGTATATGGTATTAGTTTTTAAGAATTATCTGTTCCTTTTCTAGTTTTAGTTACATCATTTGGATATTTTTATTTTTTAGGTAATATGTTGTACCTACATTGCACAATAAATTTTTGGGTTGAAAATTTTCTGTTATATAAATTATATTACAAAAATTTCGTTTCACTAAATATCCTAATATTTATATAAATTTCTCATGTGAAATATGGGCCCTGGTCAAAAAATGATCAGCCCGGGTAAAAAAGTGGGTCCAGCTACGGCCCTGGTAATACGTCCATCTTTTCGGTGCTTCAAAAGTCTGTAAATGGTTGCTTCTCCAACTTCTTTCATATTTGAACACTTAGAAACTACTTATACTCCGAACAGTAGGTAGGTATTATTAAAATGTTCATGTACAAGAACATCATGTACATTTAACACTAAAGTTTTCATATGCACGGTTAAATTACACTTTAATTTCGCAGGAGTATTGTTAGAGGTTTGTGCCATTTTTATTGCACAAATTCACATGATCAATATCGCTTTTTATCGTCTATTATTACAGAACTAACAATTCTGCGTGTTTCAATCACAGGACTATACAAACACAAATGTAAATCTTAAGTAAAATAATTTACAATCTGCATAACTCTTTCTGCCGATTAGATATTTTAATCCTTTCTAAGAAAGTTGAGGGCTACTTAAATTGATCTTGAATTGAAAATATTTTCTACCTGTAGAGATTACATAGTTATCTTAATTTGTTGATTAAAATTACTAGAAAATTTAAGGCAAGAATTGAAATAAACTGGTATTTTAGTAAAATTTTAGGAAGAAAACCAAAGATTTTATTTTGGAACAAATAATGCTAAACATTTTATTTTAGAAATTCTCCGTCACTGTTTTATGATGTTATATTGGGGTTTATCTCCTGTGCCATAAAAATGTTGCTTTCAATATTTTTTTTTTTTTGTTTTCAAATAAACTATAGGTGCCTAATCAATCGAGCACCAAAGAGGTAAATTTGGGTGATTATCTACTAGATATAGCAACTCGTACAAAATGAGATTTTTATTTTATTCTGCATCTTCATATTAATATTAAGATACATCATTCCTGGGCGCCACCGGGCTACTAACTACTAATATTTACCCAAAATCGCGTCTCCCAAGATGCCTCTTACCTGGAAACCGGCTCGATCTGTTCAGTTGTTAACCGCACCGACAATTTCAGGCCAATGAAACTGTGCTACTCGTTTCATGGCGCTACGGAAGGCGTGGCAGACTCCGCCTCGCACCGGAGGATGTCAACAGGATAACGGCAACAGGAGGCCAGGGGCTTTTTAATCGGAAATCCGTTTTTCAGCCGACTTGCGGTAAAAGCGGAAAAGCCGCGGTAAATGTAGATTAAAAGATGCATCGGAAAATGGATAGTTTGGAAATGAAGTGCATCCAAAGTTGGTAGGGTTGTTATATGTTGGGGGTTTATGCTTTAGGTATACCTACCTACCTAGTTATAGCTAAAAAATATCTATTTAGGTAGGTAGATATTGGGTTTAATTTGCCTAAGGGAATACAAGGCAAAACCACAGTAGGCCAAATGACATATAATCACGTTTCAGGGTGAATTCAAATGATTTTGATAACGGAGAACTATGGGCTAGTTTTGAATTTCAGGCTCTAGTAGGTATAAAAGTGATATTTTAGCCATTATTATAAGGTAGGTACTTATAATAGACAGGCGCAGACCTTGGAAGATTTCTCGGGAGGGGGGGTTAAATAATTTTATTCGTCGCCGCCATTTGTTTTTTTTGCTTTTTGTTAAATCTTGATGTTACAAATAAATTTCAATATTTCTTCGAACATCTCGGGGGGGGGGTAATTACTCTTTTACCCCCTTGTATCCACGCTTGGTACCTATCTGCTTAAAAGATTAGAATAAGTAAGTGTAAAAAGTAACATTGGGCAATAACTGAAATCCACATAGTGGAAATAACTGTAACTAGTATTAAATGAAAACTATAGTTATCTAAATACCTACTTATCTAAGTATAGGCCATAGAAATTAATCACGTCACAACCCAACAAGTGTAGGTACTTTAGGACATCTCTATGGTACAGTTAACTAACTATAAATATTAAAAGAATTGTAACCTACTACACCTACCACTAGACTTAGCTACTTGTAGTCTATAAATAAATTTTTCTACGTCCATGTCAGTCCATTCCTTGTATTTAACAATAACATGCACGTAATGAGATCGCATAAGATACACGTGCGTTTTGGTAAGAAAACTTAAATTTCTTGGTCTAATCAAATTGCAATCAAATTTTTGTCTACGTACGACTTTATTTGGTCTATTTACATCAATTTATTAATTTAAAAAAACATAAAAACTTTTAGCATTAGCGAGATATATTTTAGATTAAAAGAGTGATTCCCCTAAATGTCGGCAATATATTATACAATTTTTCAAAAAAATATCTCACGTTTTCTTAGCATGCTATGGAAATAAACGTCATGCCATTTATATTGTTAATTTTTGTAACAAAATATGATTGTATCCGAACATTTTCTCTACTTTACCTACGAATATGTTTGTTATCAGTGAAAGTGATGAAATTATGAGCACTCCACCGGAGATTTTAGAAAAAGCCACGAGCTGCCACAAATAATTTGTTACCGCTCAATTCCAAAGAAAGGTACGAAATTACTTAACGAAAATTTATGGATTGGCGACACAAGCATAACGTTAAATCCTTTTTTGAGACTTTTTTAAGTGGGCGTAGAAAAAGTATAGTACGTTACACTCGTGAAATTTATGCACACGCCGCTGCGCGGCTTCGTGCGTAAACTTCTTCACTTCGTGCGTAATAGGTTACTTCCCAGAAAACAATTATAAATTCTTAGCATATTCTTAGTACCTATATACTTTTTAAGAATACGCATATGCTGAGAATATACTTTATTTGCATTTAGTACATTCTCAGAATATACTAAGTATATGTTACGTGACGTTGTTTATACGTGCTATGCAGATACTTCAAGTAGATATGTGTACAGTATGCAATAAGTATCTTCTTTAATTTGATAGTACGTTCTAAGTACTCGTATTTAAATATAGCACATGCTAGGTACATGGGCGAAGTTATGTCATCAGATCTGGGGGGGCTAAAGCCCTAGTCATATAATATATAATAGTTCTAGAGGTATACCTACTGAAGTTAAGTAAAAAAATTCTGGCGAATCTATGAAAATGGATAAAATATCATATATCGATTCTAAACAAAGTTTTGCAAAATTTCAATATTGTGAATTTGTAGATATCCATTTATGGTAAAAAACTAAATTTTACGACTTGCACTTGGAAAATAATGAATACTTCAGTTTTGATTTTGACATTAACACCATATAGATTGCAATTTGCTGGGGACTTTTTCGCAGATTTCATTTTTAACATAAACACTATCACATACTATAAGAAATAAACAAATTTAAAGCTAAAAAGTAAGAAAAACTCGAATTGTAATTGATACAAATTAAAATGTAAACAATGAACTCGTTGCCAAATGATGAACTGATTTTAAAACAAAATTAATAAATGAACTGAAATTAAAAAAAAAATTAATATAATAAATCGGTTTTATAAAAAAGTCCTTAAATAAATATAGAGTATGATTACATATTACTATACACAAATTTTGATTCTTAAATAAAAGGTCTTATCCACTTCTTCAAGAGCTAAAATCCGACAACGTAGAGAAATTTTGCTACTTCTGGCAACACTGAACGATATCCTACTTATAGGGACCTTCTACAAATTTCCTCCAGAGGGCGTATCACTTAGCTTGAATCGCGAATAAAGATCCTTCCAATTATAATACCTTCTCAAGGAAGTGTAGGATTTGGAGTGGCTTCAAGTTAGGTAAATCTCCCTCTTCTATTTGATATGCTCCTAGTTGTGATTCTCAAGTGCTACACATTTAGTTAGAATGTGAATGAAGATTTTTTCCTCCTCCTCACAAAATCTGCACTATCTTCTACTACTCTCAGTTTACTAAGGTGTAATTTTAGTTGGCAATGTCCAGTAAGGATCCGTGTTACAAGTGTTCTCACTACTAGAAAAATGTATATTATGATAACAGCTTAAAATACAATCTGGCTAATGTGGAACACCCCGAAAGCCTTGCCAGACTCGTCTAATGACCGTCAGGCGCGCTAAATTCGGCACGTTCGATTACTATTCCTCTCCTCGTTTAACTACCTGGCTTGTCAGGTCCAACCGAAATACGGTTTTATAACCGAAACAGAAACCAAATTTCGGCTCCTTTCTTAGTTTCGGCCGAAACAGAAACAAGAACTTTCTTTTAAGGCAATCTCTTATTGAAATTTGCAATATCTCATTGTAATCCTTGTTTTAGACTAATTAACTCGTATTATAAATTTTAGCTACATTTACTTATTACCTGTTTATTTATGTGATCAAAAGAAGCCATTAATAAATTTATTGACATGTTCACTTGAAACAAAGCAGAGAAGTTTGTGTGTACGTGGTCGTGCACTGTGTAGGAATGGCACTCGGCACAGTCGCCATTGCGCCGGACACAACCAATTGTGATACGAAAACTTTTAAAAGTAGTTTCGCTGTCGGCTGCAGTTTCGGCCAGTTTTCCGCCGAAACCGAAACTGTAGTCGAAACTATTATTTAAAGCTAAAGTTGACCGAAACCGTAACCGAACCTTCGGTCGGACACTACTTGTGAGTCTGGCAGGCCTCTGTAATTGTAATTGTCAGCCAGACGTGTATTTTCACTTACGAATATTTTGAAATTTATCCTAAGTAGATGGATAATGTTCTTAAAATATGCGTGAGTGTGCAAAAATTTACTGATAATAATTTAGGCACTTTTGGTATTGGGTAAGAAAGTTTTACACCAAAATATCCAAATTTTAAAACTTGACAGACATGCATTAAAACGACTAAAATCAAATTTTTAAAGGTAGCCATACCACAGAATATGCTGTGGCCATACCATGACCATTTTTCATATTTGAAGTCGTTTAGTTGACGCGAAAAACCTAATTATTATTTTACATAAAATAAATGTAGTGTATTTCTACCTAGTTATAATTGGTATTAAATAAAATATTAACCACTGAAATGGCAAATTTTTTATATGCATGAAAGAGCTGCTCAACTGTCAAAAAAATTTTCAGTATAATTTCGTTCAGGGTACCCACCAAAAGAAAAATTTCCGGAAATTTTTCTGGTTGTCATGGAAGTGTTTTAAAATAACAGCAGTTGATTGGCTATAAAATGGAGGTGTAAAATTATAATTTAATCTATCACGTGACAAATTTTCAAACCCGGGAAAATAAAAGCAAAAATATTATATGTTTTCCATTTAGAAGATATTACCAGACTCATTAGACAATTTCGTAAATCAGCCATACTTATTATTATAAACAGTTCATGATTGTATCAATTTATATGCTCAATTTTCTGCCACACTCACTTTCCACTATCTGAGATAATCCAAACTGCTATTTTTATAAGCTTTATGTTCTAGTTTAGTAAATGTAAAATAGTTATGACTGGGAAAATAAGTGTCAGACTCAAAAATTTTATTTTTTGTCACTAAGAGAACAGTTTATTTTTCATATACACCGACTGGAAAAATGAATACGAAAAAAATTCACTGCCTCCTGAACTAAATGTAAAATTGCAGAATCAATCAAATGGCACGATTCTTTTTATTTTTTAATTTCTGTTCTGAAATGTTTGGGTGGATGTGCGATAAATGTTCTAATTATTTTTGGGGGGGCTAATTTGGTTTTTGGGGGGGCTTAGCCCCCCCAAGCCCCCCCTTAACTTCGCCCATGGCTAGGTATATACTAGACACCCTAATACAGGATGTTTCATTACTATTGAACATTAAAGAATAAGTTCATAATGAGTCGTGACCATTTTTTAATCTTTATTTCAAAGAATTCATACGTATTCTTATTTTTATTACAAATTCTTTGTAACCAATATTTTATTGTATCAATGGCTTGAGTTTCATTTGCTTGATTCCATTGGATCTTCATTGAACCTAAAAAATAAAAAAAATTAACATACTTGGTACATATACAAATTAAGTGTAGGTACTAAGCTAATGGAATATTTTAAATATTTTTGTCGAACGTAAAACATTAAAAATTGCACATGGCATTCCATTAACAAAAACAAGATTTACATTAATGATTATTATGTTTACTGAAAGTTTAAATATATTTTTGTTAATTATTTACCACCATTTTGTAGTTTTCGTCCTCCTTTAGCTAATTTTCTAGTTCTTCCAGGCATAAGCGCCGGAATTCAAAAATTGCTTTGGGTGCCCGGCCTCTATGCGGGAAATGGGGGCAATCCCCCTCTCCGCCCTCCACACCTCAGTTAAAGGCACCACCGGTTTTTTAAAAGCAGTTTGGGGTCTATTCTGTAACAATTCCTTTATATTTAACGGCCTTTAAAAATATTTTCTTCTTTACTTCTGTCTTTAAACGGATCTTTAAAATACATTAGAGGACTATCTTAAAGAAATCTGTTTAAATAATGACATAAGTAAATTAACGAATACGAACATACTTTTAAAGGCCGCCAATATTTTTAAAGGCCGTTAAATATAAAGGGATTTTTACAGAATAGGCCCCTATAAAAGCTATTTTAAAGTGTTAATTTTATGAAAATATTCTTAAAAAAAATATTATCACATATCCAATTGCTGGAGTTTGAGGATTGAAGCGGTAGACGAAGTATCAACAATCGGTAGACTGGAGGCTTGAAAGTTCCCACCTAAATCGGGATATCTGGCAACCCTATATACTTGGTGCAGCCACCACTGGTATTCAGTGGTGGCTGCAATACTAGAGTACCAATGAAATAAGTAGAAACAATATAAAACATATATTAACTAATTTAGAAGGAGATTTTTGATAATTTATTAATACACATACTCGTATAATTGAGAATTGTATATATATACAGGGTGGCCATGCCAATTTTGTCGCACCCGGTTCCTTTACGAAAAAACGCTCGGACCCATCAATTTTTGATTTTAGGGGGAAACTTTTTTCTTCTAGTTTCACCCCATGAACGGAAGCCCTCTAGCGGGAGTGAAACTTGCCCCTAAAATCTTAAATGGAAAGAGGGGTCAAAGGATAGCTTAATTTTAAGATATCTTTGCATAGATTTTAATCCCTGAGTTTCAAATCGCTACTGTCTTCCTAGCCATGATCTTTTAACGATTTTTATTTTTTGTAAAAGCTTACCAGTTATTCGAGTAAATGCTGGAAATGCGGACCCTGGACATTTTAAAGCATCTGTGGGGTGATTTGATGACATTCATCAATTATCCTTTGTCACAGATTTTCCAGTGATGTTGGCTGGGTGGCATAAATTTTAGTTTTCAAGTGGCCTCATTAAAAATCCGACAAGGTTAGATCCGAAGACCGTAGGGGCCCCTCAATACTTCCTCTTCTTCCGATCCATTGACCTGAAAACGTTTGATCCAAATACTGACGAACAGTCAGTGCAAAATGGGGTGGCGCACCGTCTTGCTGGAATATTAAGTTGTTTGCTATGTACTGATCGTCATTCTCAAGCAACTCTAGTAATGCTGGATAAATGACGTTTTCTAATAATTCCAGATACCTACATGTCTGCGGTTAAAGTTCCAGGTGAAAAAGGGGCCAAGTATACGGTTACCAAAAATGCCAGCCCAAACATTCAGTTTTTCCGGATGTTGCGTATGCATTTCATTAAATATTCTGGGATTTGAATCGGACCAATAACGACAGTTGTGATGATTTACCGTACCATTTAGGAAAAAAGTGGATTCGTCTGAAAAACACACATTGAAAATAAATTACTGATCATTTATTGCCCGTTCAGTCATAATTTCACAAAACTGTAATCACATATCAAAATCGTCTTCGTTAAGTTCTTATACCAGATGTTATCGCCAACTGCCTTGTGCTCAATTTGGGTTCTTAAACATCATGTCCTAAAATCGCCACCTCTCTAGCTCTATTTACTATAGCATTTTCCAATTTACGCCACTGACCCCGTTTCCCAAAATATACTTTCAATAGACTTGTCGATTTTAATGTTGATTGTTAAACAGTTGGGCAGTTCTATTAGCACATTCATTGTTCGCAAAAAAAGTGAAATTATTTGCACCCTCTCAGCAAATGAGTAAATCATTATCACTGATATGCCACTTTTATGCCGACTCTACAACGAAATAAACTAAATCTTAGGTACTACTTTACATCGACCAAAGTATGTCAGCTGATAACAATAATTGAAAGCCACAGGAATAAAACTAGAATTGTTACATAGAATTCCTTTTTTTATAACAATATAAAAATTATCTTAAACCGGTTTTGTACTTTTGCTGAGCCACTTTATGAACCACAATGTAAAACTCGGGGATTATAATCTATGTAAAAATACCTTTAAAATACGCTATCATTCGACCCCTCTTTCCAGTTAAGATTTTAGGGGTGAGTCTCGCCCCTGACAGAGGATTTTCGCTCAAGGGGCAAAACTGGCAAAAAAATGTTTCCCCCTAAAATCAAAAATTGACAGGTTCGAGCATTTTTAGTAAATGACCTGGTTTCTCGCCAGTACTCTGACTCAAAATTAACGTTCTTTTCTAACGGTGCTTGATCGGGAGCAACTTCCAAATGTTATCCCTTCTCCCCTCAAGCATTTGCTCAATATCATATGTAAGAGCTCTTGTCTTGATATTTTTAGAAAGTTAATAGTCATTCTTTTTTGACGTCATAGGGTTTTATACACCAATAATAATAAACTCTTAAGTCCAGGTTCAATGCGTTGTCTATGACAAGTGACGGCGACTTTTTTATCACAAAAAATACAGCTCAGAACGATATTTTATCGAGGCATCCTGTCGCTATACTAACTTGGGTAACGACAGCTTCTTCATTTCACTTATTGGCATTTTTTGTTCACGTTGTGCTATGGGTGCTCCGCACCCAGTTTCAAACTGCTCTGGGGCTCTGGGGCCCCGGGGATTCGGCGCCTATGCTTCTAGGTCAATTTCTGGCCTTACAGGATTTTTTTCATAGAAAATGTGTATGTAATTCTGGTAACACTGTATTTTAGTTTCAATTCGCCATTAGTATTAACCATATTAATAAATTCAGACTTCACACTGGCAATTAATATTTGGGATATCATGTGTTTTAACGTCACTCATAGGTCCTAAAAACTACAAATACTTATAGTCCAAGATCCGTAAGTAAGGTCGACCTTCACCCATGGGAGTGCTCCCATATATTTTGCTCTCTTTCTCTTAGGTGGGTATATCATGCTTACTCACTTTTAGCCCAGGTACATGCGTAGTAAGGTCAGATTTTATACCGTGGGAGGAAGAATTGCGGGCTTGCCAGATTTTGGTCCGTATTTATAAACAGAACTTACCTGAGTCGGACTTGGGTAAGTCGTCCTTGAACTGAAATCGAAGTTCGGTTACAACGTCTCTAAAGTTCTAGGTGATTCTGGTGTTAGACTTGAATTTAGAGAAGAATATTAGCAAATCTGTAACTGTTATGTACATTTACGGATTTATTACTACCCATCTCTAAATTCACGCGATATAACCGAACTTCGATTTTCGTTCAAGGACGACTTACCCAAGTCCGACTCAGCTGAGTCCGTATTTATCACAAAGCAAATTTGAACTACTTATGCTGCGTTTGAGAATCCACATCGGATGCATCTGAGATGTAAAAAATCTTTGATCACGTGATTCAGTATACGTAAATGTAATGGGACAGATGTGTCCGATGTGGATAAAAAAACGCTCGAGATGTAAAAAATGCATCCGATGTGGATTCTCAAACGCAGCATTATATGCCGCGTTTGAGAATCCACATCGGATGCATTTTTTACATCTCGAGCGTTTTTTTATCCACATTGGACACATCTGTCCCATTACATTTACGTATACTGAATCACGTGATCAAAGATTTTTTACATCTCAGATGCATCCGATGTGGATTCTCAAACGCAGCATTTAATAGTAAATAAAAGTTATTCTGTCGACTTGGCAACGTTGGCATGGGAGTATGGGAGTATGGGAGTATGGGAGTACTCCCATGAGTTAGAGAATAGGTATCGGTCGCTCCTCAACAAAAACAGATGTACGACCACGTTTAAATTTGTTGAACCAATATCTTACGGTTGTCATAGATGGTGAAGGGTCCTCATAGACAGCATCCAACTTTGCTTTTATTTCATCTCATGTTTTTCCATCCAAAAATAAAAAGCGAATTACGGATCGATATTGTTCTTTTTCCAAATTAAGAAAAGTCTCGAACTAAAATTTCTGTACCTTACCATAAACTTTAATA
The DNA here is from genome assembly GCA_927349885.1 of Psylliodes chrysocephalus. Lineage (NCBI taxonomy): Eukaryota > Metazoa > Arthropoda > Insecta > Coleoptera > Chrysomelidae > Psylliodes > Psylliodes chrysocephalus. Next base: position 60,168,084 of record OV651819.1, on the reverse strand, counting down.
TATAACAATAATATAACAACTATACGAGGTATTTTCTTAAACTTTGAAAATACCTGTTAGGATCGATGCTCACAAACGTTTTTTACCAGTCGCGTTAACGTAACGTTGACGCAAACGGAATTTAATATGCTCATTGATTAACTGAATTTAATGCTTAAATAACGCGACTGCAACAAAAGTTTGCGAGCGGGAAAACGTACCTACATAATTGAGATATTTTTCTGTGTAAGTACCTATATTACTTATATACAGATACATAAGTAATCAATGGAATATTGAGAATAGAAAGGGAAAAGGTAAAATATGTTATGTGAATACATTTCAAAAATAATTAAGAAAATGTTGGGAAAAGCATTTTTTACCAGTTTTCGGATACCCTGGACAAATTGCCAGACACTGTTAAACCTTTTTCAATCGTATTTTTCAACCGTCGTCATGTTTCGTTCATTATAATATAGGTATGTAGTAGAACCGCTTTACGACAGTACCTATGTATACCTAGATTCGTAGATAGGTATTCCTACCTAGACATAAGTAGATATATTTTGAATTAGTTACTTACTACTTAATGCATTAATTTCAATAAATATTACCTAATAACAAACTGCTAAATTTAAAAATTACAGGTAGATTCTCAATTAAACTTAACAAGATAGAAAGTGTGTCGATTTGGTGAATTTGCTGAGTTACCTAAATAAACGTCAACGATAATAGTTTTGTACTGCTGAATCAACATTTTTCCAGTAGACAGACAGGTACCTCTATCTATGCGTCTAAAATTATGTAACTTCTTATTGCTATGTCCCAATTTTTCTAATTGTTGTTAATATTTTGTACTGTATTTATTTACAGGGTGTACCAACGATAACTTGACCTCTCAGAAATTCAGAAATAAAAGGAGTTTTTTTTTAAATTTAAAGAAACATGTAAACTTTTATTGGCAAAGCGACGAATTGTCATATAGAATTCATGCCCAGAAATCCAACAGCCTGGTTGGCATGAATCCCCAATTTTTTGTAAATAGCATCAGATATGGTCAAGTAACACATCATTTGGAAAATTCAGCAATATGACTATTCATTGCATTACTTTTGATTTTAACCGCGTCTAGCAGCTTAGATAACTGTTAAATAAAGTGTAACACTTCATTTGTAAGCTAATTTTATTGTAGTAGATTGCGATTAAAGTTTGTATTTCTTAACGTTAAAGATCTGCACGATTTTTCAATTATTTAAATTAATGAATCATTAAATTATGCCTTATTATACCCAGTGGCGACTCGTTGTAATTTAAAATGGTGGTTTAATTTTTTCCAATTATTTTAGAATTCCTTTAAAATTGATTATTTGATTATCTTTGAAAAATCGACAATAATCGATTAATTTAAAGCTGATTGATCGATAAATCGATAATTCTAAAAAATAACCGAAATATCGATTACATAGAATAACCGATTTATTCGATCAATTGATTGTTTTCATATAATCTATTTTTTCGTATTTATTTTAAAATGAATTATTCGAATACTTTTGAAAAATCGAAAATAATCGATTAATCGAAAATATTCGGTTAATCGTAAATAATCGATTAATTAAAAAGCCGATTAAACAATAAATCGATTTTTCTAAAAAAAAAACGATTATTTTCAATAAATCGAATATTTTGAATAAATCTACTTTCTTTTTGTAATTCCTTTAAAATCGATTATTCCATTTAGTATCTTAAAAAAAAACGAAAAAAAAAATTATTAAAAATGTTCGATTAATCAAAAATAATCGATTAATTATAAGGGATAAATCGCTTTTCATAACAAAAATAATCGATATCGAAAATTTTTGTAACCCCTATCGGTCGCTTGCTTTTATTCGAGCATTCAACTCCAAAATTTGGAAATTCGGATTTTTTGATCCTGTTATCTTTGAAACCGTATTCGATTATATAATAAATAATATTTTTAGTAAACGAAGATTTTTTTTTCGAAATTAGTGGTTTATAATGTAACATTTTATTAACAATATGACTAACTTCCGTAACATTAGTATTTTTCTTGCTCATACTAGATCATATTGTGCGTTTTACTTTGTTTTAAGACTTAAGATTCAAATGTCACTTCCGATTTAACCGCAAATAAGATGAACCTTGAAATTTTAAGTAGGTGGTCCTTTATTTCATCTAATATTCTTTAAAAATAAAATTTCGCTAGCAACTATGCTTCTTTACTTTTATTTATCTATCAAAAAGGGCTAGAAACCATCTTTAATAAAAAAAATTCCTATAAAACTACTTTTTAAAAACAAAATTCCGTTAGTAACAATGCCTATTTACTTCTAAATGTTTAAAATTTTGCCCTTTTGTAAAGTTATGCATTATGAAACATGTTTTCTGAAATATTACATATTTGATGCTTAATATTTATTGAAACCCCTTAATGTGGATCTGAAGTATTCAGCACAAAGGATAATCCGGCTTTATGTCAAAACGTTAATAAATATTTACCACTGAAAACGATTATATTTCTTATTTTTCATAACATTGGCACTTGTATTATTTGTATATACAATTTTTCCAGATACATCGTGGCATTTTCAACTTGAAATTGATTAATTAAAAGACTTTAAATTGTTAATAACACCAACAAATAATTCAAAAAATGGCAAATTTCAATCCATACCTGGCTACGCCAACCGGCATAAACACCAAGGGCCTAGACACAGCTCACCTACTCTGTCAAAAGGAGACACCGATATACAAATAAAACGAGTACGACATGCGCACTACAAATGATTAGTGTTGTCACCGATACGCGAGTGAAATTAGAAGTTTAACTTGTCTTCTAAACTTTTAACTTCAAGTATATTTGTTTTATTCTGTTTTATATTGATGAAATATAAAATATTTATAATAACATGGTCCATATAAAATTTATAAGACAAAGATAAAAATAAAGAGGTATGAACTGTTATTAGTCTTGGAACGTCACATTTGGTTCATTAACCCAGACAACACACCAAATCCCAGAGATATCCACAGAATATCTTTTGTGGATATCCAATATATCCACAGGATATCAGAAATATTCCGTGGATCTAATATGGATATCCAAATGTCCGTCTATATCCAGAATATTGAAGATATCCTATGGATTATCCGGCAAAATATCTAATGGGTATCTTCCAGACAATACAAGAAATCCCAGAGATATCCACAGAATATATTTTGTGGATATCCAACCAAATGTCCGTCTATATCCCAGGATATAGAAAAATTCGGATACCTATTCAGCAAAATATTTTATGGGTATCTTTAGTAGAGGGTTCATAAAAGTAACCAGTGATTATTGAATAACGTCGAAAGAAAATAGCAGAGATAAAAAATATTTTCAACACTCAAAGTATTTTCAACACTCAAAGTATTTTCAACACTATGTCTTTGATTTTGCCCACTAAGGAGAAAGTCATCCTTATTAGGGCTCTTCAGCAATAAATGGAAATTCTCGACTCCAGTCTCTAATGGAGTCTCAATTGGGAAACAAATTTCGATCGAACTCAATTACGGCGGGTTGAGCATGAGTAGATGCGAAAGTGGTATCGCCATCTATACTTAGTAAGCAAAATCAAAAATTACATCTAGTGGATATCCACGATGGTTTGCGTTCGCGCCTAGACTTTAATTATTTAGTGGATGTCCATGGGATATTGAATACACCTTAAAAAAATTAATTTTAAATATCTGAACGGTACTATTAGGCCACAATGGCGAGCACAATGGCGTAATTTTTTAATAATTTGCTATATAATTACTATTATTTTTGGACATTTGAATGTCTATAAATTACATCTCATGGATATAAAATAGATATCCACCATGGACTGGACATTCAATGGATATTGGGATGTTTAGTAGATATCCAAAGGATTTGGTGTGCTGTCTGGGAATATGATTTCATTTTATGGGCTTTTATAATAACATCTACAAGTAAAAAGACTTTCTTGGATACAACAAGAATGTCACATCTGGTTTGTTAAAAAGACATAATTTTTGGGAACTTCCAATAACGTTGAATAACGTAACAAGGTAGCGCTGTAATATCATCGCAACGTCTACATTGTTTCATCACAAAAGTAGACGTCCCTACTCTCTGGGCTTAGACGGTTATGAGTCTGTCCTACAGCCCAGATAGCACAAAGTCGTCTTAAAGACGTCTTTAAGACGTCTAGCATAAGACATTCGAGACGTCTTTAAGACGTCTGGTATTTCCTGAAAGACGTCTTTAAGACGTCTTAGAAGACGTCTGATGTTACAAAAAGCGACGTCTTTAAGACGTCTTATTAATGGCTTATATTGGTCTGTAGAGCTTAAAGTAAGCCATAAATAAGACGTCTTTAAGACGACTTATTAATAGCTTATAATGGTCTTGTAAAGCCTTAAATAAGCCATAAATAAGATGTCTTTAAAACGTCTTATTAATGGCTTATAATGGTCTTGTGAAGCTTTAAATAAGCCATAAATAAGACGTCTTTAAGACGACTTATTAATAGCTTATAATGGTCTTGTGAAGCCTTAAATAAGACGTCTTTAAGACGTCTTATTAATGGCTTATAATGGTCTTGTGAAGCTTTAAATAAGCTATAAATAAGACGTCTTTAAGACGACTTATTAATAGCTTATAATGGTCTTGTGAAGCCTTAAATAAGACGTCTTATTAATGGCTTATAATGGTCTTGTGAAGCCATAAATAAGACGTCTTTAAGATGTCTTATGAACGTAGTATGTCGGATATCTTGGTTATTAAAAAGTAGAATAATCTTGCAGATTATAAATAATGCAAAAAATAGAATTAAAATATTTATTGATAAAAACATCTATTAATCACAGGTAACTAAGAGTTATTTTCTTTGTAGCGCATTCGATCACTCCTCTTTAGCCATAACTGGATTAATTTTTCTCTTTGATTTGTAGTTGCCTTTGTATAGCTCCTAAAAAGAAATTTAGTTAAGAGCATCTAGTCACAGAAAATTATACTTTGCAAAAGTTAGTAAAAACCGACAAAAAAGTTATCTATAAAATAAAACAAAAAATTAATTTCTTAGAATTTTAAATCAAAGAATTTTTATAATCATATAATGCAATATGAGCTATTATGCTAATCGCCTACTTTAACAATTTTACTCTAACTTCACTGAAAATGGCTATCTAATAGGGAGTTTTTGATATTATTAGTTCTCAAAATCTCTATAAAAACAAAACAAAAATGATACTTGACGAATATCTGAATTAAATCTTATATTAAGATGTTTACTTTTAAATTAATTTAATTATTCTTAGAAGATACAGGATATTAATGTTTTATGTATATAAACAAATATTTATTTATTACCTGTATTCCAGGAACGTGCTACATCGGTAACACAAACTATTCTTCCCTCTCTGGTTTTTGTCCCATATTATTTAAGTAGAAAGAGGCAAATGCTCAAAATAGCCCAAAGTCGCTTTTGGTGACTATAATCGTGTACGCAATAAAATAATCCATAATGAGCTTGGGCCATACAAATTTTTGGCTTGGGCTTGAATGTATTTCTTCTTTTCTTCGTTTTCACTTTTCCATTGCACTTGATATTTGATTTCAATTGTCTTCTCTAAATATTACACTGAATATTTTGTTTAATTTTGTATACTTTTTAAATTCGGATGGTTACTTTTATACTAGATATTTTGTGATTTTTATGGGACTTCTTGGCTCCCGATTCGGAGAACGCCATTTCAATATTGCCACGATGTTGTTCGAATCGGAAGTCCGACTTGAATATAATGTTAAATCAAACGTCAAACTTCACTTCATTTGATTCTTCTTGTTAAATTTGAATTATGTAAACCGTGCAAGTTTCCGTCCGACTGAAAGACGTTTGTAAGACGTCTTAAAGACGTCTTTGAGCTTTCACATTAATATATGGATTTGGCAAGACGTCTTAAGAACGTCTTTGAGCTCTCACATTAATACGTCTGAATTATGGCTTTTGCAAGGCGTCTTAATAACGTCCTAGGACATTGAGACCAAACCAAGGCACAAAAAAGACGTCTTTCAGTCGTCGTGTGCTATCTGCGAGATGAAAACAAGAGTAAAAATGAGAGTTACAATGTAACAATGTGATGTAAATTTCTCATTAATTTAACGTTTTTATACATACCCAGACAGCGCACCAAATCCTTTGGATATCTACTGAACATCCCAATATCCACTGAATGTCCAGTCCATGGTGGATATCTATTTTATATCCATGAGATATAATTTATAGACATGCAAATGTCCATAAATAATAGTAATTATATATAGCAAATTATTAAAAAATTACGCCATTGTGCTCGTCATTGTGGCTAATAGTACCGTTCAGATATTTAAAATTAATTTTTTTAAGGTGTCTTCAATATCCCATGGACATCCTCTAAATAATCAAAGTCTAGACGCGAACGCAAACCATCGTGGATATCCACTAGATGTAATTTTTGATTTTGCTTGCTAAGTATAGATGGCGATACCACTTTCGCATCTACTCATGCTTAACCCGCCGTAATCGAGTTCGATCGAAATTTGTTTCCCAATCAGACTCCATTAGAGACTGGAGTCGAGAATTTCCATTTATTGCTGAAGAGTCCTAATAAGGATGACTTTCTCCTTAGTGTGCAAAATCAAAGGCAGAATGTTGAAAGTATTTAGAGTGTTGAAAATATTTTTTCTCGGCTATTTTCTTTCGACGTTATTCAATAAACATTGGTTACTTTTATGAACCTCTACTAAAGATACCCATAAAATATTTTGCTGAATATCCGAATTCTTCTATATCCTGGGATATAGACGGAAATTTGGTTGGATATCCATAATGGATATCGACAAAATATATTCTGTGGATATCTCTGGGATTTCTCGTATTGTCTGGAAGATACCCATTGGATATTTTGCTGGATAATCCATAGGATATCTTCTATATTCTGGATATAGACGGACATTTGGATATCCATATTAGCTCCACGGAATATTTCTGATATCCTGTGGATATATTAGATATCCACAAAAGATATTCTGTAGATATCTCTGGGATTTGGTGTGTTGTCTGAGTACAGGCCCAATAAATGTTTCTCTCAATAAACCCATTGTGTCAGTGGATGTGTGGCATGTTGCACGGTATATGATATGTTTCCATTTTATATTGCCAACTATAGAAGAGTCTTTTGACTGGTATTGCCAATTATAGGAAAGTCCAAATATCAATAGGTAGGGTCGAGTTGTCTCCCGAATTTAACAGCTCATTTTTTGTGGTTCGAGTTGTCTCCCATGCCCACATCTCTCTAGATTTTAGTTTCTCTCGATTTAAGTTTCTCTCCCGATTTTAGTTTGTCTGTCGATTTTGGTTTCTCTCTCAATTTTAATTCCTTTCTCGATTTTAATTTCTCGCTCTGGCTGTCCTCTTGTTATTTCCATCTATATAGGATACGCCCATAAGGTTTGTTTGGGTAGATTTTAGACATTCGGAGACAGAGTTCTTTGGAAATAAAACTTTATTCTAACAATTTATATAGAGATAACAATATTTACAATATGTACATGAAAAGGTTCTGGCTAAATTTCAATTCGTCGTGTCTTCAAATGTTGTTCCCCAAAGTATATTTCGTGCGTCGGTTCGGCGTGGTAGTGATCCAGGATGGTGTGGCGAAGATGAGACAAAAGCTTAGGTTACCTTTACGGTGATGGAAGTCCCTCGAAGCCAGTACCTTTGTGGGAGAGATTCACGGGGAAGGAAAACCTACAAAGTCAAAACCTTTGCAGGTAAAGGTCGGGAAGCCTACAGAGTCAATATACCTCTGCAGGAGCAGGAGAGTTGCTAAGTCAATACCTTAGTTCGACTTACTAGAATTAAATTCGGAGGTCTCTATATACGTGTCTCTGCTTGGCAAAAACGGCTGCATGCTGAACCATAGGCATCCCTAGAACGGTGGTACTGGGGAAAATCGTTACAAGTTGACATACAGAAAACGCTATTATTTAATTTACCCTTACCAGCATTAAAGACAATATATTAAGTCCTTCATTGTTGAAATGGGAATTTAAAAAAGATATTAAATAGATATACAACATATTTAAAAAAAAAACGATTTTATTATTAAAATTCAAAATATCAAATTATATTTATTTACAAATAGGAATACAAGTTTTGAACATTCAATTGTAAACGGCTGGTACACCTTACTCCCTTTCATCTTTTCTCATACTGGTAACATTTGTCTATTCCTCAATAAATTATATCACCGTAAATTGGCCTGCAACACTTTCCTCGACAATCTCATCAGACCAGAAACCGGATCTCTTCCGAAATATTTAACTTGCAATTCTTGTCCTACCTCTAAGCCCAAAGCTGAGGGATGAGCAATCTGAAAGTTACAATGATTTACAAACCCAAATGGATACAATAAAAATAAATAACTAATACAGGGTGTCTCGATGAAAAGTAGCCCGTTTCCATTTGATAAAATGTGGTCTTTGTCACTGAAGCAAAACTTATAGCAAAATAATACATATCAGCAAAAACCGTACGTTTCTACTATTTGTTTAAAAGTTATAAGCTCTGGAAATGGGCTACTTTTCATTGGGACACCCTGTATTTTATAATGGGCAGTTTGATGCATTGGAGAACATATAAACACACCTTTCTTTGGTCTAGCTGCGAATTGTGCAACAGTGCTGGTGGCATTCCAGTATACAAAGTGACCATTACACCAATATCTCTCAACTCTACGATGGTTGCCTTGTAAATTCCTCCGAATTCTAAATCCGGAGTTCTTTCAGTAGACAAGAGCTTCTGAATTATTTCGTCTGCTTCATCCATGGCACTTTGACTTGGGGCAAACACTTGAAATGTGGTATCATCTATTTGAGAAACCTATAAAATGTGTTGTTGAAATACCAATGCAATTAGTTTGGCGCTTATTTAAAAATTAATTAAAAAAACAGAATTCAAAACGAGTTTATTATCTTTATACCTACAGAAACACCTGTTTCGGCAAACAGCTTCTTCACATTTACTCCTCCGATTCCTAAAAGTCTGGCTCTTTTGTGAGCTTCGACTTCTAATTTTTTGCAGACGGGCCAATTATCTTTCTTTGTTTCCCTGAAAATTAAAAAAAAACCTTTATTTTTATATTACGACAAAAATATATCAAATACTTGCCTTGGCTTTTCGATACACTGATGCATGATACCTAAAATTTGCGATTTTGCATCAGCAGCACTTTGTAGTGCTTCCATCACAATTTTGAGCGGTAAACCGGGTATTTTTATATCAGCTTGCAGGGCCGTTACGCCCTTCTTGTTACCGGCAATTTTGAAATCCATGTCGCCCATATAATCTTCAATGCCCTGAAAATATTTGCAAATATTCTTGAAAATATACTATAAAGAATAATAATAATTTTCGTTTAAACAGTAAAAAATAATTTACCAATAAGTCTGTTAAAATGCGGTAGTCCTCAATATTACTTTTTGTCGAGTCGTATTTAGTTACTAAGCCCATAGCTACTCCCGCTGCAGGAGAAGATAGAGGAACACCAGCATCCATTAGTGCCAAACTACCACCGCATACAGAAGCCATCGAACTTGAACCTAAAATAATACACTTTTAATTTTCCGGTAAAGAAATTATGAATTTTTCGACCTAGCGTTTTCGACGAAGCTTTGGCTTTTTGGCGTCCCCTCTAAATCCGTTTTGGCCATTTTGGCGATAATGTTTCTAACTCAAAAACGGATAAAGAGAAAAACACAAACGTTACATTTAAGCTTTAGAGATATACTTGTTGTGTTCGAAGCGTTTTATTATAACAGTAAAATTTTTTTATTTCTCCATTTATATCTTTACCACTTATAAAGTTTCTTTATCAAAATTATGCCGTTCAGATATCATTGGAGGCCGAAGAAATAATTGTTAAAGTTAGAAATTGTATGTCCACTATGTCCAGTGACGGGTACCAATAAATCCAGAAAAGTTAAATTTTGTTCCCAAATGTCTACTTTCATTTTCCTATTAATCCCACCTCTGTGTGTTTTGCAGGAAGAGTAACTGGGAATACACAGAACGAGCTGGCTACACTTTCCTTAACCAATCATCAACGTGTACTTTTGACAAAATAGGAGAATACATGTTGATTATCGATTAAGGAAAGTGTAGCCCAGCGACAGAGCTGGGCAGTATTTATATTTGTAAATACTTTTAAATGTTTAAATGTTTAAATACTTAAAAGTATTTAAATACTAGGCATTTAAATACTTTTGGATGAGGTATTTGTATTTGCAGCTGCAAATACTTTCGTAAGTAATTAGTATTTAAATACTTTTTCAAAATATTCTAATTACTTTTTAAGAATTTAAATAATTTTCTGGTATTTAAATACTTTTCTGGTATTTAAATACTTTTCTGGTATTTTTTTTTTTTTAATTTGGTGTCATCGGCGTCGACTACTACGGCCATTAGCCTCGTGTTCTGTGTAGGCTTTGTTACTGTTTCCCAGCGCCACTTTAGGAACAGCACTGTTAATTAGAACCCAACAGTGAATGGTCGAGTGGGGAATCCTACCAAGGCATCAGAATTAATTTTAAATAATTAAATTAAATGAAAAAATCCCGGCCAACGGTGGGATTCAAACCTGAGACCTTCCGATCTCAAAGTCATGACTCTAACCACTGAGCCAACCCACCCCCCTTTTCTGGTATTTAAATATATTTCTGGTATTTAAATACATTTCTGGTATTTTGTTTTAAATTAGTGTCATCGGCATCGACTACCAAGGCCATTAGCCTCGTGTTATGTGTAGGTTTTGTTACTGTTTCCCAGCGCCACTTTAGGGACAGCACTGTTAATTAGAACCCAACAGTGAATGGTCGAGTGGGGAATCCTACCAAGACATCAGAATTAATTTTAAATAATTAAATTAAATAAAAAAATCCCGGCCAACGGTGGGATTCGAACCTGGGACCCTTGGATCCACAGGCAGAGACTCTACCACTGAGCCACCCACCCCCTATTTCTGGTATTTAAATACTTTTCCGGTATTTAAATACCTTTTTACGTCAAAAATAAAAACATGTTTTAAAAAATTTCAACTGAAGTATCAGTTCGTATTTAAGCGTTAGAGAAGATTCATCATTGTGCTAGTTGTCAAGTTGTGACTGTTGTAATTTCTGTTACAAGAAAAAAAAAAAATAAACCAAGGTAAGTATTTATTATTATGATTTTTGATTTTATATAGTAATTAAAAAATGTTAGAGGTACAGATGGTCAGTTAAAAGTAAGTCTATTCAAGAAAGGATATTATAATTCCAAATAAGTATGAGCGGTTTAAATCACTATACGGATACAGTGAACAAGAGTGTACTTAAGAATTTTGTTGTAAAAAATGACAAATTGCCCTTCTGTAGGATGACATAAGGACGAAAAATTGCAAATACAAGAGAAATATAAAAAGCAGTACTTTTATCCATTAGCAAACAATTTTCATGCACTAGCAGTGGCAATCTATTTAAAAATATATCTAAATCCAAACGTCATTTTGCAAAAATTATAATACAATGGCGCCAGATAAAAGAGTTGCTGATCGAATAAAATAGCGAAAGCCGTTATTACTGATTTTGATTGGTCAGTTTTGGTTGTTTTTGGTTGGTTTACTCCTATTATTTCTCAAACATTTGGTAAAATCGTAAGTTTGAGCTTTGAGACATTTAAAAAGCAAACTCATTTTTTTCTTTCAGTGTACTTATAAGAGTACGTTCTTCAGCACGTTTTTATTAACTCGCTTTCCTGTATATCTGTATATTCGGTATACATTTTGCAATTGACTTTAAACAAACTTCCAATTAGCTAGAGACTTTATTTTTTTTATATTTTTATATTTTAAACATAGCTCAGAACTAAATTAATAAAGTATTTTACTCAGAACTTCTCCTAAGAACTAAATTTGTTCAATGCTGAACCAGTATTCATGTTACCGGAATCAGCTGAAATTTGGTAAACATGTAAACTCAATCACAATGCAAAATTATGGTGTGCAAAAGTTAAGACGTTTGTGACATATATTCATATGATATTTGTTTCTTATTTTTCATTGGGGATTCACCCCTTGAAATTTGTGTAGTTTTTTAACATACCAAATTATTTAAACGTACTAAAAGGATATAACAATAATAGCTATGAAAATACTTGTGATACAATTTAAAATTTAAAACAAAGGGCTGTGCAATAGCTAGTAGTAAGGAGTGTAGAGAGAACCTGTCGTTGAGAAAACACATACAAATTTTGTATCATTTGCAGTTTGCATTGCAATAAAATTGTTAATGATGAACTAACTCTTCATGAACTCTTCATGCATCAATTATCTATTGCATGTGCCACACGTTTTTCGTTTTAAATATTACAAATTACAAGCATTTTCATAGCCATCCAAAATTATTTCATACTTATAGTCCCTTTTTAAAAACTTTGTTTATAAAAAAATATATATTTAAATAACTATTGTGCGTAATATTTTAAAAAGTTTCAAAATCATGTATCGGTGTAGTGTTATTGGTATATCTGCACGTTTGACTCTTGCTAACTGCTAACTGGATCATTATATTATAGTAGATACAAGGTGAGTTACATTATCCAACCAAATGGTTTAATCCAGAAAAAACATTGATCATCGAGTTTAAAAAATATTTATACCTATAAATGTAATTTTTAAAATGGAATTGAATTTAAACGGTTACGACAAAAATGTCTTCACTTTCATTCTAAATTCAGAAATATTATAATATACTGGGAGTTCTAAAAAAATTAAATACAGTCATTAAATTAATCCAAAAACTCGATGTTTATGAGTTTTCCTCTATTAACTATTTGTTACAGCCAACAAAATGCTACTAGTTTGAGTTTGCTTCGGCTTTGGATCTAATAAAATACAATTCAGCCAATCCCGATAACTGGAACTTTAACATTTAACAACTTTAGTTCTTAAGGGAGGTTCTATGTAAAATATGATATAGTATTCTTGTATCTAAGCTGATAGGTTAGATACCATAATAATGCATTGTCGTCTAATTCTAAGTTATGTTTAAAGTCTCAAGTCTCTAGCTCACCACGAAGTTAGTTTAAAATCAATAGCAAAATTTGTACCGAACAGACAAACAGGCATCCAGACCAGAAAGCGAGTTATAAAAAAGATGGCAGAACTAGACAGAAGACAGTATTTGCAGTAGCTTAACTAGATCTAATATTTAAAAAACTATCCTACGGTATTTCGTAAAAGCCCTGTAGAGTATATTATAACTGCAAAAACATAACACACTTGATTTTTCCATTTGACTAAAAATTATAATTTTGCTAATAAAATATTAAAAATTTAGATAATTTTAAACTAAATTCCATAAGTCCCATAACTAACAATCTAAGAAAGAAAATATTAAATGGAGTATTTCTGAAAATATATTAAGTTTTAATTACTTCTTATTCAAACATAGATTTATTCACTGCAGTTTGGTTTTTTGCATTCAATAATAAAGTAGATTAAAAAGTACCTAGATAAAATATAATAAGTATTTTTAAAAATCTTGTTTTTAGGATACAAAATGACGGATAGCGGCTGTGGCAATAACAAAAATTATAATGCAATGGATGCAAGTGATACAGAGAAAGATCCCTATTCTGTAAATGATGACGAGGATCCCAACTATGATGGTAAGGATCATCCAAAGAAGAAGAAAAATCGAGATTATTTTCGTCTTGATCAAAAAAATAGGCAAGCGAATTCTCAGGCTTCCACTTCCTTAGCATCATCAACATCAAAAGCAACGGATAGTTTTGATTCGCGCTGTGAAACATCAGAGTCTGAAGAGGGTTCAGCATTATTCAATGATACATACTAAACTGTCAAAGAGAAAGGCCCTAATTTTTCTATTACTGCTCAGTGCACAAAATGCCTTCCTTTAATTAAATATATGAAAGGCAGATCCAATTCTACCACCAACTTTCTAAACCATTTAAAGATCAAGTATTCTGAAGAGTATCAAAAATACTTCGATTATAAGAGAAAAAAAATGTCAGCTGTAAAAAAATTAAATTAACTGTGCCAACTGGTTAAAAGTAACACAACTGACAAAAATTCAAAAAAGCAACTAGATATTAAGTCTAGTTTTAATTTAAGACAAAAATTTACACAACAAATTTTTGACCAAAGGGTAGTAAAATTTGTTATATCTTCATGATTTTTAAATAAGACTTCCTGTATATATTTTATTTTTTTCATGTAAAAATCATTTTACGTATTCATGGGCCATTTTTATTACTTTTTAAATTAATTTGACATTTTTAAAATAAATTTAATTTTTAAATTTAAAATAGACCGTACCATTATACCTAAAGTATTTATTATTTACGTATTATTGTTAATTTTAAACATCAAAACCGACCCCTATATCCTATGTTGGTATTACTGAATAATGATAAATGACAAATCAATATCTGTCAATAAAGTCAGTGTTTTGCTGTATTCGAAATCAGAAGGTTGTGTTGTTTTATTTCCCGTTTCCCGGCTAATTTTAACAATTATTTCTGTCCTTCATCTGTTTTAAGTTAAGGTGAAAAAATCACTTTTTTAATAAAAACTGAAAAAAAGAATAAGGGAGGTACTTGCCCTTTTTATACAACCCTAGTTAGATATACTTTTTTAATACAAATTCAACGGTATTTCACAACATCGCAGTTTTATAAGTTTTCCTGTCTTAATTGATTTTACTTGTTTAGACTCGAATACGAGACAATTAAAATCTACTAAAATATCCTTGGTTAATCCACGATTTCATGGCACATTTTACATTTTTTTCTTAAGGAATTCATGCAGTTTTGTACTTCATAGACAAATAAGTAAAATCAAATTTTGACTAGAAGATCCCATAAACCTGTGATACTTTTAAGTATTCAAATACTTTTTATGTATTTAAATACCTTTTCAGTATTTAAATACTTTTGTGTAAGTATTTATCCCAAACAAGTAATTAAATATTGTAGGTATTTGTTATTTAAATACCTTTTGCTCTAAAAAGTATTTAAGATTTAAATATTCGTAATTATGAAAGAGTATTTAGTATTTAAATACTTTTAAAAAGTATTTTGCCCAGCTCTGACCAGCGACAGACATCGTTCTGTGTATGTCGCGTAAAAGACAAATAGAAAAATAATTACGGGTCTGTTCTTTATTTTAACACAACCTCGAGCTGAAATACATTACTTTTTTCCCTTGTATTAATAACCTATAAACCATTTCTGGAGACACTAAAATGAGCTGTCGTATCCAACAATACAAGGCACATGTCACATGTTTCTATCGTAAAAAGAAGAAGTCTAACCTTTGAGTTTGACATAACCTCAAAAATCAAAATTTATAAATTTTACAATGTTTCATAATAAATTTTAGTGTGTTATTCAGTAAAATAAATATATTAACTATGGCTACAAAGCATTTGGCTACGGCTACAGTAAGAGCTGTACAACGCAAGTTATTGCCTACCAGAGCAGCTTTGTATTTGACACCATCAGCAATTACCAAAATAAAAGACATACTTAAGGACAAACAATACATTGGTCTCAAAATCGGAGTAAGGCAAAGAGGTTGTAATGGTCTCTCTTATACATTAGATTATGCCAAGGAGAAAGAAAAATTAGATGAAGAAGTTATTCAAGATGGTGTAAGAGTATTCATTGACAAAAAGGCACAATTGACACTATTAGGTACCGAAATGGATTTTGTAGAATCTAAACTTAGTTCTGAATTCGTTTTTAATAATCCTAATATAAAAGGGACTTGTGGATGTGGAGAATCATTTAGTGTATAATAGAAATGATAGTAGTATATTGTATATATGTGTGATATTTTGCAATAGGTAATTCTACAAGATTGTAACTCAACACAGTGTTATTTTAATTTAATGCACAATTTATCGTTAATTAAATATTTGAATTGAAATTTTCTAGTTTTTTTAATCAATTATTTCTATTATTTAGTTTTTAATAACACAATATACAAATTTATTAAAAATATATATGTGAAAACATAAATAATACAGATTCAATTAAAACTAACAAATCCTAGAGGTTGTTACTGTTTCTGGAGAAATATTAATTAATTAAATAATATATGTACTTGGATTTTAAATTTAGTTACAGATTTCATTTTCTCTGTAAATGCCTTATAATGATCTAGACCAGGGGTCGGCAACTTTTCTGACGTTAAGAGCCATTTTTTTCAATGTGGTAAACTATTTTTGTAATTCTATAAGTACATATATTGATAATATTAGAAAAATTATATATTTTGAGGAGATTGGGCTGCAAGGTTAGCTTAAGCTAGTTTTATCTGCATGTGATTTGCTGAAAATTTTGATGTGTGAGCAGAATTATTAAAATATGTTTAGCAATGTCAATATTACAGCTAATTTTTCAATAATATTAAACTACTCAAGAGCAACAAGTATGAAACTAGTGAGCCACATGCCGCTCACGAGCCCCAAGTTGCTGATCCCTAATCTAGACCTTTAAAGAATAGTGAATTTTGTGATGCACTCTTAACAGTTTTAATGTAAAAGTTATTTCTGATCCAATTTGGATAACTGTGCACTTTAACGTGATAATTAAGATTTTCTTTTAGGTACATCGGAAGTAACCCATGTTTGATTTTATAAATGAAAACTAATCCATTTCTTAATAAGAGACTTTTGATTGGCAGAAGTTTCAAGCATTAGATTAATGTGGGTATATTTTGAACAGAATATTATTTGCATTTCCCTATTCTGCAACTTCTGCAGTTGGTTCAACTCATTTTAATTTAGAAAAAAAAGTTGTAGAAGAATAATTAAAGCAATGTGTTATACAATATATCTCACCGAGTGTCTCACTAAGTTTTAACCATAATATGAAAAACTTTTTTATTGGTTTTGTGACAAAATTTCTTGATAAAAAGTTCTGCATGGTCCAAAACTTAAAATGCAACCATCAGATATCAATTTTTTTAAGCCGTCAAAAAATATGATTTTTGCTGAGAAGTAAAGTACCTTTATTTAGACAAACCTCATTTACGACTGATAAAATTTGATATCCAATAGTTATATAATAGGTTTCAGACCATACTTGACTTTTTATGAAGAATAACTTTTTTCCTAATATTAATAATAAAAAGTTTTTCATATGTGACCATCTTATGTAAACAGTTTTACACCAATAAAATAAGGAACTACACTGTTTCAGATAGTTCTGCATGATGTGAGATGTTTAACTTTAAAGAACTTATATAGTTCATAAAAACTAAAAATAAAGTCATCTTTATATTGCCAATTTAAGAAGACACTTTATGTAAATAAAAGCCTATCAAAAATCAAATATTTTTGTTACAATAATTAAAAACTGTGTAGATAATAAACTAATTACCATTTGATTCCAAAACTTCTGAAGTCAGTCTAATTGTAAATGGAAAATCACTTGGCACCACAGGAGCCAATGATTTCTCAGCTAGAGCTCCATGACCCATTTCTCTTCTACCTATGGGTCCTATTTTACCAGTCTCTTTAGTTGCAAATGGGGGAAACTCATAATGAAGGAAAAAGTTCTTCTCCTTTACCCCACTTAAAAATAAGAAAAAAAATTTTGATGTACTATACTGCCGTCCTATGAAAAAACCCCCTATCTCCAAAAATTAAAAAAAAAGTATTACCATATAAATGTTTCTGGTAATATAAACTACCATTTACTAAAAAAAACCTTATTTGCTTTTTTTGCGTAAATTTATCATAGAAAATTATTTCCCCATAGAGCTTTGCGGCGAAACAAAATGTTAAACCGCGTTTTTCTCGAAATCATGTTTTCTAGAGATACGGGGGTCTTTCTTAGGACGGTAGTATACTAAATATTATTTTAAATACTAGTGAACTTCTTATGTGACTAGGAGAGGAAGTTTAAAGAAAATGAGTGAGATACTTTGATATCTTAAGGAAAAATGAAATGATGATTGCAATTTAAATTAAAACGACACACAATATTAAATTAGTACCTGGTTAACACACTTAATGGGTCCAATTTAAGTGCACTGTCATGGGAATCTAAGGTAACAGTACAAAAAACTTGCGTTTGACCTCTTTGAAATACAGCTGATCCATGCAAAGGTTTGTACATGTTAACTTTGCAAGATATATTTCTCAATTCATGATATTCTCTACCGTCACACCGTTTTCCTTGCTCAAAAATCAAGTTGCGAAAAATTTCTTTAACTATTTTATTATATCCTTCATTCATTAAATTAAAATCAATGTCCACAAAACTAGATTTTATTTTTTCAAATACATCATTTCGTATCTCTGAAAGTGCATTATCTCTACCAAGTTTGTCATAAGAATAATTTTTGAATATTTCTGTAACTCTCATTTGTGTTAGAGATCTTAGTGCTTCCATTACTTCTTCTGACAATTCGTCAGTGCCACTAAATTCTCGTTTGGGTTTACCAAAAGCTTTCTGGAGTTCTTCTATTTTACTTATAATATGTTGTGTCTCTTTTACACCAATTTTAATTGCTTTCTGTAAATCCTGAAGTAATATAGTATTAGCATTGGCTTCTAACATGACAACTAAGTTTCGTTTCATTGCAGATACAATCAAATTTAAAGAGGAAAGTTGCTGTTCTCTCCTAGTAGGGTTTATAATCACTTCATTTTCTATGAAACCAACCCTTACAGCCCCTATAGGACCATTCCAAGGAATATCACTTAAACTTAGTGCTGCAGAAGCTGCATTTATAGCTAAAACATCCGGACTATTGACTCCATCTACTGCTAACATATTACAAATTACTTGTGTTTCATTATTGAAATTTTCAGGAAATAATGGCCTTAAACTTCTATCAATTAAACGAGAAGTTAATATTTCTCTTTCACTTGGACCTAATTCTCGCCTAAAAAAGTTGGTAGGGATTCTACCCGCTGCGGCAGATTTTTGTCTGTAATCTACTACAAGTGGCAAGAATCCTGTTACTGTAGGTTTTGGCTTTGAAACAACTGTAACCATAACAGAAGTATCCCCAAGACTTGCAACTGCACAACCATCTGCCATACGTGCATATTGGCCTGTTGATAAAATCAAGTTTCGGCTAAAAAAATAATTTAGTAAATCTGTGTACCTAGTGGGTGACTTATAGGGAGAGTATTATTATTATAAAGAAAATATTGTTTTACCCGCTAGAAAAAGATACATCTACTTCTTGAATGCTTGGAGCATCACTATTAGATCGAACAGCTTTAAAAAGCGTACTTTTTACTTTGTTAATGTTTTTTAAAGATCTCTTTGAATACTTAGTATTTCTAAGAAACATTATTTAATTTTTGAATTTAATTTTATGGCTCCCTTCTTAACTGTACATAACCGCACTTTTATTATTTCGTCTTCTTTTTTCTTTACATGTATATCATGGATTTTAAAGGTCTTGATATTTTGTGCTTGTTAGCCACCTCGTAATCTTATAATTTTAATTTATTTATGTCTGTGATTGTTGTTAAAATAAATTGCGTTATTTTTATATAATTGTTTTATTCGAAGCAGCGCGTAATTATAATCACTTGTAAAATATTAGATTTTTCTAGGATGAGATCTAGTGAAATTCCAAAACGATAAGTTGGCTAGGGTGCATTAGCAGCTAACGTCAAAACCTTAAATTATTTTTAAATGTCAAAGTCAACCCAAACCTGAAATGGATGTTCGAAGGTCGATCTCAAATTTGAGTAGTGATAATTTGAAGAATTTTTCTGTTTTTATACTTTCCTATCAAAAATATAGAAATTTCAGACATCGCGTTTGATATCAAAATATATTTTTTCTTTTTCCTAATCGATTTACATATTATTGAGGTGACTCATCATCGCTAGCTGAAAAGTTGGTGTTGAGTTGCCACACGTGAGGTGGTATTTTGAGGTTCGGTTCTAAATAGAAACTGCAATATGGAATCGTGGGGTGAGTCTATTTTTATTATTGCTGATTCGAAATTTTATTAGCGGTATCTTTTTTTCGATATAGATGACGATAATTTTGAGCCTGCGCCCCCCACATCATCGGTTCTTCTTCCCGGTAATAAATGGGAAGGCGAAGATGAAGATGACGATGTTAAAGTAAGATTTAATTGAAATACCTTTCATCTTAATGTGCACAAAAAATGCTTTTATATATTTGCTTATTTAAATACTTAAAAATAAATCAAATATGTTTTGCCAAGGTTATTTAAAAATTAAGTAGGTAATTGTTTTGCTTTCCTTCTCAGGAAAGTTGGGAAGATGAGGATGAAGAAAGGAAAGAGAAAGAGGAAGCTGCTAAGTCTGAGGCGGATGTAAAGAAACCTAAAAAGAAGTCTTTGGCTGAAAGGATGGCAGAAAAAGAGGTAGGTAATAAAAGAAAAACTAGCAACTTGTATACAATTAATTTATATTGTAAATTTTCATTGAATTTTGAAGGTGGATATGTGTTCAATAGGAATGGCACTATTATTGGTTGGATGACATCTTGGAGGTGATAAACAAAAGGTTAACTTTAATGACACAATTGTCAGAAAAGGAGGATTAACATTGCATTCGGTTTGCCAAGTTCCTTTAACTCTTTTAACTCCAAACGACCCTTTTAGCGTTCGGTTTAGTCCGATTAGTGACAGTTTGCCACCCTTAAATGTCATTTAAAAGCACCCTAAAATTTGTCCCGCTCCAGCCCCTGACTGTCCGAACTCGCCTATTAATGTAAAAATTTCCCAAGGAGGTGTTCTTAGTCATCTTTGGTTATACTATCTATTTTTTTTTATTTTAAGAAGAATAAACATTTTATAATATAAAATCAAATAAATTTACAATGAGAAATTATTCTTAAAATATGCACCTAGATGCAAAAACATCTGTATGTGCAATAGAAATAGATTAAAATTACATAAAATTAACAATACCTAAAAACAAAACATTTGATGATTAAAAAGACATTAATATATAAGACTAGGTATTTATAACAAATTTGAGAGGTAAAAATATTTATCAAATATAAATTTTCTGATCGCTTTAGAAAAGGTTTTCATGTTTTTTATTTGTCTGATATTTTCACTTAAAGAGTTGTATACTTTTGGCCCAATTGAAGAAATGAATCTTTTATTTCCATCATATTTAAAGAATGGTACATTTAGCATTCTTCTCTTTTGTTTTTGGGTCATATAAGAGTGGTTTACAAAATTTTTATTTTTCAGTTTGAAATAGAACATACAGCTAGAGTGAAAGTATAGTGATCTTACGTTTGGAGTGGATTCGTTGTATAAGAGGGTTGTTGAAAACAAACAACTTTTATGATTTATTGTCTTTAAGATATAATTTTGAATGATACTTAAAGGATGTAGGACATTGTCATATAAACCACCCCATACAATTATGCCATATCTAATTAAGGATTCAATGAAAGCAATATATTTCAAGTGTAATAACTTTTTATTTAGAATGTTACGAATTAAATAAAATTTATATATGTTTTCTTATTTTGTTTGTTAAGTACTGAACATGATCAATCCATTTAAGATTTTTGTCAACTATTATTCCCAAATATTTAGCATTTTCCACTTCTTTGATGATTCTTCAATACAAATCTGTTTGAAGTTAGGCCTGTTAGCATCTGTGAGTGAGAATGCCATATATACTGTTTTCGATATATTTAAAGATAGTTTATTATAATCCAACCAGTCTTTCATAATTCTTACCCCTTTAACCACTTTTGATTTTACAGCCTCCCAAGTTTTACCTTCAAACATTAATACGGTGTCATCTGCATAGGATATTGCTATACCATTTATATCTAAGTTTAAAATAGAGTTGATATAGATGATAAAAAGAATTGGACAAAGGACATTTCCTTGTGGCACACCTATTTGAATTTTAACAGGATTACTAAATTCATTTTTAATTTTAACTATCTGTGTTCTCTCGTGTAGGTAGTTTTCAAAAATTTTTAAAACCATTCCTCAAGAACATTTAGTAGTTGCTTGTGAGGAACAGTGTCAAAAGCTTTCGCGAGGTCGATAAAAACGCTTATATTCGTATAATCTTTTTTTTTTAACATTTTTTAAAAATGTTTGCAAAATTTGTAATCAGACTGATTGGTCCGTATTTTGACACATCTTTTTTGGATCCGTTTTTAAAAACTGGATTTACAATTGATATTTTAAGTTCTTCCGGTATCTTACCTGTTGTAAAGATTAGGTTTATAATGTGCATTAGAGGCTCTATTATGTATCGGTGACCATTTTTCAACATTCTAGATGTAATTCCGTCAATCCCAGGAGCACTGTTATTTTTTAACTAATTTATATGTTCTATTAATTCATTTTTATTGACAGGATTTAATGCCATTGAGTTGATTAGAGGTGGATGGATATCTTATTAGGAAGTCATCTACAGAATTGATTTTAGTTGCCATATCTATACCAATTTTTGAAAAATAGTTATTGCAGTAGTTGGCCATTTCTTTGTCATTTGTAAATTGTTTATTATTGTTTAGAATATTAAAATCATTGTTTGTTTTATTGTTTCGGTGTTCATTTGAAGCTTCTTCAACTATTTTGAATATTTTTTTAATATCATTGTTACTATTTTGAATTTGAATTGTATAATAATCATTTTTAGCTTTATTTATTATTTTATTTAGTTGGTTACGATATATCCTATATTCTCTTAGAAGATTGTTGTTTTCGGTTTTTAATATTTGCTTTTTCATTTTATCCCTGTTTAATAGACATGATGATGCCTTGACTTATCCATGGTTTTATTTTTTTATAAGTATTATTCCTATTAGTTATATTACAATTACATTGTTCTTTAAGGGAATATATTATTTCAATAAATTTCTGGTAGGCCAAAATTGGATTGCTCAGTTTACATTTTCTATAATTTTGTAAATCTATATCGGTGTATTGTGTTGTATGTTGGTTTACTGTATTATGGTTAAAGTTTCTTTCGTTTGTTGTAATATTTAAAAAATTGGAAAATGATCAGTTAGATCAGTGTCAATTACCAACGATTTAAATGAAAAAAATTTATTTTGCATATTATTTTTTATAAAAATATCAATACGTGATTTCGTTTCTACAGTAACTCTGGTATATGAGTTAATATATGATACAAATCCCGAGGAAAATAACATTGCCAAATATCTATTTGTTATTTGGTTTGAGGGATCAAGGATATTAATGTCGCCAATAAATATATACATTCCTAGCCTCCTTGGTATATTATTTAAGAAATTTTCAAAATCTGTAAGAAATGTATCATCTGATATGGATGGAGATTTATAACAAGGCATTACTGTATAGGGCACACCATTATGACTAAATGTTATTGAGCTTATCATTACATTTGATAGAGGCAACTTTGTATGTTCTATTTCAAACTGAATGTTGTTTTTAATATATAAAACTACACCATCACATTGATTATTCACACTTTCATTAAATTTATTGATAAAACCAGGTATAATTAAATTATCAAGTTCAATAACATTACGTGTTTCTCCTAATATTATTATATCCAAGTCCTTTAAACCACATCTTGAATGCTATTGATATAATTTGAGGATTGCAAATATATTATAATAGTTTTAGCTTGCAGTAATACAAATCTGGGCACAGTTGTCAAAAAGTAATATATCGTCCTCAATATCACGAAGTGATGTAACTCGATTTTCACAACTTTACAAGAGACCGTTTTAAAGTTTTTTTTTTGTAAAGTTACGTCTCTTCGTGAAATTATCAGATACACTGGTTAGATACGTGCTATTTTTAACCGACTTCAAAAAAGGAGGAGGTTATCAATTCGTCGCAATATATTTTTTTTTTATGTATGTTCAGCGATAATTCTTTAACACGGTGTCCGATTTCAATAATTCTTTTTTGTTAGAAAGGGGCTACTTCAGGGGCGGTCCCATATAAATTTGGTCAAAATCTAATAATTGGGTCCATGAGAAAATCCTCAAACTCTTCATTTTTTATGTATGTTTAGCAATAATACTTTACCACCTTGTCCGATTTATATGATGTCTTTTTTTGTTAGTAAGGGGGTACCTCAGGGGTGGTCCCATATAAATTTGGTTAAGATGTGGTGATGGCATCTGCACGTTTTTGAAGTCGGTTTTTTTAAATTTTTAATTTCTAATACTTGTAATAAATGTAATGAATTGAGATACGCAATTTCGTGAAATTGTAGAGCATACTTTTTTTACATAATATGTGACTTATCTCAATTTTCAATTTTTTCGAGTTATGTCACTTCGTGATATTGACGACGATATATCCTGCTTAATATTATCTTTACTCTTTAAATAAAAATGTCTCATTTCCTAGGCAACCAAAAAATGTGAATGCCCTACTTCATTTTTTTATTAAAATGAAATTCTCTGACCTTTGACATTTTAATGCCATATTTTCTTTTGTTTATAAATTTATAATATGGCTTACAGTGGCTACGTATATCTCAAACTAAAAATGCTTTAAACTGTTTCTAGGGAAATTAAATGACATATTACAGAACTCGTCCCTATGAACCACCTGTAAATATCTAGTCGAGCTCTTTTCAAGTTTTAATTATGTTTTTGTGAAAATTCCACACCTGTAATTTTGAACCAATCAAAATACGTGTTTTTGACAGATCACCATGGCAACGGAGGTATTTTAGTGGAAATTTTTTTCTCGTGGGGTACCCAACAGCGAATTATACTGGAAATTTTTTGACGTTTACAATAACAGACCATTTTTGACAGACTGGTTTTTATTTGTTCACATAATAGGTTTAGTTTTGATACATTTTAGTTACAATGCTAAGGTGTTTTCTATATTCTTCGGCCACTTCTTTTCTTCTTAATGGCGAAAATGCATGACTTTGGATGCTTTGAATTATGTGTCTATGTCTAATAAAATATATATAATATTTAGACACTAATTTATTCACCTTTTTCCCATTCAGCACTTTGAATTTTGCGTAGTTTAGGTGCAAATATTCGTGGACAATTCGGAACAAATTTTCGTTTTTCAAGTTGGAGCCACAATCCTCTATTAATCCGAGTAAGTAAGTCATGGTGCAATGATTGATCATTACATCAGACAATTTCACGCATATTTTGCATAGCGTATGATTTTCAAATCGATTCATTTTTAAACAAATAGGTAATTTTGTTGGTTTTACTTGCTGTGCAATATTCTTTATCGCAACAAAACGCGAGTTATTTAATGTTTTGAACTGTCAAAATACAATGATCACAGCCTCCTACGATTGATGCTTGCTGACGCTGGTTATGAATTTCATACCATTTTAAAGCGCTCATAACGCATGTTAATAAAAACGCAGAAAAACAATTTTCTACCACTTGTAGTTATTCAAAACTTACGTAAAATTAAAGAATATACTATTTTCTATTTTCAAATGGTATTCCCATGCAACTACAATGAGTAGAAATAAGCAATTTGAAGGCCTAAATAATTGCAGCGAAACATTTTTTTACGTCGGGCCGCTTGACAACACCCTGTATCTCGAAAATGGTGCATAAAAGTTCTTATGTAAGCTAACTTAAATAGCACACGTTCGTTTTTCCCTGATTATTAACTGGTTTTATCACTATCTGACACTTCGAACATGTACGTGACAATACCCCATGCTTACAGAAACATTCCATTAACAGTTCAGGTGAATTTAAAATCACATAAAAACCGGCATAATTTAAACAACAACCATCACATATTCCCGTACATTTTCATCAACTTCTAAAGCTCGACAAAAAACAAGTCGACAGTAAATTTGCTAAAGCTATTTTTTAATTAATTTGGAAAACTTTCTCAAACATTACCTCGTGATGTTGACTTAAAATTGAAACAAAGGATATGGATCCATCTGTGATTTCCTTGTAGTATTCTCGCAATCAACAGGTAAAATGTAATTTATTATATGCAGACGTAACAGTGTTGTCAAACTTTCTTTTTTTTTTCTCTCTCTAATTCTCGAAGAGTTAGTATTTCATTATTTATATTTTTTATTAGTGGGAAGTGAGATGCCTTCTAGACGAGGTGTATCAGAGTAAATTTTAGATTGGAATGAGCTCTGTGACATTATGAACAATGTGCCATTGCGTCTAAATCGGTTATTAAGAGAAACTTATTATATTTTCTCAGTTAAATTATGCAAATCGATGTTATATAACTACCATTCTGTTTCAAAAATGGAATTTCGCTGTGTTTAGTCAAATAGTTTATTTGGGTGAATGTTAATTGTATGCAACACAAGTGTTAACATTATTGACTTCCCCTTCTCAGTTATGCCAAAAAGTGAGTTACTACAATCTTCCTTGCAGGCGTTGAAATGTACTCAAAATGAACCAAATAAATTACAAATTACATTTTTTTTACTAGTTTCATAAGTAATTATATTTGTTACATATCTTTAAAATATTGTTTATAGTAAAAGCGAAAGCTTAATTAAAATGACGCGTAATGAAATTACATATTTTAGAGATTAAAACGGGAAGAAATGGAACGGCGGCTCAGAGAAGAGGCCGAAGATGAAATAACGCCCGAGGAACGTTTGCGTTTACAAAAAGAATCAGACTTACAAATAGCTCTTGCGACTACTTTTGGTGCCGCTAACAAAACCAATAACCAAGACAACGGTGGAGTGCTCACCGATCTCTCTATGCCTAACACTAAAGAGGAATTCGACACGTTTACAGAAGAGCTGTCCAAGAAACTAGTCGGGCTGTCCAAAAGTTTAGAATACCCAAATTTCGTTGAAAACTTGTCTAGAAACTTATGTGCCACAAGTAAGTTGTATCCACCCTTTCTTTTGATTTTCCCACGAAACACGTAACTGACACGTGAGCAAATAGCGGAAACAATAATTATAACTAGGTACCTTTAAAAAAAGTACTTTGTCTCTTTACAGTTCGCAATATTTTTTGTTTCAAGTAAAATTTCGGAAATTTGCATTGAGGACAAGAAACATTTAGCATATGTTACACTTTTTAATTAATTGTAAAAAGTTCGCCAACTTAAGAGTACGGTCCGATATTAATCAAAATATTGGTTACTCAGTCCACTCTGTTTGAATTTCCTGAAAAACCGGTTAAATTAGGGACGCAGTTTCCTGAAAAATGGTGATTCAAACGTCAATTCAATATCCGGTTTGTTTTTACGGTTATCGTTAGGTTGAATGTCAATCTGTCACAGTAGTGACGTGATAATTCCTTATAGGAATTGCTGTCAAAAATACTGGTTAGTTACAGTTGATAGTTGGTTAATATCGGACCATACCCTTAGTTACTAAACAGATATACCAACTTAATCAATGCAACTGGTTTTGCCACTATACCAAAGGGAAAACTAAAGTACCATTAGCCAGAATTTCTGCTGCAATAAGACTTGTGGCAATACATTTTTCTTTCGTCTCTATTTTCTGTAATAGACTAGGCCCATATGTACAAATTTCTATATAGTTGGTTATAAAGAGTTTAATAAATGAATATGGTTTCTTTACTAAAGTTACTTTATTTCAAGAAACAATTAAAAGGTAACTGCTTTTTAAACTAAATTCATTGTATGTCTTTAATAGAATGTTGCCAAATTTAAGATCTATTTGAATGTACTTCAGTTGCTAAATTATTTGATTGTGAAGCAGTGTTACCAATAAACGAAGAATTCTCCCTTCCGAAGAATTCTCCCTTCCGAAGAATTCTCCCCTTTCCGAAGAATTTGACAAGGTTCAGAGAATGAAATTTAGCAAAGAATTCGTGAATATCATTTTTTTCAAAGACTTCAAATTCCCTAGCATATTTAGCCAATTCAAACATCTACTTGTAAACTAATACCGGACTTGTATTTCCGTACACAGCCCGGCGACTGATAAAATTTCCTTCTACAAGAAAAAAGCTAGTTGAGCAGAGAATCCCATATGTTTTCAGAGAATCAATGAGAAGCTTATGACGACACTGGCATGGAGTGTCAAGTTGTAGATTATAATAATTACATGTTAAATTTTATTTTACAAAGTCATTGTTTTGAGTTGTGATAAACGAAAAAGTATGCCATTGCATTCAACTGAACGAATGTATTTCATATCCATTCCACCTAGTAAGAACACTGCAAAAAAAATTAAATCCACCAACCACAGTTCATATTTTGGTCATCATTTTAAAGATTAACTTAAAAATATGTATATATTAGTTGTCATTATTAGTTAACACACTCTATTTTGATGAAGGTCGATAACCCATTGGCGTAGAACCAAGGGCTAAGAAAACAATTTTAATCCAAACTTTTTGAACACCCTATATTTCATAAAACTTAAGATTAATAATTATTCCTCGCAAAATTTGTTACAAAAAAGGGACTCTTGATTGATCTCTGTAGAACAGGCCTGCACAACTCAGATTTTCAAAGGACCAGCTTGAGAAACTAAGTGTATGAGGGCCAAGAGAGACCTGAGCAAAAAAAAAGGTCCTCACGTTATAATTCTGCCGAGCTTTTCTAAAAAGAAAGGTCGTCAGCCTAAATGTAAGTTTGTTACTGAAAAATGCATAGTTTGACGTAGGCGGGCCAAACTAGATAATGGCCAACGGGCCGCCAAAACGACAATGACGGGCCGCATGCGGCCCGCGGGTCGTATGTTGTGCAGGCCTGCTGTAGAACATTCCATTTTCAAGATTTTTCAGTTTTAGTCCTACTCAAACATGAAATCTATGTACATTATGAAATTAAAAAAAATGCAAATTTGTATTAAGGGTTGATTTCAAAATTAAAATTAAAAGGCCCTTTAGCTAATGGGACCAATATGACCATAAATTCATAGGCCCATTAGATCAGTGCTCCGCAACCGGTGTGCCGCGGCACACTGGTGTGCCGTAAGCCGACTTGAGGTGTGCCGCTCTTGCAGACAATACGAATCAGATTCGTATTGTAGCGAGACCCGCGAAAAATAAAGCAATCTGACAACAGCGCCGATGGTAAACGTCTATCCGTCTATCGGCGCGGCGGCTTGATTCTCGAAGGTGACTAAACTAGAAAGATCCGTGCCGTTCGAGGCGCGACTCGATGTTTTCCTGAACATCGCCACTGCCTATATAAGCGCGCCTGTCGTCGCTCAGAGAGAGTGAATCAGATAAATACGCGGGCAAACAAATAAATCGTAGAGTGAAATAAATAGTGAATTGCTATATAAATAAATTCTTGTGCCTTATAAATAAGTGAACTGGACTAAGTTTTGTTGCAGTATCTACTTTTATAAACAACTATAGTGCTTCAAATATGGATAAATTTTTGCTGAAATCACGAGCAGATGACGAAGAACCTAGCACAAGCTCCAGCATAAGTGCTGCAAAAAGAGCAAAAAAGGTGCTGAAAAGGAAGTACAATCAAGACTACCTTCGATATGGTTTCACTTGGTGTGGCGACGAAGCGGCTCCAAAGCCTGAATGCGTCATTTGCGGTGAACAGTTGTCAAATGAAGCAATGGTACCCAGCAAACTAAACCGTCATTTGATCACAAATCATCCCAGTTGCGTCAAAAAAGACATTCAATTTTTCCAACGGCGCTTGGATCAAAATAAGAAACAAAAGCAGTTTATGAAATCGGCGGTTACGGTTTCTGAAAAGGCATTAGAAGCAAGCTACCTTGTTGCAAAATTAATTGCACAACAAAAAAAACCGCACACTATCGGTGAAACGCTTATTAAACCAGCATGCATGGAAATTGTTAGACTTATGCTTGGGCCAAACGAAGTTAAGGACGTGAGTAAAGTTTCTTTGTCGGCCGATACTGTTAAAAGACGTATCCAAGATATGTCAAGTGATATTTTGGGAACACTAATTAAAAAAATCATTTCGGCTGGAATTTTTGCGCTTCAAATCGACGAATCAACCGATATTAAAAATAAAGCACAACTGATGGCTATTGTACGTTTCGTTGACGAGGACTCTATTAAAGAACATTATTTATTTTGTAAGGAGGTTCCAGAGAGAACTACCGGTGAACAAATTTTCCAAGTAACTGATAATTTTTTTAAAATACATAATATTCAGTGGACCAATTGCGTTGCTATTTGTACAGATGGTGCTGCTGCAATGATGGGCAGTAAGAAAGGTTTTGTATCTTGTGTAAAACAAAAAAATCCGTCAATACAAATTACACATTGCTGCATACATCGAGAAGCATTGATGGTCAAAAATTTGCCCGAACAGCTTTCGATCACAATGAATGAATGTATTAAGATCATAAACATAATTAAATCGAGAGCCTTAAATTCGCGAATCTTTGGAATACTCTGTGAAGAAATGGGAAGCGAACATGAATCCTTACTGTTTTATACAGAAGTTCGTTGGTTATCCCGGGGAAAAGTTTTAGCTCGACTGTTTGAACTTCGCTACGAAGTGCATGAGTTTCTTTCAAGTCAAGATATGTACGATCTATGCCAGCACCTTCATGATGAATACTGGATAGCCAAACTTGCATACATGGCGGATATATTCGAACATCTGAATGAACTTAATAAAAAAATGCAAGGACGGAATGAAAATATATTGACGTGCTCCGATAAATTACAAGGGTTCAAAAAGAAACTTGAACTTTGGCAGGAACAGTTGCAAAAAGGATGTCTAGAAATGTATCACAGGACCAACCACAGTACGATCGAAAACAAGCAGTTGATTGTGGATTTGGCCCAACAACATTTAAGTATGCTTCAACAAAAATTTGAATACTATTTCCATTCTATCAACACGGAACAATACAATTGGATTCGAAATCCTTTCGCAACCAATGCAATAAGTTCCACGGAAGCACTGCCATTGCAAACTCGAGAGGAGTTCACAGAATTAAGTAATGATATGACCCTAAAACTTAAATTCGACGAAGTTCCGTTAGATGTTTTCTGGATTTCCATCAAGACAGAATATCCACGCATCACCGACAAGGCCATCTTCACACTACTTCCGTTTTCCACAACATATTTATGTGAGCAAAGTTTTTCAACGCTTGTATTAATTAAAAATGATAAACGGTCATGCTTAAAAGATCTTGACCAAGAAATGAGAGTTGCGCTGTCTAAAATTGAGCCGAATATAAAACTTTTGTGTTCAACGAAGCAAGCGCAGGTATCACATTAATCAGTCATCATCATGTCAAAATATTTATTACTATTGACGTGTCAACAGAAGTAAATTTAGTATACCTACCTGTCCTACCTAGTATTTAGTATAGTTCTCATGTATGTACCTATTTGTATTTTTCATTCTATCTGAATAATAAAAAAAAATAAAAAAAAAATATGTATTATGTCCTGAGTGAAAATTTTGATGCCCCAAATCTGAAAGGGGCTTCTTCACATTTTAAAACAATAAAAAAAACTAAGGTAGTTTGGACATCCATAAATAATTAGTATACATGGAGTGAACTGACCCCCGACCTAGCTACGCCACTGCTATAAATATATTTTAGATTTTGGTGTGCCACGAAATTCTAGGGAGCAGTTTGGTGTGCCTCAGATGAGGAAAGGTTGCGGAGCACTGCATTAGATAATGGACCTTTTAATATTTATTATGAAATAGACCCTTGATAAAATTATACATAGATTTCATGTTTGAGTAGGACTAAAACTGAAAAATCTCGGAAATGGAACGTTTTACGGAGATCAACCAAGAGTCCCCTTTTTGTGAGTAATAATAATTAATCTTAACTTTTATGAAATATAGGGTGTTCAAAAAGTTTGGATGAAAAATGTTTTTATAACCCTTGATTATACGCCTATGGGTTATCGTAATTTATCGAAATAAAGTGTGTTAACTAATTAAGACGATTAACTGACATATACATATTTTTTAAGTTAAAAAGATATTTAGAAAATTATGTATTTATGAAATTCACTTTTTCACCCTGTAGAATAAATTCTTAATAATTATTTAAGATCTACAAAGTCTCCCAAATTAAGGTACTTTATTCTGAAACATCCTGTATATTTGTCCAAGGTCTGACAGAAACTGCAACTAATGAAGATAATATAGATGTTCAAGAAAATCCTAAAACATTACATATGAACTGTCAAGAAATTATGGTATTAGTAGAAAGACTGTACAAAACATTTATGTAAACAGACCAACTAATATAAATGAGTTAAAGATTCTTATACGTCTTGAAATGCAGGCAATTTGTCCAGAAATGATCACTATTTCTCTTTGGAGCTTCCAAGATAGATTGTATTATTGCCAAGAAACAGCTGGTCAACTCTTTAAGCACTTGTGAAAAAACTGCGTTTTTCTTTTAGTTATTAATTTTGTAAATTAATGCAATTGTTCAACAATTATATGTAATTTTTTCTTGTATTACATTAGTAATGTGATACTTTTTCAGGATTCTTGAAAAGAGGAAAAAATAAGTTTTTCTCTGATATAAATAACACTCGACCTACGTTGGCATTTAAAAATTCGCAAGATGGCGGCGCTACGCTAACAGCTGACGTCACGTAAATTTGACATGACCTCCAAAAAATGCCTTAATACAATCTCGTTCATCACCCTTCAATTTCATAATTATACATTCATTCGTTTCAAAGAAAATACCTTGTTACCAGACTTTTTCGCTACCCTGTATTTATGTTGTTTGCTAATCGTCAGCCATAATGAATTTTTTTGACAGAATGTTGATTTATCTAATTGCCGCAATTTTACTTGCAACCACGGAAAATTGCGCAAATCAATTAAAAAAAAAAAAACATTTTTCATAATTGTGGAAAAAATGTAATAGCCCATTCTCTTTTTATTGAAATCACGGAATTTGTAGCATATTTCTACTTCTGTTAACTGTTTATCAGGGCCGACGAGAGGAGGGGGTAGCCGGGACTAATTCCCGGGGCCGGCAGCTTGCTGAGGACGTTTTTGTATTTTTAGAAGTTCGCCACAAGAGGGAGGACCTTTTTTTTTGGTTTTTTTTTTAAGAATTCACTGAAGAGGAGAAGTTTTTGCTGAAAGACCTTTTTTTTAGAAATGTGATATTGAAACTACTTAATTTTTTTATAAAATTGTCAAGGTGCCCGACTTGGAAAATTTTCCCGGAGCCCGATCTGGCTCTCGGCGGCCCTGCAGTTTATTGATATTTCATTGCGTTTTTATTATTGTCTAATTCTTTATAAATATTTCAGTGTCGTCCCTGGATATAAAGAGAGTGAAAAACTCGTTAGATAATCTATTTTTGGAGAAACAGAAGATCGAAAAGGGCGATAAAGTGAAAAAGAAAGGAAAGGGCAAAGCTAAATTGCACATCGAAGGAGAAAATGTAAGATTTTTATTTATTTTTTTTTTGATATGACATAAATTTGCCCGTTTTTTTTTTTCAGCAATTATCACAACTCTCAGCTTATGTTAACGACTTTGATGAATTTGATGATTTCATGTAGCAACAGAAACTTCGGATATCTAACTATTGTATTTTAATATTTTTTATCTAAGTTATTCAAATTGTTACATAAATTCCTAATTGAGAAGTGTATTTTATCAATTAATGCAATATATTCCCAATTAGATTAATCTTGTTTCATTTTATAAAAAAATAAGTGAGTGCAACTATTTTTGAGAACTCTCTTCATCTGCAGTCGACAGAAGATAAAACATCAAATTGTAAGTGACAAAAAATGTTTCTAAAGTAGACCGCAAATACAGAGATACTAGTAATGTCTGTGATAAGTACGCACGCCTCTAAATTAAATCTAAACTGCTATTAAAAAAATAAGAATTAGTATGCTCAGACATTCTTTATTTTTTCCGTGGCCTACTTTAGAACCATTTTTTGTAGATAATTCCATATTAGAATGAAGAAAATAGAAATTCGAAACCTAATTTTCTTACAAAGGCCATTTTTTACATTTTCAAATAAAATAATGAATCGTGCAAAAATGGACGTACTAGGTATCTTTCTGACATTACTGTAACTGGTCTTCCTTCAGTTGCTTCATGTTTTTGTTTAAATCGGGACACCCTCGAAAAATCGTAAAATCGAAAATTCCGTAACGAAAATAAACCTAACACCCCCCACTCCGATCGGTGCGGCGTTGAAAGCCGTGCATCGTCTAACGTCGTTTCAGTTCGGCAGACTTCGGCATGATGTTTGTGTGCGTGCGACTAGACGTATGCGTTTAGACTAACTGCTCATAACTGATTCTATCTCTTTTAGACACAATTCCGGAAAAATTGAATTTAAAAATGAATAATGATCCACAAGAATCCACAACAAAATATGGGACCACCATTGACGCGGTATTTTCCAGATATTTAGAGGATATCAAGTCTCAAACTTATGTTTCTTATTTCAGTTACCATAAACCTATAGTTTCAATGATAAAAATTCCTGAATAATATACATGTATTGTAAGATAATAAAAATATTTTAAACAATATTTACTTCTCATTTATTCAATAAAAGAAAAAAAAATTGTTTTCTTATCGGTCACCACGCTCAAAAAGTGTAACTTGAATTAGTATCAAAGAAAAAACTTGAATTAATATCAAAGAAAAAAAAAATACTGCATAAATAAAATAAATAATTATAATTGCATAAGTTGATAAAAAAATGCTATGCAATAGCTTTACCGCGGCAGTCCCCGAGTGCCACACGTATTTTTTTTTTATTTATTTTATAATCTACGATATAACTGGACTAGGATTTCACATTCGTAAAAATTTATTGTTATGGTTATTACATCTGGAAGATATTTTGAGGTTCAGAGTCTAATTAACAGAGATTTTTTCTGTTAATTAGGCATGTAGACTATGTAAAAGTTATGATTTTATTTATTAGATATTTAAATAAGACTTATTTAATAAGTATGAATATTACATTTTCCTTAACAAAATGGAATTAATAAATAATTGTGAAGCAACTTGGATAAGGTAGGTCAGATTATTCATGGAAATATGCCAATAACCATCTGCTGGTAAGTCTAAATATTCCAACAGAAGTTGTTTGGAAAGTTAGAATATTAAGGTAAGCAAGGATCGACTTTTTTAGGTAAAAATTATGTAAATATTTTGAAAATATGAAATAAGCTTCCTAAATGAGAGCCATATTATTCAAATAATAAATTTTACTAAACTTTTTATAAAATGTATACAAATCAAATAACGTAAAAATTATAATATAGCTGCTGATTCCAGTCCATTACTATTATAAAAATCTATTATTCTTTCAACAGTAGCATACAACCTTTGGTTATATTTTTGCATATCCTTTATAACTATTTCTTCTTGATTGTCCTTATTTAGTGCTAAGGTGTATAGAAATTGCCTTCTGGTTGGTGCAAAACGAGATAAAACATTAAATAACTGGGTGCCGAGCCAACCGTGGTACTGCTCCAGAGTAGCTGAGTATGCTTTTTTTAAAAAATGTGCTAAATCATTTGTAGGACACACATTTAAAGTGTCTTCTATCACAGAGCCATAAAAAATTGATAAGAAATGCAAAGCTCTGGAAAAAGGTAATGTTAAAATTACAAAAAAAACATTCTGGATAAAGAACTTACCTTCGTAGCCAGAGCAGAGCATCTGTTGCTGTTCCTTCTCCTTGACCATGTTCCTTTATAATCATTTCCTCCAAATATTTATTGCCTTCTATGTCTTCTTCATATTTTTGGTTTAGTTTTTTTATATTATTTAACATGTCATTTGTAACGGGAGAGAAAACTTTACCGAATTTTTCAATTAAAGAGACAGCATCTGTAGCTGCTTCTAGGAACTTTTTGGTTTTTATTTTTTTTGACGAAAAATGAGAGGTCAGTGCAGAAAACGCTGTTATTTCGCTGGTTGGATCAACTGCGTTATTTTTTGACATTGCCAAAACTTACAAATTTAATTTAATGTTTAAATTATTTGATTTGGAACGTATTGCATTAAAATTTCTACTACTTATTTGCTAGAATATTTCCATTATTAATTACTTACGTCAAGGTCACACGAAATATTTTTTTTTTAAATTGAAATGGGACAGAAATTTGAAAATAGAAAGCACAGATACCGTGGCACAGACATGGCACAGATCGTAGAAAGCTTTTCGTAGTTGACAGTTTCGTGTTTTGTCCCTATTTTAATGTTTTGTCGCGGAGCTAACCGAAGTGAACGCGAAACATTAGCGTAGAAAATTATTTTATAGTTGCCAAAAACAATTTCGCGTAGTTTAAAAAATTACCTCTCTTAAGATAGTAGGACAAACAGCAGAATCGATTCAGATATATTACATTATTTAGTACTAATTTGTAACATGTGTAGGGTTGCCAGATTTACGAAAGGGAAAAGCGGGACAACGGTGACGATAGAAATCAGGTTATGAAAGGAAGTATATTAAAATTTATAAACCAGATCATCCTTTTTTTCGACGAGCTTCTAAAAAAAGCTCTTACCCCCTCAAAAAATTCTTTATTTGTAATTTTGGATATTTAAAAGCGTGGCATTTGAGTAAAAAGCGAGATGCTTTTGTACTTTGGCGTGACGCGTGTCAACAAGTGAAAAAGCGGGACAGTTACGTCTGACAACGCTATCCATGTGCCGTTTGCAAAAAAAAACGTGGAACAAACAACCTTTAGTTGAATTAAAATCTGTTATAAAGAGTAAAGTGACTTTTTGCAAGAACAGAATCAATCGTTATTTTTACATAAGAAGCAACTGTTAAAATATAGCGTTAAAATAAACCTGACACACCCCACTCCGACCGGCACAGCGGGGCGGCGTTGAAAGCCGTGCATCGTCTAACGTCGTTTCAGTTCGGCAGACTTCGGCAGGGTGTTTGTGTGCGTGCGACTAGACGTATGCGTGTAGACTAGCTGCTAACTGCTCTAAACTAATTTTATCTCTTTTAGACACAATTTCGAAAAAATTGAATATAGAATATAATGATCTACAAGAATCCACAACAAAATATGGGACCACCATTGACGCGGTATTTTCCAGATATTTAGAGGATATCAAGTCTCAAACTTATGTTTCTTATTTCAGTTACCATAAACCTATAGTTTCAATGATAAAAATTCCTGAATAACCTAAATGTATTGTAAGATAATAAAAATATTTATTTAATAAAAGAAAAAAAATTTGTTTTCTTATCGGTCACCACGCTCAAAATGTGTAACTTGAATTAATATCAATGAAAAAACTTGAATATCAATGAAAAAAATACTGCATAAATAAAATAAATAAATAATTATAATTGCATAAGTTGATAAAAAATGCTATGCAATAGCTTTGCCGCGGCAGTCCCCGAGTGCCACACGTATTTTTCTTTAAATTTGTCTTCTACAAGATATTTGAAAAATAATCCTTTGAATTCTGATAAAAAAGTACCTGACACGCCACTGGAGAACCAAACTGTCAAACATGTAAATATTCTTCAAACAAAACGTATGTTACTTATCTATTTCTTCTGTTTATCTGAGAACATTCATTGACCATTGACATTTTACTAGACCTAACCTAGTAAAAAAGTATTTTGTAATATTTTAAATTCCTCAATTTTATATTATATTATACTTTTACTTTCCATTTCATTGATTTTATACAGTAATTGATTTCTACAAAAAATTGTATTATTACCAAATGAAACATAAAAATAACGATTACTTAGCCTTGTGTTTGGAGTTTCATGGAGCATATTTATTGAATTTCGTTTTTATAGTGTAATATTTGTCATTTCAACCTTTATATTTTAACAAAATTAGTAGTGTGTTTTAAAGTTTTAAATAATAAAGATGGCTCAATCTGTTCCACTTATTTTGAAGGTATTGGCATCATCCATAAAGACAGCTGCGAGGGCTGGAAAAATCGTTAAAGATGTAATGGATAAAGGCGAATTGGGAATTGTACACAAGGTAATTTTTTAACAAACAAGATCTTAAATGAAATTATTTTTTTTTAAAGATTAGACATTGAAATATAATTAAAGCACATATTTTTTAGGTCTCAGTTGTTCATTTCTCATTCGAAGTTCTTTAATATAAGTTCTACAAACTAGAAATAAAATAAAAATCTATATTTTCAGAATACTACACTTCCAACTTTTATGAACTACTTCTTTAGATTGATAGTAATTATATATAGAAAAGTTAGGAGCTAACCTCATTCTGATTAATTTTCAGGGTGCAAGTAAAAATGATGTTCAAACTGAAGCTGACAGATCTGCCCAGCGTTGTATAATAACTTCGTTATCTAGACAATTTCCTAATATTACTATTATTGGTGAAGAAGGTACATTAGATGAAGCAGAAGTAAGTCTAATAGTATATTAAAGAATGAGTATCATAAGGTATAATACCATAAATTACTTAAAGAGTTCTTTGTACTGTTTTTTCTTAAAAGCAAACCAAATACCTTGAAAATTTATAATTCCTTTTAAGCCTTTATTTTTAGTCTGATTCTTGTGAAATTTTCAGGAAATACCAA
This sequence comes from Psylliodes chrysocephalus, assembly GCA_927349885.1. Taxonomy (NCBI): domain Eukaryota; kingdom Metazoa; phylum Arthropoda; class Insecta; order Coleoptera; family Chrysomelidae; genus Psylliodes; species Psylliodes chrysocephalus. Next base: position 60,129,528 of record OV651819.1, on the reverse strand, counting down.
CAATAACAAAACTTAGGGTGGAGAAATTTTGAATTTTTTATAAACATTTGAAAAGTATTTATTTAGAAAATGTTTAAAAGGAAAAAAAACAATTATGCTGCATTCTGTATTAAATCTACGAAAGTTTACTGATTTTTGTTTTAATAAACATCTAGTAGTTTTTAAATGGGAGGATTTCCCACCATTTTTTCTTAAACATCTCTGTAGAGTCAATGTAGAGTGAGTGCTGCCTTATCGTTGCACAAATTTAAGGCTCTCAATATTCTCAAGACACATAATATAACGAAGTATTCCCAGTGGTGCCCATATAAATACAATTTTTGTATTCAAAAATCCTTTAAAACATTTTTTCTTTCGCAAGAGGTCCGGTTTGCTCTTAAGCCCTTTTTAAATATTTTTTTTGCTATTTTATGTCTAACATTCCTTTTAAGGACTCAAAAGTCAATTTATAGTTGAGCTTTTTCTTAATACAAAATAAAAATATTTAAAATTTTTTAGATTCCAAGTGATTGGATTGTTACTGACTTTGATGAATGTGTTTTAAAATCCACTTGTCCTCCAAAATTTATTGATACTAAGCCTGAAGACATTGTTGTATGGGTTGATCCACTAGATGGTACATCAGAATACACAGAGGTAATAAGATGTTTTAATTATCCAAAATGTACAATTATTTTTATAGTTTGTAGGAAATTAACAATTATTCTTTACAGGGACTGTTGGACCATGTGACTGTTTTAATAGGAATAGCTGTTGGTGGCAAATCAGTAGGGGGAGTGATACATCAACCCTACTATGATTATCATACAAATAGGAATGGACCTGGCAAAACTTATTGGGGTTTAGTTGGGCTTGGTGTTGGAGGATTTACACCAGGAAAAGCACCTTCTGATAAGTTTATTATTACAACATCCAGGTATGCATTTGTTGCAAAAAAAAGTATAGTATAATACTTAGGTATTTGTTTGTATTTTGTTTTTTTATACTCTAGATCACATAGAGATGAAATGGTTAATAGAGCCTTAAATGCTCTAAATCCGGATGAAATAATTAGCGTTGGTGGTGCTGGGCACAAGGTAGTGGTTCTATTGGAAGGTAGAGCTCATGCCTATGTGTATGCCAGTCGTGGTTGTAAAAAATGGGATACATGTGCCCCTGAAGGTGTATTAGAAGCTGCAGGTGGACTATTGACAGATATTCATGGCAAACATTATGACTATTCCAAAAATGCATCATTTCCAGATGCACAAGGAATTTTTGCTACAGTTCAGGGCGTAAATCATAAAGATTTGATATCAAAACTACCGGAAGAAGTACATAAGGCATTCCCTTACTAGAAGAAAATAAAATTACATTTATTGTACAGTGTGGACTGTATTTAAAAACATTTTATTTGTAAATTGACATTTATTTTTAAGATTATAAATAAAAAAGTAACAATTGATTATATGTGTAGATTTTTTTATTTCCCATTGCCACGTTTACATCCAGCACCAGCAGTAAGTCATGTGGGGAATCTCACCTATACCTAAGAATAATTATATTGAATTTAAGAACTGAGATCCTGGTTGGGGTTGAACTTATGACCTTATACTTAGAATTTCTGTATACTATTTACTCAAACATTTAAAAAATGTACAAACTTAAAAAATATTTTTAATATTAGATAGGTACTTCTCAGATTTATGAAATTTTTTAAGAAATCTGTATCGTAGATTATCTTGTCATAGAATTCTTGGCAAGTTTTATCCATAATGAATTTCACCATCAAAATAGCTTTTATTGGATTGCCACTGTCGAGGTTTCTTCTGAGCCAAGAGCACTGTACCATTTGACGTAATTTAGAAGTAGAAACCGCATGTGGTCCATATTTGGCTTCGCAGACATGGGAGGTATCCTTACGGGCCGAACTATATATAGATATATGAACGCGGCTACAATGTAATGGGCTGCCAACATTCGGCTGGGCGGACATGCCCTACTTATATGCCGAAGCTACACCCGTATATCGGGCCGAGTACGGCATAGTTGTTACGGTGCCGATTAACTGTGTTTATTGGGTTTCAACCCCCCTTATCCCCCATTTTTATTAAGTTTTTTTTTTCAAAATCAATAGGCTTTGTCCCCACATGGCTTCATTTTTGCTCAAATATTTTAAGTTTGATATAATTTTTCGTTTTTGACTTAAGATTTTTTAAATATTTTAGCCCCCTTATCATTTTTATTCAGAATCAATATAGGTTTCATCTTCATACAGAGCTTGATTTTTACTAAATATTTCATGTTGATATCGCGTTTGGTTTTTGATTTTTTTTTTAATTTCATCCCCCTTAACTCATCCCTATTTTTAATCAGATTTTTTCATAATCAATAAGCTTCGGCTTCTTATAGATTTTAATTTTTGCTAAAAATGTCAAGCTGATTTCCTTTTTGAGTTAATATATGTTTTTTTTTAATTTAACCCCCCCATTTTTATTCAGATTTTTTTAAAAATCAATAAGATTCGCCCCTTATAGAGCTTTATTTTTGCTAAAACTTTCAAGTTGATACATTGTTTTTGAGTTAGGATTTTTTTTTAATATTTTGACCCCCATTTTTATTCAGATTTTTTAAAAATCGGTATGTTTTGTCCCCTTATAGAGCTTGATGAGTTGTCCTGAAATTTTCAAGTTGATATCTTTTTCGTTTTTGACTTCTTATCGTCCAGCCAGACAAAAAACGTGACATAGGATGGACAAACATTTTTAAAATTTGTTGAAAAGAGATTTTGATGCAATCATTTTTAAATTTGGTTTAAAGAGTATAAGTTAACATAATACTCTTCACAGACTAGGTTCTGTGTGTGGTGTGAAGAATTATGCTGCGTTTGAGAATCCACATCGGATACATCCGAGATGTAAAAAATCTTTAATCACGTGGTTCAGTATACGTAAATGTAATGGGACAGATGTGTCCGATGTGGATAAAAAAACGCTCGAGATGTAAAAAATGCATCCGATGTGGATTCTCAAACGCAGCAATAATAATCGGTTTGTATTTTTTCTTATTTGGTTTACTGTATCAATGGTGGACATAATAAAAGGAGGGTTCTTCTCATAAATGGGGACGAGGGACGCAAAGTCTCTTTAGGCTATCTCTAATCTCTACTCCATGTATTTTATTTGCTATTTAAAAATTCCCAGGGGAAAAATACAAAGTTACTGCATATACCAGGAATCTATTTCGATTATTTACTTTCTCTTCTAGCTATAGAAGGTCTTTGGTGGCTGCCCAACTAAAGTTGTTCTGTGAAGTAAAGTTGGCTAACCTGAAGTATTACAGTGACAGATCACCATGTTGGGTATGTGAGGTTATGTAGACATATTTTTTTGAAAATGTCACAAATATTCGATGGAGAAGATTCTCCAGATGAAAATACAAATTTCAAAACAAATAACGAGTATGCTAAAACGTACGATGTTTGGAGGAAGAAAGAAGAATTAAATAAACGTAAGTTAACTTTTTAATTGTTTAAACTGGCTTTAATTTATCATTTTAAGTGAAAACAAAGTACGGAGATGATGTACTGGATGAGGAAGACGAGTCTTCCAGTTCATCAGACGACGAAGAAGGTGTAGAAATAACACAAGCGGTAGAGAAGGATTTCTTTAGGACGTTATCTTGTTTGAAAAATAAAGATCCTAGCATTTATAATAATTCTGTGAGTTTTTTCAATGATAGTTCCCAGGCCAAAGTTAAGAAGAAAAAGAAAGAAAAACCTGTGTTTTTAAAAGATTACGAGCGGAATTTAATACTAGAAAAAGGAGGTGTGCTAAGTGATGATGAAGAGGAAGTGGAAAGGCCAAAGTATGTGGTAATTCTTCCTCCTATTATTTTTTTGTATTTACGATGAAAATATTGCAAAAACTATTTTATATTGTTGCAGGTCTCCCACATACAATCAAGAACAATCTCAGATTAAAGAAAGTTTTAAAAATGCATTAGAAAATAGTGATGATGAAAATGAAGAAAACTGGGGTGGAATTTTTCAACAAAGAACCAAGACTAAGGATGAAATGGATAAGGATGAGAGTGACTATAAAAAATGGTTGAGTGGTGAAAAAAACAAATTAGGGGATGAAAAAGTGGAAACAGATTTAAAGCCTCTTAAAGACTATTGGAACAATCCGAATTTGGACCAAGGAGAGAAGTTTTTGAGGGATTATATTTTAAACAAGAAGTAACATTTGTATTTATCAATTTTGTTGTAATATTTTAAAATAAATGTTTTAGGTATTTAGATAATGATGATATTGATTATATTCCGACTTATGAAGAGGTTATTCATGATTCAGATGAAGATTTGTCTAATGATGAAGAACATGTAGATAAACAAGAAGAATTTGAGCATAAATATAATTTTCGTTATGAAGAACCTGATCAAGAATTTGTATGAAATTAATTATTTTTTTTTGTAATATTCAATTTTGACTTAATTTTTTTTAGATTAAGAGGTACCCAAGAACAATGGAAAATTCGTTAAGGAAAACAGATGACAGAAGGAAATTAAAAAGGCAGGAAGTTAAAGAGAGAAAAAAACATGAAAAGGAAGAGAAAATGCAGGATATAAAGAAAATGCAAGAGTTGAAAAGGAAAGAAATAGAGGAAAAGCTGGAAAAACTCAAGGAAATCACTGGAAATGAAAGCCTTGGATTTAATGTACATATTGATTTTTGCCTTAATGAAATACAAATTAATATTAAATGTAATTTTTCTTTTTTTATAATGCAGCATGTCACTCGGCATGTCAAAAAATATAAATTAGGGTTACCATCTGGGATACCAGTGGACTAATATAATTTTAATGTTAATTAGTTTGAAACTCAGAATGGAATCCAATCATGAGTTTTATTTGTCTCATTGATTAGATTGGTTTAAATTATCTTCTTAGTAAAACCTGCCCAGTTTAATCAAAATCATCAAAAGAGTGTTTTATGCTGAATTAAAAAAAAAAGAATTTGGAGCACAGGTTTATATGGAATTTCAGTCATAAAATAGGCCAGTGAAGTGCCTCCTTAAATATTGACATGCTGTTTAGGAACGGCCTGTATATTTATCTTGTACTTGTAGGATAAGGATATTGATGGTGACTTTGACCCAGAGGAGCATGATAAAAAAATGCAGGCTTTGTTTGATGACGAATTCTATCGGGCACCTGAAGATGACCAGAAACCTGAATTTCCTGATTTAGATGAAGAGCTAGAAATTGGTAAGTATATTTTTGGTCATTTTCTAGTTAAACCATTACATATTAAGAAAAATAAGCATACATATGAGTAGATACTATACTATAACACACTATAGCAAACTTTTTAAAACTTTACTTATTGATGTGCCATGGACATACCAGATTTTAATAAATGTATTTTTAAGTCGTAAAACTTTTTTTTTTTCTATTTTAACAATACAATTTTAACACCTAACAAAATCACAGACACTCAATCAATTAATACTAGTTGACACAAAGTGTAACTATTAAAATCACCTGATGATGATATACTACTTAAATAAGCAGCCACCACCTTTGGAGTCCAATTAAAATGCCTTTAAATTGGAGTCTAGCTCTCTCGATTTTATTTTCGAGCGCTGACTGTCCTCTCTTGTTATTTCTATTCTTTGTACCTACCTCGTATTTTAGAGTATTAGTTTGCTTTTCCAATAAAAGATTCCCATAAATCGTATTCTGCTATTACTGAAGTTATTTTAACATGTTTAATCATTAATAGTCATTGTAAATGTAAAATGTTGTAACTGAGAGCAAAATGATAATTTGGCATTTCTTACAAATTTTATATCACTAGTCAACTCGCATTTTTCTATTATTTTTAAGATTGTATTCACAGAGGCGGACCAAGGAGTTTGTTTTGCGGATTGGGTTTTCGAAAATTGATCTGCATATTATAGACTTCAAAATGATATTTTTAGTAACCTTCATGGCCTTATTATTTTTCATAAATGAAAACATTTTGGGGATAAATTTCCCCCATTCTCCACCTAGAATCCGCCCTTGGTATTCATATTAAGCATAACATAATAATTACAAAAAATAATAATTTAGATACATACCAGTAAACTACTTTTTTATGATCTGCAAACAATTTATGTTAAAAATAACCTAACCATTTACGTTAAAATTAATAATGAATGGTTTATTTTAATTTCGATCCCTGATGTCACTATCAGCCATAACTACCTCTTATTTCGCAGAAAGGACAAGGCAAAGTTTAAAGAACACTGTTGTCAACTTAGCAAAATTTCCTTTCTCCTGAATATATTTTTTAGGACTAACAAACAAAATTCAATTAAATTAGGTCGCTTATTACGCACCCTGCGCCCCTATTCGCTCTCCTATTCAGGGGCGGATGGGCAGGCTTGCTTCGAGATCGGAACGACCAGTACAGCTCTGTAATCTTCGTGCGGAACGCCTTAATTTTAATAATTCAGTCAGAAATTTTGACGGGACTGCAACTTACAATTTTCCGGGCCGGATTCCCCATCCGCCTACCTGTGTACCAGATTTATTATTAATTTCTATATTAATTTTTCTAGTAATTTTCTTATTAATGTCTATTAGTTTCTTTATTCATTTCTTTATTCATTTCTTTATTCATTTCTTTATTCATTTCTTTATTCATTTCTTTATTCATTTCTTTATTCATTTCTTTATTCATTTCTTTATTCATTTCTTTATTCATTTCTTTATTCATTTCTTTATTTATTTCTCTATTAATTTCTCTGTTAATTTCCTTATTAATGTATCTATTAATTTCTAGATTAATTTCTCTTTTAATTTGTCTAATACTTTTTCTAATAATTTCTTTATTAAACATTTCAATATCACTTAAATATCTAAACGTTTTACATATTTTACATAAAAACTTAAAATAGCGAATATGTGTTAAATCAAAAAATGCTTTTATTCAAGACAACTGTGAAAGATATACTATGTCTATTAATTTCTCTAGTAATTTATTTATTACTTTCTTATTAATTTCTGTATTAGTTTCTCTATTAATTTCTATATTAATTTTTCTAGTAATTTTCTTATTAATGTCTATTAGTTTCTTTATTCATTTCTTTATTCATTTCTTTATTCATTTCTTTATTCATTTCTTTATTCATTTCTTTATTCATTTCTTTATTCATTTCTTTATTCATTTCTTTATTTATTTCTCTATTAATTTCTCTGTTAATTTCCTTATTAATGTATCTATTAATTTCTAGATTAATTTCTCTTTTAATTTGTCTAATACTTTTTCTAATAATTTCTTTATTAAACATTTCAATATCACTTAAATATCTAAACGTTTTACATATTTTACATAAAAACTTAAAATAGCGAATATGTGTTAAATCAAAAAATGCTTTTATTCAAGACAACTGTGAAAGATATACTATGTCTATTAATTTCTCTAGTAATTTATTTATTACTTTCTTATTAATTTCTGTATTAGTTTCTCTATTAATTTCTATATTAATTTTTCTAATAATTTCTCTAATAATTTCTCTAATAATTTCTCTAATAATTTCTCTAATAATTTCTCTAATAATTTCTCTAATAATTTCTCTAATAATTTCTCTAATAATTTCTCTAATAATTTCTCTAATAATTTCTCTAATAATTTCTCTAATAATTTTTCTAATAATTTCTCTAATAATTTCTCTAATAATTTCTCTAATAATTTCTCTAATAATTTCTCTAATAATTTCTCTAATAATTTCTCTAATAATTTCTCTAATAATTTCTCTAATAATTTCTCTAATAATTTCTCTAATAATTTCTCTAATAATTTCTCTAATAATTTCTCTAATAATTTCTCTAATAATTTCTCTATTATTCTCTGTTAGATCAAAAAATGCTTTTATTTCAGAAAACTGGGAAAGGTATACTATGTCTATTAATTTCTTTATAACTTTTTATTAATTTCTCTATTAATTTCTTTAATAATTTCTCTATTAATTTATTCGTCAATTGTTCTATTAATGCATGTATTAATTTTTCTATTCATTTCTTCAATAATTTTTCTATTAATGTCTATTAATTTCTGTATTAATTTCTCTATTATTTCTCTATTAATTTCTCTATTAATTTCTCTATTAATTTCTTTATTAATTTCTCTATTAATTTTTCTATTAATTTCTCTAGTAATTTTCTTATTAATGTCTATTAGTTTCTTTATTCATTTCTTTATTTATTTCTCTATTAATTTCTCTGTTAATTTCCTTATTAATGTATCTATTAATTTCTTTATTCATTTCTTTAATAATGTTCAATAATTTCTAGATTAATTTGTCTAATACTTTTTCTAATAATTTCTTTATTAAACATTTCAATAGCACTTAAATATCTAAACGTTTTACATAAAAACTTAAAATAGCGAATATGTGTTAATTCAAAAAATGCTTTTATTCAAGAAAACTGAAAGATATACTATGTCTATTAATTTCTCTAGTATTTTATTTATTAATTTCTGTATTAGTTTCTCTGTTAATTTCTCTAATAACTTCTCTAATAATTTCTCTAATAATTTCTCTAATAATTTCTCTAATAATTTCTCTAATACTTTCTCTATTGATTTCTCTGTTAATTTCTCTATTAATTTCTATATTAATTTCTGTATTAATTTCTCTATTAATTTTTCTATTAATTTCTCTATTAATTTCTATATTAATTTCTGTATTAATTTCTCTATTAATTTTTCTATTAATTTCTCTATTAATATATCTAATAATTTTCCGATTAATTTGTTTAATTCTTTCTCTATTAATATATCTAATAATTTCTAAACGTTTTACATAAAAACTTAAAATCGTGAAAGGCTATAATATAATAATATTACTTGTAAATTGGGAAAGGTATACTATGTCTATAAATTTCTTTAATAATTTCTCTATTAATTTATCCGTTAATTGTTCTATTATTGTATGTATTAATTTCTCGATTAATTTTTCTATTCATTTCTCCAATAATTTTTCTATTAATGTATTAATTTCTCTATTAATTTCTCTATTAATTTCTCTATTAATTTCTCTATTAATTTCTCTATTAATTTCTCTATTAATTTCTCTATTAATTTCTCTATTAATTTCTCTATTAATTTCTCTATTAATTTCTCTATTAATTTCTCTAGTAATTTCTCTATTAATTTATCTATTAATTTCTCTATTAATTTCTCTATTAATTTCTCTATTAATTTCTCTATTAATTTCTCTATTAATTTCTCTTTTATATTCTCTATTAATTTCTTTTTTAATTTCTCTATTAATTTTTCTAGTAATGTATCTATTAATATCTTTTAAACATTTCAATAGCACTTAAACCTTTAATAACATAAAAACTAAAAATAGCGAAAGGCTATATTTTTGTATGTTAGATCAACAAATACTTTTATTTCAGAAAACTGGGAGAGGTATACTGGAGAAGGTGAAGACTATGAACCTAATTGTGAAGATGATGATTTTAATGTAATGTATTACTTTTATTTACAATTTTATAATTTCCCATTAATTTTCTTCTAGCATATACTTCGTATATTATTAATATTAATAATCTAATTTAGCCCAATTTCGATGCATTTAGCAACTATTGTATGGATAAAAATTAAGTTTTGTATAAAAGTGCTTTTCATTGAAACGCTCCCTATAAATTTTATTGTTATTTTCAGATGGATTGCGATTACGACCCAAGCAAACCGAACGATAACGATGATTTTAATCTTAAAGGTCGTAAAAAACGCAAACGAAAATCAAAATTCGCGAAAGCCGTCAGCAAACCTAAACCCAAATTCGATCCGGCCGATGAAAAATTCGAAAAATATTTCGACGAATATTACAAACTCGATTGCGAAGACATAATCGGAGACACCCCCTGCCGATTCAAATACAGAAAAGTCGCACCCAATGATTTTGGATTAACAACAGAAGAGGTAAGTAGTTCCCTAGGAATGTCAGTTAGTGTATCGCCCTTTTCTCATACTGTAACTTGACAAACCGGACCCTAACCTAGTTTTCCAAATACCCTTAACCTTGGCCTAAATTTCGTGATGTTAAAACCCCCAGAATTACGTTTAGAGTTCAGTGTAGTTGTAATGGAGGAAGAACAAAGTAAACACAGAGATTAATTAGGAATACTGTTTATTTAACATCTATTCTTTTGTACAGCCAGACATTTAGATTATGTGCCGTTTTTAGGCTTAACATTATGTTTATGTAGGCTTTCCAATGTGTCATTTCTAACCTCAGAGCTTTTAGTTCCCATAAAAGGGTAAAATAAAAGTCGAAAGTACTTTGGTATATTTGTTTGTCTCCTAATATACAATCACAAATACTGAATTACGCATTGTCTAATAAAAGATAGTACAGCGGTAGCCCGAGGAGTTTTGTGAGATATAAAATAATATTTCTAATATGTGTAAAAACCGGGGTGTAGATTTACCTCACCGTGCGTCACGCCTTTCTCTAATATTCCAATGCCGTAATGTACTGACATACTCAGTTCTGTATGGAAAACACTAAACGGTCGATCGCAGAACACCTGATATAAAGGGGGATGCCCGTCAGGCCAACTTTTGGGGTATCTCAGTAGAGATCCATCCTGCCTCTATCAGGCTTTAATTTACATAGCCACAAGAGAAATACCATTTTTAGGCCCTTACTATTGAGGTACCTGGCGGTCTATGGTGGCCTAAGGCTCTTTTTCGGCGCGATGCTCTTTTGCTCTGTCGATTGACAAATCATTGTTATTAATCACAGTTCTGAGGATACGTTAGCTAGTCCACAAACACAATTTCACCTATTTATTCTAAATAAATAACAAACATACCGATTACTTCCGCGTAATGTCCCGCTAAAGATATGTGGATATGTACAAATAAATCCGACCCTCCTCAATATTTATGATTCTACCCGCCGCTGTACATATCTCCTTTTTCCCGAAAAATCGATATATAAAACTAACACTCCTTACGGCTAAAATGACACATTTGTCTACCCAATTTTGTTTTACCAAGAACGACAGAAAACATATTTTTTAACCACAATCTAACTTTAAAATATATACAAATCAAGGCTTTACCCTACTAATCTACATCTGTTTGCCATTTAAAAGTAAAATCGAAAGTGTTTCCTCTTTACTGAAAGGGACAGGTACTGTTTACAGACAACCAAAACTTTACAATTCAGCCCTTTGGCCATAAATCTAAATGACTTAATTTATTACTTGAGAGTTTTGACTGACTTTACAATAATTAATATTTATGACAACATCACTATCGCTCTAAATAGTATAATTGAGCACAATATAAAAACCCTACAATGTTTCCCACAATAAACGTTTATCAACGAATACCAAAAATATGACAATAACATACAGACGTGAATTTTCCCGCTAATGAATGTAAAAGTAATAAAGTGATACCTGTAACCCATCAATGTTAGTCTAAACTCTCCCCCGGAATATATGAATATTAAATACTAGTTTGATTACTTTAATAGTGCGATTATCGTTTTAATTCTACGTAAAAGAAACCTTACAGAAAAAAAGTATACCACTGATAAAAGTGTCTACCTGGCGCAAGTTCGTCGGGTCAGCCTTAAGGGTGACGAAATCCACTACGAACGTCGCCTAGAGTAGTACGTTTAATCATTTAGTAACATTTTATAATGTTGAATCGGAGATATAAAATGTCTGGCGTTTAACTAGACTAGCGTGGTATCACCAGTATCAGTTATGCCAATATTTTAGTCGCTCGGTAGATACAACCTTACAAAACAGTTCTAGGAGCGAAATCTGGTTCTATTCAACGTGTATCTGCTTGGTCAACCTGACTATATATATCTCCTTTTACTTATATATAAAATATAAGAAAAAGGTGGTCATCCTAAGGACAACTGGATATCTATGCAGAAGCCGTCGTTTATAGAAACGAATTTCTCTACTCCGTCGATATCTTTTTTTTCCGTTCTCAAAATATAACAAAAACGCGGCCACCGTAAGGGTAGCGATATCTCTTTTTAATTATATTTGAAGAATATAAAGAAAAAGGAGTCACCGTGGCGGTAACGTGGATATTTGCGTTTTTTGTTAACTTGACTCGGTGAAAATGAAAAAGCTAATGCCCCAGCCCACAAAAACCCTGGTATTTATACTTAAATTTCCCATTATATGCAAAGGTATCGGAAAGAGAACGACTGTGAATTCGGTGCATAAAGACTTTAAAGCTTTGTATTAATTTCTGAATATAGCCCTAACGTTTTACATCTGGTTTTTTCTAGCGGCCGTTACAGTTTACACGTCGATTTCTTTACCCAGAAGTAATTAAACGGCGCCTACGAGCCGGGAGATGTTGGGATGTTGTTTGAATTCGAAATAAAAATTTGAATATAATATGTAATATACAAGAATTATTTAAATTAATTATCAACCGCCGGTTGTCGGATTTCAATACAGATCTTATTAACGACAGTAAAATTCCAGTACCGACTCTTTCCGTACCTTTTTTTTCTTAATATCTCATGTGTCTTAATATCTACCTCTTAATATATCCTACTATCTCCTAATTTCTCTTAATATCTCACGTTTTAGATTTTACTGGCAAACGAAAGGGAACTAAATAAGTGGTGTTCTTTAAAAAAGGCTGTACAAATAAGATCAGATGACGTCGAAAGGTATGAACAACTGGCTTATAAAAAGAAAGGGCAAAATATTAATTTGAAGAAGAAAATTTTGCCTAGCCTATTTACGGAAATTCCTAAGGAACAAATTACGCAGCAAAGAACTGATAATGATACAATTAGAAAAGATAATAATGAAGAAAAACCAATAAATAAAAAAATAAAAGTCGAAACAATTACTAGCAATAAAGATTCTGAAGAGAAAACTAGTTTATCAGAAAATAATTCTGTTATTGGACAAGTTAATACAACAATAGAGAAGAAAAAACATGGTTTGTCAGAAATTCAGAGTGATTTAACAGAAAACAATAAAACTGCTCAAAACATTACTGCAAAAACCAATAAAACAAAAAAGAAGAAAAAAAAGAAAAAACCAAAAGCGAAGGTTGCAGAAAATTCTGTTGGTACAGTTAATAAAATTGAAGGTCAACAAAGTTTTGTTGACACAAAGAATAAGAAACGAAAAAGGAATGAAGGAGATACTGCGAATGCAAGTAAAAAAAAGAAATTTAATAAAGAAAGAGAGAAAAAATTGCCAATATCTGATGCTAGACTCTCAGCTTATGGAATTAATCCTAAGAAGTTTAAAAATAAACTTAAGTATAAGAAAGTGGAGTAAAATTATTAAGATTGTTTTTAATAATTGTTTTATTGTATATAAGAATAAATAAAATATTAAATTTATGCTGTTATTATGCCTTAACAGGATTCGAACCTGTGATATCTAACTTTCCGTGCTTAACCACTCGATCATCTGCACCTTGAAACTGGGAGATTAATTTGATATTCCAACCTCATCATGTACTCGCTTCGGCGGTACATATACTAAAATTGGAACGATACAGAGAAGATTAGCATGGCCCCTGCGCAAGGATGACACGCAAAATCGTGAAGCGTTCCACATTTTAAAAAAAAAAAAATTAAAAAAAAAACATGTAAATAAAAAACACATACAAAGAAAACATGTAAATAAAAAACACATACAAAAAAAACATCTAAATAAAAAAAAAAAAACAAGTAAATAAAAAAAATAATAATTACACACAGTTATACTAACCACTTAAACCAACCATTGTATCCAATTGAACAAAATCGGTACAAGTTATCACGTAAATAAATACATTTTAAGTAAAAAAAAGTCTGGCTAATTGGTCTCTGCCTAAGCCAAAAAAAAAAAAAACCTCATCATCTTTTGGGAACGTCACGCAAATTCAAGCACTAATATCCCGTTCATTTGCTAATACAGGGTGTTAAAAAAAAAGTGTCACAAAATAAAACGGGGGTAGTATGGGCCAAAATATGCAGAAAAGTCTTAATAAACATATGTCCGCAAATGAATAGTTTCAGAGATACGGAGTGTTTTGTATCATTTTTTGATTCTTTTTTCATTCTCAAAAACTTGCTTTTCTTATCGGAGTCTACCGATGTTTTTTCATAGATACTATTTGCAGTTATTATTTTGTTGTGGGTGAATAATTTTATAAATTTTCGTTTTGGCTGTTTACACTAATATTGAATTAGCTGACATGCATTTTATGTACGGTCGTGCAAATGGCAATGCGAGGGAAGCGCTACGTCAGTATTTGAACATCTCATTTAACTCTATGTTGTTATTGATTGTTTATAAATATCATTGTTTTTTTATAATAATAAAAAATTGTTATAAACACAAAATGGTCCGTATCTCCGAAACCGTTAATTTGCGGTCATATATTTATTAAGACTTTTCTGCTTATTTTGGGTCATACTATTCACCATTTCATTTTGTGACACTTTTTTTTTAACACCCTGTATACAGAAGAAAACCTAACAAAGCTATTATCAGAAATTGCGTTAACATCTTAGACGAATGCTCGGATGTATAACCCATCAATTTTTTTTTATCAGAGGACATATCTTTTTATCATATAAACAGAGATGGAGCGGAATGCGGTTCTCAAAAAATCGCAACAATTTTTTGCTTTTTTGAAGATCATGTAACACATTTGGTTTGAACTTAGATTATAAAATAGAACTATTTAGTGAATTCAGGGCTACGCTACAATTTAACACCAGAATTAATGCGAGAAATTGATTTTTTTCCTTTATTTAATGATAGAGTTTTGTAAAAAAATAAGAGACATAATTTAAACCTTAGAAGTTAAAATTAGTTGTGGAAGTCTTATGACTAGTAATTACACAAGTTGCACCATGCATTTCATTTGAATTTGATGTTAAAAAATCTATATTAGGTACAGATTTAGTTTTATTTTCAATTTATTTATTTTTTTAATTATACTAATTGCTAGCATAAAATACAAAATTAAAAGGAGTTAAAGGTAAAATTACTTTCTTTGAAGTCTGATAACCAGGCGACCATCTTAGATGGACTTTATGTTTAATCAAACAGCAACATATAAAATGGTTATCTCTATTATTGGGCTTTATGGTCATGGTATGACTTGGCATTGGCGTAGCGAAATATTTATCAAAGGGTAGGATGATTAGAAAAGCACTGCTTTGAAAAATCGAAGCCATTTTGTCAGAAATAGTCGGAACCCATCTCTATCCAACTGTCATACGTCAGTCTCTCTCTCTCTCTCTCTGACGAATATAATTTAAAGAAGGAAAGTATCAAGTATAATACATCCACGAAACATCATTGAAAAGGTAATTTTGTGGAAAATTCAGCAATATGACTACAGTTTAAGGCTTTTGATTTCAGCGCACTCTAGCGAGAAATAAATTGTTACGTATTGTAAAGTGTGACATTTGAAAGCTAATTTTATTAGTAATTCAATGCATAACATCAATTTGTTATTTTAGTTGATTGACATTATAGTTTGTATCTTTTAACATTGAAGCTCTGCAAGATTTTTCAGTTATTTAAGTTTATGTTTCAATCAATTATTTTTTGTTGTTGTGCATTAACTTATCGATAAAATCAGCTTTCAAATGAAGTATGACATTTATGTAACATATTTTTATGCTGCTAGAGGGCGCTAAAATCAAAGGCAACTCAACGAATAGTCATAATGATGAAATGTCCATAATAGTAGTTTGTGCAACAAGAGTGGATATGATGACCATATCGCACGAAGACGAAATTTGAGCACGACGCCGTAGGCGGAGTACCCAATCGTCTAAGTGCGATGTGGACAATCCACTCGAGTTGTACAGAATATTTTTTCTGCGACCCACTAACGAAAATTTACAAATAAAAAAAATATTTTAGGTTATTAAGACAAAATAATTAATTTTAAAATAATTTATTACTTTTAACCACAAGACCATCTATTCTTTTATTTTTGTTGCTTTAATGCCTGTAATTAAATTGACCTCATATAGTTGTATTTAAATTAACAAATTATTTATAATTATAAACGAAATAAAAACAGAAATGCTAATATTTATCGATTCTACATAAGACAATTAGTTTGACAGAATTGTCACTTATTAAAATTTTAAAAATAATAGCAGTCGGAGGGGGTGGGTTGGCTCAGTGGTTAGAGTCATGACTTTGAAATCGGAAGATCTCAGGTTCGAATCCCACCGTTGGCCGGGATTTTTTGATTTCATTTAATTATTTAAAATTAATTCTGATGCCTTGGTAGGATTCCCCACTCGACCATTCACTGTTGGGTTCTAATTAACAGTGCTGTTCCTAAAGTGGCGCTGGGAAACAGTAACAAAGCCTACGCAGAACACGAGGCTAATGGGCGTAGTAGTCGACGCCGATGACACCAAATAAAAAAAAAATAGCAGTCGGTTGATCAAAATATGAACGGTGATTGGTGGATTTCATTTTTTGCAGTGTTCTCACTACCTAGAATGGATATGAAATATATTTGTTCAGTTGAAGGCAATAGCATATTTGGAGGATGACACCCCCTACTGAGGGGATGAAGGTTTTACTATGCTTTTTGCGTAAAAGGTGTCCTCTTGACAAACAAACTTGACGTGTTTTTGGTTTTCGCCGAAAAGTTCTTTTCCACCCTGTAATGCCTTGCAGTACGTTTTCGATGGGCTACCCTGTATAAGAAGGATTAAAATTAATGTTCGATGCGTTATTATAGTCCTTCATAAAAAATTTCACATAACTAAGTTGTTTATACTGATATTGTTTTTCAAAATGATTTATTAAAGTAGACACTTCTTTGATCCATTAGCATCAACGTTTATGAACTGTCCAGCTTCATCTTTATGCTTATTTAAATGACACTTAAAGTGGTGTTTGTGGGTAAAATGATTGTCACAATAATTACAACTAGATGAATCTTTTTTTTTATTCCTTATATTTTCTCAAGGTTTTGGTTTTATCTATTCAGAACTTTTTTACGTGTTTTATTAAATAAGAGATATCTGAAAAGGTTAACGTTTGCAAGCATCTTTCTCTTATTTTCCATCGAAATGTTTCACAATGCAATAAAAGTAATCAAATAAAGCAACAAAATTATTATGCAATATAATAATCTTGAAAATTTTGAACTCTCCAGCAAAGTTTGAGCCAATGCTTCCAGGACGATCGATAATACTTTCTGCATTACCGCTTGTGACGAACAAAAGGGAATTGACGTATTGATGCTTTGATAGAAATATGTCATACTTTGTCTAAAATTTGACACAGTTCTGATCATAGATATGATGTCTATGGTTCTCATACGTTTTCATCTGGCCACCTTGTATCACCTTAAGACCGAATTTGCACGTCATATATTCATAACTAAAACTATTAATTAAGTTTGCGATAGATGGCTATTAGATGCACTTCTGCGTAATAATTCAAATGTTCAATATTCTTAGGAAACGCTGCTTGGTTGCCAGATTTTGTATGTCAAATTTTTATTTTACGGGTTTGCCAACGAGCATGGTTCTGGGCCGTATTTAAATAACTTTATGGACAATGTTTTTATCGAAACTACTGATTTGGTTTTTATGTTAAGTGGTGGTATAACTTTTATAATGGAATCCCTTATTTCTTTTAAACATGGCACAATATTAGTGATGTAAAAATTTGGTATGTTTCTTCCATGGGCGCCACCAGCAAGAGGCAAAGTCTGGCAAGGTCTTCGCACTTTCTTTATGGACAAATGGTACTGGGTTGAAATTTAATTTTTAAATAAAGACGTCCTCGAAGCTGACTCCATCTTTTGACTAGTTTTTGATATACAGCGGGTTAAAGTAGAATATTATAAAAGCAAATTCGCATAGATTTATTGCTTGTTAAGTCCGTCTTGCATGTTGAAAAATTCTCCTATGCTAATACATTTGCTAACTCCGACTTAAGATCACATTTTCATGATTTAATCTTTTATTGGCATTCTGTTGGGGATATTAAATAAAAACACGTATTTACATACATAGTAGGTACATATAATAAATACTTTTTAAATCTTAAAGTAAAAAATATAAACATTTTACAAAATATAAATTACACAGAAGTTTCATCATCTGCGGAAGGTAAGATAGATAGAGATGTAGGCCTAGAATCGATACGTTCTGATACGCTAAGTATTTCATCTTCGGGAGTATAATGGGCATGGAGATTTCGGTTTCTTTCTATATGCCTTCGTTGTGGAGTACGATTTGGTGATGATTTCCTACTTGTGTTGTAAGATTTCAATAGTTTAGCCCTAAAAAAATGTATTATTATATTATATCAATCAACCTTATATGAGGAACCAGCAGTATAAATGTGTGTAAAGGTCACTTATGTGATTCCAAAAACCACTATAGAGATATGCTATAAATATATAAATAGGAAACAGAAGGTTAAGGTAAGTAATTGTTTTTCAGATACTATAGAGAATAATATGGGATTGCCACAGGGTAGTCTTCTGGGTCCTTTACTGTTTTTAAATTATATTAATGACATTGCTGGTGTAGTCGAAAGATGCTCAATACATTTATTTGCAGATGATACACTGATATAATTTACCCATGAAACACTGAAACTTGTTTTAAAGAAATTAATAGTTCTATAAGTAAAATATATGATTATTGTAACGGAAACTCGTTGAAAATAAATTACGAAAAGACAAAGTGGATGTTAATTGGGGGTATTGGAATTTAAAAAAATTAAATGTAGCATCGCAGTGTGTTTCTCTTGATGGAATAAAGTTTCAGAGAGTAGGAATATTTATATATCTAGGGATTATGGTCGATACAAATTTACAATTTAAGGAACAAGATAATAACGTCATCTAAAGCATATTATTTAAAATAAACTATTTGAGGCGATGTTCTCCACATCTTAGCAAATGGGCTAAAATAATAATTTATAATTTACTAATATTACCTCATTTTAATTATTGTGCCACTATATTGTATTTGCTCAACCAGAAGGAGTAGCAGAATAGAGGTAAGAAGATAATACTGAGCTGTTCAAGATTGGAACCAATCAATTCCATTTTAAATGTTCTTCAGTGGTTGCCTGTTAAAAAATATTTGCTGTTCTATTCCCATTTATATTTAAGATTAAATCAGAAATCTCCCCAGTATATTTACAAAATATTTTAAGTTATAATCGGGATGTTCATGAACACAATACACGAAATAAGAAAAATTTTACAGTTTATGAGGCCGCGAAAAAATGTACACAAAATTCAGTGTTTTTTAAAGGTGTACAGGCTTTTAATAATTTGCCTGAAGATATTAAACGTTCTTTAAACGCAGCAATATTTAAAAGAAAACTGCGTGAGTACTTGCTGACAAATTGGAGTTTTTTTTTCTTATGTTTTGTATAGTAGACATGCACGTGTACACTTATGCAATTTTATTGTATTTAAATGTATGTTGATTCTATACTTATATATTTTTTATTTTATTTTAAATGTGAAGATGTATTGACGTAAAAAATGAGTTTTTTTTTTTGACTAAATAAACGATTTATTTATAAATTGGATAAACAGTTACTTGCAAAACATAATTCAATATTTAAAAATATCGGAAGCAATTTCAGTTTCATCAGGTGTACCACAGAGATCTTATTTGGACCCGTTGCTATCCAATTTATTTATTAATGATCTCTCTAGTATTTCTAGCAGTAAATATCTCACGTTTGATGATGATGATGTAAAGATATTTAGAGCAGGTTCCAATAAAACTAATTAGGTGCTGTTACTGCAAGAGGATTTAAGGTTTAAGTGGACCTATGGAAAAGTTAACTACAAATTCAAAAATTTTCAAAAAATTCATAAGTATATATGAGATCTTCGCTAGTATCTTCCCAAATTTTAATCAAAATCGCTCGAGTAGTTTTTGAGAAAAAAATAAATAAAAACTGTTTTTTCCACATATAAAACTACAAAACTGTTCGAACGATTTCAACTATATTTTGTAAAATGATTTATTTTGGTAAAATGATTTATTTTGCTAAAATAAACATGTGCAATTTATTTTGAATTTTTTTAATTTTACAGTTTTGGCACAAAAAAAAATATTTTGATACACGCATAAATCATTTATTCATATGTATTTTTTATAAATTGAATATAATTAGAATGATAAACTTATAAGCCTTTAACAAAAAAATTGTATTACTGAATTGAGCGTGTTTAAAAATAAATAAATAAAATCATAACATGATTTACAATTTCCACGTTAGATTTAAAGCTCTGGAAGGTGCTGTCTCTACAATAATATACAAAACGTTTAAAAACATTTTGTCAAATTAAACACAGGTAGCGCAATTGTTGGTAAAGTCTTTGCACAACGTTGCCGGTTTGCCGTCTTATAATTTTAAGAAGTTTATAACATCTGGATAATGGAAGAGTGAAATTGAAAAATAATTAGGTGTTCTTTTTTTAACAATTCTGGACAATGCATTAAGTGGTGTTGCTACAAAATTAAAAGGGGTAGCGTCGATTAAAATTTACTAATAGTAGATTTTAAAATTTTTGTAGATGTCGATGTGTATTTTAAATAAATAATAATACCTATAATAAAAATTCCAAGTTTTGTTTTTTTATTTCGACATGCAGTAAAATTGGTTACAAACCTAAATCGCTTGATTGTTTTAGGCGGTACCCTGCGCATTTAATATAATTGCAACATCATTATATTCCCTAATAAACCAAATGTCAGAAACTTCATATTTACAGTTTTAGTTTTTCTATGTATTTACATAAAATATGTCAGTTTGAAACTAAAATTAATTCATACAATTCTGTATTATATTTTTATTTCTGAAACGTTTGTAAGTATTTAACATGAATCCTGGATTTGTGAAAGCAGATTCAGCTAATTTAAAAAAAAAACAAGACTTGACAAAACAAAAATACAAACCAGTGAAGTAATTTACGCATTACGAGAAGAAAATAGAAATTATTTAAAAATATTTGGCACAACAAAGCACATAGAGGTTGCACGTGAATGACTAAGGTCAAAACCGACATCTGACATTTCTTATGCTATTGACTCCAAACCCTAGATGGGGCTACTCCATTTTTAATTTTTATGGGTGAAAAACAACCAAAGAATCCAAAGATGTGACGTGTATTTATGTTTTTGATTATTCTCATTTTTACGTCTGATTTTAGTTATTTTTTGTTGGCTTTGGCTTTTGGTTTCTGTTTATAGTTTCTTCTTAGTTATTTGCAAAATTGTTATGTTTTGTTTTTCTATTTCCTACTATGTTTTGCAATCAATTTGGTGTTACGTTGAAAACTTCGAGAAAAACTTCATTGATTTATCATGCATCATAAAAAGACAAACGGGTACAACTAATTGATAATCAATTTATCACTGGACTATATTCTGAAATCATTTTTCACATAAGAGAGTATGCCATCTGTATTTGAAACGAAAATATCAGTGAATGAATAGTTAACAGGATTCACCTTTTAATCCAATACCTATATTACATTTATCCTCAGGTAAAAAGACATTTATAAAATATAACTTTAGTGTTAATAAAATGTAATATCCTAGTCTCTACTTCACATTTAAATATATTGATATTTTAAAGATTTGAGATTTTATACCTATTTGCTCCAAGTAAGTACTCGTTAAATATGTATTATTAATAACATATTTATCATTTATTGATATTGTGACGAAAGTCTAATTTTTAGTTTATTTATTTAAAAACACACTATTTAGAATTTATTTCAGACGTACTATTTACAATTTATTTCAGACGTACTATTTAATTTATATAAAGCTTAGACACTAACTAACAATTCTAATTTATTTCTTACACTATAACTTTTCATTACAATGTTCTTTATTCACTATCTATAATCAACTGAACTGGGCGCCGATACGTCGGCTATTTATATTAATCCAACTCCGCTACTGGAAGATACGAGAGGCTCTCGAACATTCCATTTGTATGACTAAACGGCACTCCCCGCCGTTCCAGCTGTTTCTAGTACATCAGCGGCAGGCATTCCGTCGTATTCTTGTAAATTCGAGACGCGGGCTGGCTGTTTCCACACGTCAGCGTTGCTTCGATCATGAGTCGGTTGCCATGTGAAGGTTGCGTGCGTATACAGGGTCGGATTAGGAATTTCATGACATTGCCCCTCCTTAAGAAATAGTTCCTCCTGGAACTAAAACTGAATGGTTATATTTGCAGGGACAGTCTTCGTTATAACCTGAACGTTGTGAGAATGGCTGCAGACCAGTATTTCAACCTGGGTATCTTGAAAGATTACTTCCACCATGTTTCTAATGGTCCTCCAATTCAGCTGATTGCTCTCTATCTTTGGCATAGCTAGTTTCTGTATATTGGACTCCAGTACATGCTCCCTCAGACTGAGTAATGCTTCCCATACATCCTGATAGGTGGATCGATCTCGGAAGGTGTTCTTTGTTACCAAATAGAAAAGATAACGCGATCCATCTAGAAGTATTAATGCTTTTCCAGGGGCTGATAACTGATCTTGAAGTTCTGGCAATCGACCAAACTTCTTCCGGAATATAGATGCCAGACCTCGAGCGTCGTAGATGTTGGCGGAAGTGCTATGGACCAGCGAATAGTCTTTTGGAACCGTGAGCAGGTCTTGTTGTTGCTCGGTTGTAACACCATGTCTTGCTTTTCCGGTACCTCCATATGCACCCATAAATTCTTCAAAGACAAGGTTAGGTGTTTCTTGGAGCTGGTTTACTTCTTCCTCTTCATGGTCATCCTTAAATGGCGCCAGCCGGTTTTGGTGCACTACCCTTGGTTTACCATTCGGGATCTTATACGGTAAATGCCATCATTGATTCTTTTCTTGATGAGATACGGACCTTCCCAAGACCTTTGAAGCTTCGGAGAATAACCCTTTTGTCTTTTTGGGTTATGGAGCCAGACTTTGTCGCCTTCCTTGAAACCTCCCTCCATGGCTTGGGTATCATATCGCCTCTTCATTCTGTCGCTGGCGATTTGAAGATGCGAGCGGACCAATTCATACATATCGTCCATTCTTCTTTGTAACTGGATCACATAATCTTCACCAGCTACATCTTCTACAGGTCGGCATCCAAACTCAAGGTCGCACGGTAGTCTCATCTCACGCCCAAACAGGACCTTTGTTGGTGTTTGGTCTGTTGATTCATTGACAGTGGATCTATAAGCCATTGCAAAGAGCGAAAGATACTGATCCCAATCTCGCTGATGGTTTGAAACCACTTTTGACAGATATTTTCCAATGGTCTTATTCATTCGCTCTACCATTCCATCAGATTGTGGGTGCAATGCTGTGGTCGGGTTTTCTTCAGGCCTAGTCTGTCACAGATTCCACGGAAGAGTTGGCTTTCAAAATTTCTGCCTTGGTTACTATGGATCTCCAAGGGAACTCCAAATCGACAGATAAACTCTTTAATCAACACATCTGCAACAGTTGCGGCCTCTTGATTTGGAATGGCGTAGACTTCCACCCACTTCGTGAAGTAATCCATAACCACCATCATATATTTATTACCATTCTCGGTCATGGGGAATGGTCCAGCAATATCTAAGGCGATTCTCTCAAATGGGCTACCAACGTTGTATTGCTTCATGGGAGCCTTCCTTTTTCGCTAAGGTCCATTACTCATAGCACAGCTGGTACATTTCTTACACCAGTCCTGTACATCATCGGAACTATTCATCCAATAAAACCTTTCCCGAACTCTCTGAAGGGTTTTCCTAACACCGAGATGTCCTCCTGATGGACTGTCGTGTAACTGACGAAGTACTCCCGACGTAGCTCGGTCACTTTTAAATCACACAGTCTTTTAGCCATTATTGTCCAATATTTATTTATAGTTCCACTTCTAACACCAATGTGACGAAAGTCTAATTTATTTTTAGTTTATTTATTTAAAAACACTATTTACAATTTATTTCAGACTATTTAATTTATATAATGCTTAGACACTAACTAAAAATTCTAATTTATTTCTTACACTTTAACTTTTCATTACAATGTTCTTTATTCAACTGTCTATAATCAACTGAACTGGGCGCCGATACGTCGGCTATTTATATTAATCCAACTCCGCTACTGGAAGATACGAGAGGCTCTCGAACATTCCATTTGTATGACTTTTCCAAGGCCTTTGATCGCCTCGATTATAGTATACTTTTGAACAAGCTTTCCATTGTTGGACTCACTACGTCTTTTCTGCGTTTCTTTGAATCATATTTAAGTAATCGTAAATTGAAAGTTGAATACCATGGTTTTCAGTCAATTTGTATAAAAGCTTCTTCCGGTGTCCCTCAAGGTTCAGTTCTAGGACCACTTTTATTTTCCATTTTTGTAAATGACATTACTGAAAACCTATCATGTAATACTCTACTCTATGCCGATGATTTCAAATTGTTTAAATCAATCTCTAGTATTGATGACTGTTTGATTATGCAGGAGAACCTAAATAAATTGAACCTTTGGTGTAATTCTAACAACTTACCACTAAACATATCTAAGTGCAATTCTATCAGCTTCACTCGCAAACTAAATCCGATTGAGTATAATTTCACTGTCAACAATATTACCATCAATAAATGTCTTTCTTTTAGAGATCTTGGTGTTCTTTTCGACGCTAAGTTAAATTTTATTGAACATGTCAATACTATTCAAAAAGAAGCATACAGAAATTTGGGTTTTGTCATTCGAAATGGACGCCAGTTCTCTGAGCCTAACACTTTAAAAACTATTTTTAACGCTTTTGTACGTAGTAAGCTAGAATATGCGTCCATTGTTTGGAGTCCTGGATATGAAGTATATAGCCAAGCATTAGAAAAAATTCAGCGAAAATTTGTCAAATATTTGTGGTGCAAGCTAGATGGCGTCTACCCTACTCGCAATATTCCGCAAACCATCTTGCTGAATAGATTTGATATCCTTGAATTACGTACTCGTAGGAAATGTTATTCTATCTGCATTCTTTACAAATTATTAAATTTTAAAATTGACTGTCCCGAACTACTTCGTCAACTAATGTTTAATGTTCCTAGTATCAGAACTCGCTCCCCTTTTTATTTCTATTTTCAAACACCCAGGACAAATATTTTAAAATTTTCTCCAATGTATTTTATGTATCAAAATTTTTGTGAACTTCAAAATGATGTTGATTTATTTTCTATTCAATTAAAGAAATAAAACGCTTAATTGTGGACTGAGTTAATTATCATAAGACGACGTAATTTTTTCTCCTAACGGAGTTTTTTTTTGCGTTTTCTTATGATGGTTAAAAACGTTTATTAAACTATTTTTTGTTTACATATTTTTATGCTATTATTAGTATTTAATATTTTGTTATCATTTTTATGATGTAAATTATACTGTAATTGTAATTATTTTTGTGCCCATCCTGTAATTGGTTTTATACTGTTGGATGGTGTAACCCAAATAAATAAATAAATAAATGACTAAACGGCACTCCCCGCCGTTCCAGCTGTTTCTAGTACATCAGCGGCAGGCATTCCGTCGTATTCTTGTATATTCGAGACGCGGGCCGGCTGTTTCCACACGTCAGCGTTGCTTCGATCACGAGTCGGTTGCCATGTGAAGGTTGCGTGCGTACACAGGGTTGGGTTAGGAATTTCATGACAATATATCTTATATTTATTTAATGATAATATGCAAAACCAACTCTCCAAATTAGACCCATTATAACAAATTAATTCCTTAAATTTGGCATATCGACCTAAATTATTTTGTAAAATAAAAGTTTCGAACTTAGTAGTTCCATACTTTATTTTCTAAAATAATTTATGTGGAAGTAATTTAAAATTTAATTTAGAACTACTACCTATACTACTAAAAATTATAATTTGAATTTACCGTCATCAGTCAATTGTCATTTTAGTTCCTGCTCAAAACACAAGGTGGCGCTAATTTTGTTTAAAAGTCTAACATTGGCGTGGGGTCTCTAGAGTCTAGACGATACGTGCTTTATGTTTGGTACCATTGTAACGTGTAGTTGTTTTATAGGGTGAATTTAGGCGGGAAATTTGAATCAAAAATGGTTTTTTAATCCCAATTTTCCTCTAAATGCTTAATTAAAAGGATAAATCAATTTTTTCTTGTTAAAATAAACACGACGTAAGTAAGATTGCAAATTCCGATGAGTTGTTATAGTCCATTATGAATTATTTCACCGCTTTAGGTATAAGAAAAATAAACAATGAAACCAGGAGTGGAAATAGAAAGTCTTAAATTTGTGATTTATATTTATTTAGTTACAGGTTGGCTTCATTTTTTGTTGTTGTTTATAATTAGAAATCATAATTTTACACAGGAAGGGCATATAAATAAGAAAGGGGGATAAATAATTTTGTATTTTATTAAAATAAATTTTTAATTTATTTGTATTAAGTTATATTGAGTTTTTGTTTTATTTTTATTAGCTTCGTAATCAGGGGGAGGAACTCAAATGGATCATTAGCAAAAAACGAAAAAATTTAACTGTAACATCCGCTAAAAACCATATGGTTGGAATGGAAATGCAAAATATATATCTTATTATTTCGAAAGTTTATTGTCGAGCTACCTGATTAGATACCTATGCTTTCTACCTTCTTGCGCTATTTCAGTGAATGATCGGAGATCGGTCCACGTTGTCAAATTTTCGCAAAATTATTTATTTCCAATTAAAGACCCTGTACATACATGCTCTTTATTATATTTATCACTTTTATAATAATACTATTTATAATAAACTAATATTGTTTTCAAATGAAAAAGTAGGATCAATAGATATCTTATGGTTAAAATAATATTTGAATTGGTTTGCAAAGGTAGGTATATATAACTATGAAAATAAGAAACACCTAGGTATTTAGGAAGAAAATATGTGGCAACGCACTTTTCTCCTTCTTTTTCAACCTGTGGATTGCATAACTATATTTAAATCAATGTGTACACCTATGTATTTATATTATCTAAATAGGATAATTTATCCAAAATCAAAAACATGCTTATTTTAGGAACTTCAAACGTAACCTAATTTTACGTGAATTTATTGTACTTTTCTTGCAGGCGTTATAGAAAAATCAACAATTTTTTAATCTTCTACCTATCTATTTGGATTGTGATAGAAATAAGGGGTTTTTAATATAAAAATTTTATATGTAGAAATTCTTTCTTATATACTTATTTTTCTAAATGTAAGACTTTTTTTGACTTTTTCTTAAGTACAGGTGGCATTTTTAATAACAAACACAAAAACTCAATGAGAAATAGTATATATAAAACAATAAATCACAAAAACACTAGGCACAGCCCAAAAACAAAAAAATGACTAGCTTCGAACGAAGCCAGCAGAGCACCTCAGTTTTTTACCAAGAACAACACCA
The DNA here is from genome assembly GCA_927349885.1 of Psylliodes chrysocephalus. NCBI lineage: Eukaryota > Metazoa > Arthropoda > Insecta > Coleoptera > Chrysomelidae > Psylliodes > Psylliodes chrysocephalus. Next base: position 60,102,068 of record OV651819.1, on the reverse strand, counting down.
TATTTTTAGGCCCTTAAAATTATATAAAATTAAAAAAAAAAAAAAAAAATAGTATTTAAAAAATACAGGGTGCTTTGCTAGCTCGAACGAAACCAGCAGAGCATCTCAGGTTTTTATATTTTAAGAGCCTAAAAATATGGTGTTGTATTTGGGAAAAAAACAGGTGCTCTGCTAACTTCGTTTGAAGCTAGTAGAGCACCTCACCTCGATTTTTGCAAAAAAACGAGGTGAATAAAATTTTTAAATAGTGTGAAAATAACCTATAAATATTGCATAGGTTTCAATTCAAAATTCCCTGCTGTCTTCTTTGGCCTTTTTTTATTTATATATTTTTTTACTTTCTTAGTTTGTATCTTATTAAGTTTATAAATTGGTTTATATGTGTTATGAAACTTTGTTATACAACTCTGTAAAATGGGGTTTGACCCATTAATAAAGGAGCTCACATCTTTATCTCATCTATGAAAGGTGTGGAACACATCAGGTATTGTGTTTTTTGGATACATCCAAATGACCCCTGCATGCTCTATTATATTGTTTAAAAACTTACGCATCAATTAATTTTAACAGAAGTCTATTATACTGCTGATAATCTTCATCTCCAAAATGGTTGGGGTCGTGCCTGGCATGTTCATACATATCACAAAATTCATGTATCAACCTTTGTCCACTACCATTTAATGGAGCTGCTAAGGTTGTCAGAAGGTAAGCTCTTAAATTTTCACTAGGATGTCGATATAGACAGTTGTCTTGTTTTGTGATTTCTTGCTCTGAAAGAAAATATACTTCACCAATTAAAGCCAAAATTTAACAAATTATTAAAATACAAAGAGAAAATAAGAACACTAATTCAGAAATGTATTTTACCTAAAACTTTCACATCATCAACTGCCCTTAACCTATAATAATGTGCAGGAATTTGCTGTCCAGGACAAACAATATATCTTGGATCTGATTTGCTGATTAGACGCGGCTCACATTCAATTTTCTTAATTAAATCTATTCTTCTTTCGATTTCTCTTTTTAAGACCTATGAATAAAATGTATTGTAACATTAAATATTTAATTTGTCTCCAGTACCTTTGAGCTATCATGTCCTATAGGTATATGAGGCCCTCTTCTTGATCGCAGAGCAAAACGCATAATCTGCCTTTTTGCGAATATAAATAATAATAGAAAGGTAAGCACACCTAGTCCGATTATTATAACTACAGTAACACCAGACAATTCTTCTGACATATTTTTAGATTTTGTCAATCTTTCTGCAACAGTTTCCATTACACTTTGATTTTTAATTTACTTGTAGATAGGCATATTTTGATTAAAAACTTTTTCTAGCGCCAATGTCTTTGTTGATCAAATTTATCAACCAACAATAACCATCTTCCATTTTTGTTTATTAATAAAATAATTAAAATTACCTAACCTAGTTTTTCTTCTATACCTGTTGTATATCAAACAGAACCATAGACATGAAGAGGGGAGATAGGAAAATGGCTGCCCGGGTGGCAAGCAAAAACGTTTACGATAGCGTAAATGCGGGGGAGGATTTGAGTCTGCGCATTAGTTAGAATATTGTGACATTTGACATTTAGTTGTCTTGTGATTGTTGTAATTTTTAGCAATTTTTGTACGATTTTTAAAGTTTTTGTGAGTTTTGGAAAGTTATTTTGATCCCTAAAGACGTCCTAAAGACTTCTATAAACAATGGTTAAAACATGTTTAGTTTTATTCTGTCCAAACCGATGAAATAATTCCGAAGAACTTGTCATAAGTAAGTTTTTAACACCAATACAGACCCGTATTTAACAATTATTTTTGGATGAATCAATTAGGTATTTAATTATTGTTCTAGCCCAGTATCCATACTGGGGTTCTAATAAAAACCTTGTCTAGTTATATATAATTATTCGTTTTTATTTGTCTTTTAGGTTAGAAAAAAAAGGCTTAATGTAATGGAAGCTCCTATAAAGAAAATGTATGCCAAGGAAATATTTCAAAATCGTTCAAGCATTTCTTATTTTGAATTTTAGTCAGTGATAAAACTGTGATTAAAAAGAATGCCACTCCTACTTTATTTTGGCCAAGTAATAAAAAAAAGAACATGTTCCAGAAGCTCATGAACAGAAAATGTCACCAAAGGATGCTAGGTAAGTTTTATTTCTATTTCATTTAAATATAGGTAATACCCTATATGCGTGCTAACACTATTTATAATGAAGCCTTCTTTTTTTTAGTAAACTTTTCAAACCATTTTTTAATAGAATTTTAAGCAGTTCTAATAGTGCTGGCTTTAGAAGATCTACCAAAAGAAATTATTGAAAACTAACCAAAATCATTCATTAATGTGTAAGTTACCAGATTAAATGTGTTTCATAACCAGCATGTAGTTATAAATTATATTTATTAATTTTTATCTGTTTTAGGTTAGATAAAAAGTATTGGAAGATCACACAAAGAAAATTTTAAAATATGTTCGAAGCATTTTGAATTTTAGTCAGTGATAAAACTGTGATTAGAAGGAATGCTACTGCTACTTAATTTTTGCCAAGTAATCAAAAAGAGAACATGCTACAGAAGTTCATGCAAAGGAGGCTAGGTAGGTTTATTTATACTTCATTTAAACATAATGCCTATGCAGTCTATATTATACCACTGTTTTACAGAATTTTAAGCAATTTAGATAGTGGAGATGATCTCCCAATAGAAATTATTGAAAACGAAACAAAAGAATTCATTCTTATGTTTAAGTGACTTGATTGAATGTCATGTACTATTCGTTTCATATGCTTGCATTTGAATATGCACATTTTTTACCTCTGGAGCATTATTATTTGTTTGTTCACATCTACTACATCTGCGTTTGTTTATATTTTCTTTATTTAAAATGATATTTTGAGGATTGTCAAACTTGACATTTTTTGTTGTTGGATTCGTTCCATGCCAGGTTCAGTTACAGGTTTATCGATTTATCCTTTGTTTATGCTAGCCATATATGCTCATGAATATAAAAGTGATCATTTGTTTGATTTTTGTTAAGTTTTCAAATTTAGATTTTTTCTATAATATAGGTATCGCTAACCATCAGTAACTAGAGAGTAGGTATTTTAATTCAAAAAATAGTTTTAAAGTAAATAATCATAAGAAAAATTACAACGACAACTACTTTTGTTTTCATATTATAATGACTCAAAGGTCAAACACAAAAAGTATAAAACTTGTCATTGTCATTTTTACCACATGGCTAGTAGGTCTAGAGTGTTTCTTTATTACATCTACATTTAACCCTAATCTTCTGTTACGTGATAAAAATTCACATTTCATCAGATGCATCCTATATGATGATAAACAAGCACAGCTATAAGCATGCAAATTTAATAATCTTAAATCTTTCCATGTAAATATCTGGTAAATAGTGATTTTTTTTAATTGCAGAAATACAGTAAAGAAGACAGAAATGCAGATATCTAAACAAACTAAATGTGGTACAGATATCAAAAAAGACAGCAGACATATAAATGATGCAATGTTACACTCGTTCCCTTAGCAAGTTCTACCTGTGTTAAAGAAGAGAAATATGATAAGTATCAATGCTGGAACATTTTTACTGTGTCGTTAATGTTTTCAAATAGGTAGTTTTCTTAGAATTAAATGTCAATAAATGGCATGTAGTTGTTATAATTTGTACACCTGATACTCTTATCAAAATATCTACTTGTAATATGTTGTGTATGTTTTGTATTTCATATACTGCTATAGAATTTTTAAAAGGGAAAGTATACCTTATAATAAGTAGACCAATGTATATTCTAGCTCAATAAAAAAATTTATAAAGCATAATAGTTAAAAAAATGTAATACTTTTCTAATACAAGACGTATTTCTAATCAGGCAATGATCGAGAGTTCTTTCAAAAATAATATAATTAAGTTGTATGTAATTTACTTATTTATACCTTAATATTTTTATATATTTTACAATTACTTTTGACGACTGTAAACAACATATCGAAGGCAACAAGGCTAGACCTCGTAAGTCGCAAAATCAAAATTTTTCAAGAGATCAAAAAAAAAAGATTCACAAGTGCATAGAACAATCCATTTTACTCTATAATGGGACTAAAATTTAACCATATTTTGTTCAAAAATTTTAATACATACTTCATTTATACAGTAGATGGAGTGGAATCTTTTAAACGAGATTATCATAAAATATAATTTTCAGTGGCAATGTTAGTTACGAGGTCCTGCATTGTGGCTCTCGATATGTCCAAAATAAAGAAAAAAAGCCCAATTTAGATAATACAATAAATATTGTACAATTTTAAATAAAAAATCTAACCTTCTATTTTACAGTATCTATAAATTATAATAAAAAATATATATAGATCCTTAGCCAATCAGCCAGTTTTAAATTTAATACAATTCATACAAATAATTATATTTTTATATATTTTGTAATTCTATATTGTAATTGACACCCAGTTGGAAGAACACTTATATATATCTTTCAATATCTAATGATCGTATAATTTTATTAGACTGAACGTAATTTGATGTTCATATCATTAAGACAAATCACATTCTCAAACTCTGTCAAAGTTTGTCGTACCTATAAATTTTAATGAATATTGTTGCAATCGGTTGTTTGTATCTGGGTACAATATACATTTATATTAGTATGTACACATTTTTTTAAATATGTATATATTTATTTTCTGTCTTTGTCAATACGATGTATTTTTCAACAATAAAGCAATTTGAATTAGGAACCTGCGAATATCAGGCAGAGACTCCTGTCACTCGTAGCATCTAAATTTGTGTCGATGTATGTAGTGAAAAGAACGTAAGTTGGAACCATATCGATGCTTTCTGACAGTGGTCTCCCTTTGTTATCTGCATGTTCCTATTAAACTTTGTTAAACTCATTGTAAGATATACCTTCTGTGTTAAAAAGTCCGTACCTGTCTAGTATCCTAAAGATATTTTAATAATAAGTAGTTTTCTTTGAATTAAATGTTATATATTCTTTGTATTTGTTAATGTCCTGAAGATTGTATTTGAACAAAATGTTATTCAATTCTTATAATTTGTACCCCTAATACTATTATTAAAATAACTGCTTGCAATATATGTTTTTTTTCAAGGATTTTCAAATGTTAGGTAATTTTCTTTGAATTAAGTCTCATTTATTTTTTAATAACTTTTACACCTGATACTAAACTATTATTGAAATACTTGCAATGTTTGTTAAATATTTTTGTATTCTGTAGCATCTTGCAAGATTTTCAAATAAAAGAAATAGTTCAAATAAGTACCTAGTTTTGTTTTCTTCATTGGTCCCCAGCCTAAACTTAAATTTGCCTTTATTTCCAAGATTAAGTTTTGATAGGTATAATTTAATAAATATTTCACTCGTTGTCTACAATATTCGACTCGATAGTGGAAACGGTAAGCATCTGGTATTCATTTGTGATCAGGAGATAACAATGGTTGTAATTCTATAGCAAAAATGGTTTACTCTCTACAGGAAAGAATCGAAATAATTATCCTTTATGAAGAGGTTGGAAAATGCGCACGAAGGGCAGCATTTAAATGAAAGGCATCCTAATTGTAATGTAAGTCATATTTATACTCTCGATTTGGTAGCAAAATTTTTGGAAACTGGTTCGGTGAAAAATAGGAAAAGAACCGACGAGTACTAAATGAAGAAGCTCTAATTGAGGTTTTGGGAACATTTGTTACCGTGTCAACTAGCTCCATACGAATAGTAGCAGAACAGATGGGAATATCACGCGAGACTGTAAGAAGAGCACTGGAAATGCATAAATTTCATTCCTGTAAAATGCAGTTACTTCAAGAGCTCTACGAAGATGATTTTGATAAAAGAATAGAGTTTTGTAAAACCATGTCTGATCAAGTTAACGCCAACCCCAATCTTCTGCTGAATATCTGTTTCAGTGATGACATTTTATTTTATATTTTTTTCTAAATGACAATGTAATAAACACAAATGTTGGTACTGGAGCAATGAACACCAGGTATATTATTCAAGAAGGGCATACGCAATTATTGGTTCTTTATTTAATGAAGGAAACTTGCCAGGCGATCTGTCCCTTAATATGCTTGCAGAGATTATTGATCCTCTTATAAACTCAGGAGCTAGAAACAAACTGATGCAGAAGGTAATTTAGTTTTACAGGAGATGTGTTACATTTCCAGCAGGACGCTGCTACACCTCATTTTTTCTTCTCGTCTGACAGAGATTTCCAGGTCCTTTGATTAACAGAAGGGGAGCAATTGAATGGCCCCCAAGATCACCTGATTTAACTCCTTTAGAATTTTTTCTTTGGTGACACCTTAAATTCGTTGTTTATGAAACACAACCTGCTGATATTGATGATCTTAAAAGGAGAATTACACAAGCATGCCGGTCAATTTCCGGTAAAAGTTTTCCGAAATGTTAGAGAGGAGTTGGGAAACAGACTTTTTACTGTTTACAGTACAATGGACAACATTTTGAAAAGTTTTTAAAATAAATAGTGTACAAGTAGATCTTATGTGTTCTATTTTTAAAATTTCTTGTGCAAATTAAAAGTTATTTATTTTGTAAAAGTCACCTTACCAAAAAAATAAAAAGTTAAACATGTAGACTTGATATTCCTCCTGTTATTTAACTTGATAGAATAATTTTTGTTTAATAAATTAGGGTACCATTGGGAAGATAATTAAACGCCCTTTAAAATGATGTGCCTCTTGACCCCTTTTCCCATTTAAGATTTAAGGGTAACAACTACCCCTCCTAGGAGGTTGAGCCACGATGAGTGTTAAAAGTATTTATTGTAGGTGTCCTCCTTGAAAATAAAATTGACGGGTTTTTGCGATTTTTCACATTATTTAATGGAAGAAAGATATTTAATTTGGGAAGTTTTCGGTGTCACCCTGTATGTATATCACTTGTTACATAAACACTCATAAAGAAAAAAATTAATACAAAAATTTAAAGACTACTCGTTAGATGAATTTATAAATAATTTTTAATATTTCAATCAATTTTTACGTACCTATATGTGAGCATTGTATTTCGTTTATCTATGATATGATGAATGTTTTTTTGAATGCCTATGTTGTATTCAGCTAACCTTATGAAATTTAGTTATTTATTAATATAAAACTAATTTTGTAACCTGTCTCATCTCATCGGAAGATAATCTAAAGAGAATAATATAAATGTATGTATAGTTGCCCCTTAACGCCAACGCAAATAATTAGACGTCCCTGGCCGCACTAGCTATACTTAAATTATCTCAACTAATACACAATCTTGTTTAATTGTGTATTCCTCTTATTAAAAAAGTATTCGTAATTTACATTTAATTATATGTATATTTTTATTGAATTAATAAAAAAAACTGAGTACAATCCTGGAAACACTCAACTGCGCAGACTCTCCGCCTCCCCGGCAGGTTCTCCTTGTGTAAACGTTTTCTGAAATGACAGTTCCTATCTCCCCTCCTCTCATATCTATGAACAGAACACTTCTCCACAGAACACCACTTCTCTGGATATTCAGCCAATGTAAAAATTCAGTGTTGCCAATACCCAAACTTGAAATTATAGGGTGGCTGGGTACAAAAGATACGCTTGCCTTTGTAAATTAGCTTTGTATTCACATCTTTGAATTTGAGGATTTCAAATTTGTGTTGCTGCCAGGTTCGGCTTTAGGTTTGTAAGATGGGGCACTGCCGACAGAATAAATGTAGCAATGCAGATTCGTTCAGAGAGACTGCCAAAAGCCAAAAGGTTCCAAAGCAATGTGCATTTCACCAATACGAACCACTGAACTCTATACAGTTACAGTTCAGTGATACGAACCATATCGGTTCCGGTGAATCTCCGGCTCCGGGTCTGTTTTCATTGGTCAATGACATGGAGTGTGGCTTTCTCTAAAATAAGCAGCCAGCTACCAGTCAGCCACTGTTTAATAAAAGTAGAGTAAAAGACATAAGTGAAACAACTTTAGTAGTCCAAATAAAATGTCTAAACTTATTTCTAAAATAAATGGAAATCACAAAGATCCATAATTTTTCCCAGAATGTACGGAAATTATACGGAATTTCAAAGAATTAGAAAAATAAACGTTGGCAAGTCAGAATATACGAAAATCCTATAATTATACGCAAATCGGCAACACTGAAAAATGCACTTTAAGTCATCTCTAGGTATTGACCCATAAGAGAACCCGAAGCACAGAAACTATGCCCGAAGTACCAAGATTTGTTCTTGGATTTCTTAAGTTATATCTATGCTTCATTTAAACGGCGTTTGCTATAAAAATATTCCTAGTTCAGTGGTGGTGTCATGTATTATCGAAAAAGAATATTTTTAAACAAACTGCAAATTAAGGCTGTATGTCACGATACTAAATTAAGTACTAAATTTAGCACTAAATTAAGTTATTAATTTAGTACTAAATTTAGAACTAAAAATATTTTTTTTCCGTTTGCAACGATACCAATTTTTAGTACTAAATTTACTATAGGCGCACGCGCATTGACGTATTAATACGTGAAATTAGCAGAGAAATGAAATCTGTGTAAGTGAAGTAAATGGTGTTTTTATTATCAATTTGATACTATATAGTTGACTTGACAACAACCAAATACAGCATAAAAACCACGAAAAAAACACAATAAAACCTACAAAATCAAACAAGCGAACTTTATTCAAGGCGATAATGTAAAATTGTCGCTAATTAAAAATAAAAGGGTACAGAAAATACCGTCGTGTCAACTTTTTCTATGAAAAACTACTGCGCAACATTTCGGCGCACTTTTAGTACTAAATTTAGTAGAAAATAGAACAAGATCTAATTAATTAATGACTTTTTTTAGTACTAAATTTAGTACTAAATTTGCTGTTTGCAACGTGAATTTTTTTAGTACTTAAAAAATGCATTAATTTAGTTCTAAATTTAGTACTTAATTTAGTATCGTGACATACAGCCTTTAGACTAAAAGGGCCATGCTAAAAGTAATTTGAGATGTTCGGGACTCGCACTAGATAAATAACTAGAATCAAAAGAAATAATCAATGTTTGATTGGATTTGTCATTGTCATTAGTCAAATGTCAAACGTCATTGTAATAAATTGCGTTGCGTCGCCGATATGGCGTTTGTTCTAGAAACCGATTTTTAACGTTTTTGAATAAAAATGATAGTAAGTTGCGTTGTGAGTTGGTGTTAATGAAACTATAAACTATTTTAAGCAAGGTAATTTTGCTTAATTTGATTACAATGGCTGTAGGAACAAGCAAAATCGTCCAAGTGACGAATATTGCTCCACAAGCAACCAAAGATCAAATGCAGGTACTTTTCGGTTATTTGGGTAAAATAGAAGATATTCGTTTATATCCAACGATTAGGGATGTTTCATGTCCAGTAACGTCCCGTATTTGCTATATTAAATTTATAGACAGCTCTACTGTTGGCATAGCCCAACATATGACAAACACTGTCTTTATTGATAGAGCTTTGATAGTGATTCCGATTTCAAGTGGAGACATTCCTGACGAGTACTATGCTTTGGAAATGACGAAGAATGGGACTATTGTACCAGGTCTGACCCCAACGGATCCAAAATTACCCCCGCATGTTGTGAATACCCTTCATAAAACAGGTGATGAACAAGTTATAATTACTACAGATCCAAATTTAATATCAAATAATTTGCCACCGTATCCACCATTATCAGTAAGCTTTGATACAGGCAAAATTGAAGAAACCAGGAGAACCATAATTATGTTAAATTATGATTCTTCTATGAGCAATAATGACATCATAGACTTCTTCAGTTCTGCAGGAGAAGTAAAGTATTTAAGAACTTGTAAACAGGATTCTACAGGCGCCACACATATGCTTGTTGAATATAGTGACCAATCAAGCATTGTGAGTGCTTTGAAGTTAAATGGTAAAGAATTAAATGGCCAAATTGTTGAGGTACAACATGCCACCCAACCAATAGTTAAGCCTCAAGCTAAGAGCAATGAAGCAGCTCAAAAAGAAATCGAAGAAGCCATGTCTAGATTTAAGGAGGCACAAAATATGATCAATGCTTCTATTGAGCCTGTAATTGGAATGCTTACAAAGGATAAAAGGAGTTCACGTAGATCAAGATCTAGGTCAAGGGGTAGGAGGAAGAGGTCCAGATCTAGATCTAGGAGGAGGTCAAGATCTAGAAGGAGAAGATCGACATCTAGAAGAAGATCAAGGTATGTACTTTTTATTTATTATTAAAGTATAATAATCTTCTGTTGCTTAAATGACAATTACTAAAATAAATGATAATAGTGATGTAAAGTAGTAAAATTCTGTGCACTACAATAGTTTAATAGTTATAAGTTACAATAATAAATAAGTTACAATAAAGTACAATAATGGAAACCAATTATATAATAACAAGCACCTAGGTGAGAACACCTGTATCTGCTGACAAAAATATAAATTATATTTAATGAATTATAAAGGAAATAAAAAAAAACTTTTTTTTAAATAAAAAATAAAACTTGAACAATTTATGCAAGAAACAGAAAAAAAAACCGTTTAAAAAAATCCATGTATTAAGTCTGTTATTCTTGGAATATTCTGATAAACTTTGTATTATTTTGGAAAATGTCTATTTTGCTAACTTTACAGAATTTTTTATTTTTTTAATAATTTTATATGAAGAGGTAGAATAGAACTTTGTCCCTAGATAATTTACACTGTTTTTAAAAAACTCACTATTTGGTTTTGGTACTTTAATGCACATGTTCGATGCAGTTCTAGTGTTATGTCTATGTTCTAAAGGGTTTTTTTTAAAATTCATTTTTTTGTATATAACAACACACTGCGCGAATATATAAACATCTAACATTGCTAATTTTTTCATTATATACAGTTATGGTTGTACACAATCTATCTCTTTTATATATTAACTTTTAGATTTTGTTTTGAATAACATTTAACTGATTTAATGTAGTTCCATACAGGCCTCCCCATACTAAGATTCCGTAGTATAGATTCTACTAGACTGTAGTATAATTTTATTAGTAGATCCTGGTTGAGAAATTGTTTTAGAAGATAAAATTTATAAATCAGAAATCCTAAGTTTTTTGCTATATATATTATATGGCAGTCCCATTTTAAGTGCTGGTCTATAATTATACCTAAATATTGGGATGTTTCTGTTTCCTGTATGTCTAAATTTTGACATGTTAAGCTTCTAAATTGAGGTCGATCAGCCACTGTCTTTGAAAAAGCAATTGTTTTGTTAACATTCAAAGACAATTTAAAAACATCCAGCCAGTTTTTGACATGTTCCATTCCAGCTATAGCACATTTCTTGATGGCTTCCCAATCTTTATCACTGAAGACTAGCACTGTATCGTCAGCATATGATACAACTTTACCTTGAATATCAATCTGAGTTAAGCTCTTGATGTATAAATTAAATAATATAGGTCCCAGAACAGTCCCTTGAGGCACTCCGATTTGCATATTTTCAGGGTACTGTACTTGCTGCCCTTTCTTTCTGAATAAGTATACCTACTTGAATATTTACAAAATGTTGCATAATTTTTGCCATCCTATTTTAACAAATTTTTAATAATCAAATTCATCAGTATAATACTATAATCTCAACTACAATAATAAATAATCAAACCAAAACATTTTATAGGTACTAAAATATTAACTTTTAAAGGATTCATCAATTATAAGTCTACCTGAGAAAATGTAAAATTTACTTTTAAAAATTTTCCATTTTCAATAAACAATGAAATGTTGTATGAGGCTTGTAGTCCATCATCATCTTGTTTAGAAGATGGAGCAAAAAGGTTTTTTACAATTTGGCTGTTTTAAATATTGTTTTTCAGTCTTTGAAAATAGTTTAAATCTTTATTCTTCTTATCAACATATTTTTTATTTGAAGATTTCATTGAAAAAAGTTTTAGGCAAATTAAGCACATAGGCAATTACTAGTTTGTAGGAGAGTATGTAAATCCATATTTTAAGTACTAAATACTGTATTGCCAGCATTTCTCTTTAGACGTAGATTCAGACATTTTGAAATGCAAATTAATTTTTCAACAGATTTTTAGGTATGTTTGAACACTGAATAATTGCTATTTTGATCTATTTTTTGTTGTAATTTACTATTTTTGTATTTGTTTATGACTAACTAGGGTAGATCATTTACAGTCCTTCCAATGACCATCCTTCACATTATTATTGATCCAATTCGAATGAAACAAACTGCTTTCAAAGTAAAATGTCATATAGAAGTCCTGTATCTGATCAACTGTCTAGAAACCAGTAAAGCTGAAAATAATTCTAACTTGTTTTAAAACGTAGGTCCAGAGATCATAGACGGAGATCTAGATCGAGAGACAGAAGACGTTCCAGTTCCAGATCAAGACGCTCCCGCTCCAGAAGCACGAAATCGAGAAGATCACGCTCTAAATCGAGAAAAATAGCTCGTAGAACGCGATCGAGAGAACGTTCTCCTCGTAAGGTAGAACGTGACAGAAAATCAAGGGAGAGATCTAGGGATCGTAAGCGCGGCAGCCGAGACAGAGACAAGGATAAGGACAAAGAAAGAGATAAAAAATCGAAAGAACGCGAGTCCGTCGAGAAGGAGAAGCCCGCTAGGGAGTCCAGAGAAAAGAAGATCGAGAAAGAACCTACCGTGGATGAGAAACGTAAATCGCGGTCTAGAAGTAAAAGCAAGCGTAGGTCAAGATCGAAAGAGCGCAAAACGAGAGAACGTAAAAGGTATCTAGAAAAATTCTTATTTAATACCATTCTTTGGAAGAGTAAGTTCTCAGAAATGTAATAAAAGTATGTTTGTTTTTATTACAATATATAACAAAAAAGTATATAAATACAATAATTTTATTTTGGGACATATTCTACACTTTATTATTGTTTCAGAAATTGTATTTTTTTAACTTGGATTTTAAAAAATCTTTCTGATTATCACGAAAAATACTACCTATCACTTCCACTTTCTGAGCAATTGTCATCCGATTGTAGAGAAATTAAGATAGGATCTATAATGTTATCAATCTCCCACATTTTTCTTTATTCCATTCATCTGTTCATGATAATCTTCAAGAAGGTACTGCCAACATGAGTAACAATAATTAATCTTTTACCTTTACCTGTATGTTCCTTATTACCAGTAAACCAGTAGTGTATCTGATGTAGTCTTTTCTTCAGCATATCATTTCTTCAGAGTCAGCAAGCATTGAATATCTGCCCATTTTTAATAAAATAGCTACAGACCTTGGCTTGGTTTACTACTTCTATCAATTTCTTTCTATCTCTTGATTTCTTTTTTCAGTTTTAGCCTTATTAATTCCTAATTTTATTATATTTCTGAGAACTCACTCCTTGTTCTTCAGATTGACTATAGTATTAAAATTGTTATAATATACAGGGGTTTTCATTGGGAAATACGCATACATTATGAATAGATAGTGACCACCATTATTGTTTATAATTGTTGTTAGGGATTTTCTCGCTGCAGAGAAAATATATTTAAAATTGACATTTCTGGGTGGAACTTTTACTGAGCGCCAAGTTATTTAATATATTTTACTTCAATAATCTTTCGATGCAGCTGCAAAAGTTTGGGGAAAAACAAGAACAAGCCATATTGCTGTACTGCTAGCCTCAAGGCGATGGTTAAACAATATCAGTAGAATTCACAAACAGAAACATACTGGAGTAACATATTTTCAACTATGTTTTCTGGGGACAAGTGTACTCTGACCGCGACCTTCGTCTGTTGTTCCTTGTCGCGAAAATTGTGTGTTTGGGTGAATATTAATACTAGTATACAATGACAATATTTCAGTGGCTACAATCTATTCAATAGCGATTATATTGCATCAAAGTATTCTTAGTAGAGTGCTCTTAAACACTTGAAAAGAGTTATTCAAAACATCCAATATACCCGCTCTATTTAAAAACTCTAGAGATCTGTCCATAAAAGAATGTCTACCATAATTTGTTCTATGAAAATTAATGGAAACTAAATGATTTTGCTGTAGTGTTCTTTGTGGCACTGCAATGTTTATTTTAGACTGCAAAGATGAACACAAGTTGTAACGCTACAACTTCATGTGAATTAACGTTTATTTACTTTTACTAAAAAAAAAAAAAAAAAATGTTTTTTTTTGAGTAAATAAACTATATTATTATTATTATATTATCATACATAATCCTTATATTGTCCAGAGTAAGCAATTTATTAGTTTATGTAGGTTAAGAGAATAGTCATGATCAGCAATAAGATCCATGTTAAACCTATAATTACAATATCTCAAGAATTTTTTTATTCCCTTAAGTAATGACTTATGAATGTTATACTGAGGCGTCCAAATAATTGAACCATATTCAAGTTGTGATCCGACCAACCCAACATACACTGACTTCACAGCTTCCAGAAAGAGTTCACAATCCTAACATCCTTTGGGACTTAACCGCTTAATTGATTGATATGCTCACTCAAACTTAGTTGAGAATCAAAAAGTATTCCCAAATCCTTAGCTAATTCTTTGCCATTCAGCACATGACCATCTACTGAATAAGAAGATGGGATCTTATTTTTCTTTTTACTGAAAGCATTTTTCAAGATTTAGATCCAATAAGTTTAACTTACACCAATCAGACAAATTATCTAGAACCCTTTGAAGTAAACTAATATCAAAATTATTCAACCATTAAAAATTCACAATGCTATATACAATCTTTGAGGTCGTTGACAAACAGGCAAAATAGCAAAGGAGAACGATGCCCACCCTGAGGAACCTTAGACTTTACATCGATATCTTCTGACAAAAAATAGCCAATTTTTACCATCAATCTTTTCTCACTAAGAAAATCATGTACCCATTTTGCTAAACTCAATCAACAACCAGTGATTAACTCTGTCAAATGCCTTGGAGGCATCAATCTGATACCCCCTCTCCAAGGTATCTGACAGTTTATTATTATATATAAACAGATTGGTTACCATAGAATGACCTTCCCTAAAGCCATGCTGCTCATCAATTATAATCTCTCAACACTGCCAATTCAAATAGTTATACATTAAACTATCAACAACTTTTGGGATTGAAGGCTGTATAGATACCCTATGATAGTTTTTAATATCATTTCTATACCCTGATTTAAATATAGGAGGAACAAAGCTTTCTTTCCAAACAGCTGGAATTACACCAGTAGTCAAAGATATGTTAAATAACTTGCACAAAGAATGAGATAATGAATATCTACAGATCTACACTGCTTCAACACCAAATTATGGATACAATTAGGACCAATCATTAATTTATTAGGCAATACCCCAACTTTTCAAATACCTTAGCCACACTTATAACTGGACAGTTAATATTAATTTGTGGTAAAGATTTTTTAGGAGGTATCGCATTTGAATTTGAGAAGACTGTAGCAAAGTGATTAGCAAAGACATGTAGCCATTAGATTATTTAGATTCATATTTTTTTGGAATTTCCAAAAACTTCTTGGGTTCGTGGTCAGATCACTATTTAATGTGTTTAAAAGAGAAATCAACCTCCTTAAATCACTAGAAAAGTAAGAAGGGAAATTGGATGATTTAAATCTTTTCTGTGGAATGAAAAACTGAGAAACATAGTTTAGAATTTCATAAAACTCCGAAACAATATCATTTATATCACTATTATTGAAAATAAGACCCTAATCTATTGAAAATAAATAAGCATTTATAGCCTGATTATTACCATTTTTAAAATCAAAGTACAAACCCTCTACCTTAAGTGGATCTATCCTAGCATTCTTTAAAATGAAGCTACAAGAGTATGAAGTATGATTAATAGTCACTAATAATAGGGTCCAGCGATTTAAAACAATCAGTGGAATGGTTATTCGTAAACAGTAAATCCAAACATATGTTTCGGCTGTTCGGAACATCGCTCATTTGGTACATATAAAAGCCATACATTTGTGCCAGTTGTAAAGCAGATTTATTTGCTGGACATCTCACTTTTACTCCATTATCGCCATTCAACCACTGTGCCTCAGGCAAATTAAAGTCCCCTATTATGTACAGCTTAGAATTAGAATAATCAGCACAGATTTGTTTAACTGTCAGACAGTGATCCCAGAACATATCTTCAGACGATCTAGGAGATATATAAGTACCTCCTACAATAAATTCAGCACCCAGATATTTACATAATACAAACAATTGCTCCAAGTTTGACTCGTAGTTTCTGACAATATGATTTTTTACCAATATCAGAACACCGCCCCCCCCTCCTCTTTGCTGTAATTTGTACATTACGGTCCGCTCTAAATATGTTGTAGTTACTGCAACATAGTTCCTCTGAATAGATATGTTCATACTACCAGCTTTCTGTGAGAATAACAATGTCATAATTTTAAGAATTTGTTACTAAAGTCCGAGATTTTGGTACGCATTCCACTAACATTTTGGTAGTGCATTAGTAATGAGGTATTATCTAGTTTTTTTTCCTGCCGGTCGGCAATTTTTATAACCTTGGGACAACCATTGATAGCAAAGCTCTTATCGTTCCCTTCATTTTCAACTCTAGTTCAGCTAGTGCTTTCTTAAATTGTTCCCTCTGTATTGAAGTCTGATCAGAGTTTAATGAGGATATTTTTAAATTTGATTTGAAATAAGGACCTGTTGCGCCAAAACCGAGAAACTTCAGTTTCCTGTGTCAGACTTGAAAAATTACAGAAAAAAAATGTAATGAATAATATCTATTAACGTTTGCACATCTTCCAGTGAATCACCGTTTATTTATCCCGTTTATTCCAGGTCTCGCTCTAGAGGCAGTAGAAGGAAATCGCCGTCGCCAAGAGCTGTGAGAAGAAGAAGCAGAACCAGAAGCAGAGACCGAGATAGAAAGAGAGACAAAAAACCGACCGATAGACGCGATAAGGACAGAGAGAGAAGAGATCGCGAGAAAAGGTCTAGATCGAGGGACAGAGAAAGAGATAAAAAATCTCGGTCAAGATCGCGATCAAGCCGTTCTACGAGGTCACATTCGAAAGTGCCGAGAAATTATGACGAGGAAGAAAAAGGATTTGACACTGATAAAGATAAAAACAAGGAAAAGGAGGTCGAGTTGCCGGTAGAGAAAGGGTCGCCAGAGAAGTCTGATAATATGGATATTTCTAATTCTCCTTAGATATATTATAGTTTGCGGTGTTTCTATTTGTTTCAATAAACGTGATAATTAGAGCTAATTACTGTTTTTTTTATTCCTATACAATACAATATGCAAAACTATAGAACACAGTAGTGGTTGCTTGTCCTAACGGGCCAAGGGCTGTGGCATTAACGCAAAGTATGTACGTCAATATTTATTTTTTAAGTTCAATGATTATTACAATAATTGTCAGCTAAACGATGCATATATAAATTATTTATCAATATGTAATTTGATACTGACGAAAAAATTCGTGTTGTGTTACTCGAAAATCCAGGGCCGTATTGTGGGGTGAGGCTACCGCTTAGGGCGGCAACAATCTAAGGTCGGCATTTCGGCCAAAGTTTGTGTAATTTTTTTAAAAGTAATAAAAAAAGTCTCGCCAATAATTTTTTTTTAAAATGTTGACCTTAAAAAATTAACGTTATTTTTTACGAAATTTAGTAAAGAAAATAGCGGCTGCTGTATCTGATACCCCTATTCAAATTCATTTGCGTCACCGGTGTCGGCGGGAGATACATAATTTTTAAATCAGTATACTGTACCTGCAGCTTAACTCAAATTGTACACGATGTATAGTTTGCCCTGCTGCAAATTGTACGAGCCGTGTGTTAGAAATGACTGACTTTCTTGGTGATGAATACGAAACATGGTAACGCACTGCACCTTTAAATAGTGTTTTTCATCATGACTAACGATAAACTTGTTTTATTTATATACTTAACTGAGGAAAATAATTCGAAGAAGAAGAAGAGTTAAAAATAGATAATAGGCCTGAAGATGAGGTAGATACTTTGAAATCGGTCTCTACTAAAATTAAGCTTCCTAAGTAATCTCGACAAAGGTCTATTAAGGATAATCTCTCGGGCCAGCAGAGATTAAAGCACAAGTCAAAACTGATTACAGGAAGAACAAAAAATCGAGTAGATAGTAACTGATTAATGTATTGTAACCGGCAACCCCCCGGTCGCCTCTTAATTATTTAAAAGCCCGTATTTTTTTAACTAGATCCTCCCGTCCCCTTTGTGAAATTCAAACTAATTCATACTTACTGTACTTGGCCTTTTTACTCTAGTAGTAGTGATCATCTAGTTAATTAATTGATAATTTATACCCACGTTGTGATAATGAATTAAGATAAACCAGGATTCGATCCAAAGTTTGATACAAATTTGTGAATTAAATAATGCTCAAAAATATATTTATCTTAATTTATTTTTGTTCTCAAATAAACTGAGTATCTACAATTTTTTTTTAATACTGGGTAATGAAAAATTGTAATTCTCACCGAGACCTCACATGATGTGACCCGCCCAAACAAACAGGCCACTGGCCATCAAATATATATTTGAAAAATTCTTGTGGATATACAGCAGACGTCCTCAGAATTGCACTATCTTTAACAATTTTTGATTTCGTCGTTTCTTTGTTATATAGGTGTATTTACTGAGATGCAGTCGTTGCAATAAGACCCCAGACAGCACACCAAATCCTTTGGATATCTACTGGATATCCCAATATCGACTGAATGTCCAGTCCATGGTGGATATCTATTTTATATCCATGAGATGTAATTTATAGACATGGAAATGTCCATAAATAATAGTAATTATATAACAAAATATTAAAAAATTACGCTATTGTGACTAATAGTACCGTTTAGATCAGCCATACTCAACCTGCGGCCCTCCAAGCTTTTCTTTGCGGCCTGCAACACTATTAAGAAGGTGCTTTTTACAACTACTATTGGTTTCAGTTTTTAAAATCTTGAGCGAAACGTGAGAAAACATTCATCGTTCGCTGCGCTAAATAACATGTTTGGATCATGTGGTTACTGCAAAAACAAGATAGTTCCATTGTCGGTATTTTTGAGTTAAGTACGGCATAAACAAGACTAGTTTGAACGAAGTCAATATTGATGATAAACAGGTGGCCAATAAAAACTAACTCCATATTAATACATTTACAATATGTACAAACAAGATGAGTGGCATTTATACCGAAATATAGTCATAACATTGTGTTCAATTGATAAGAGTGTACCAAAGCCCGTTAAGAGACATGTAACTTATTTTTGCTAAATGTATTTAGTCCGAGTCCTAATATTGTTTCTGCCAAAACAAGATAAAGACCAGAACACTTATTTTTGTTTAATGTATTTGTTGAAATACTTTTGCCCAAGCCATTTGTTTTGCCTAGAGCTGTTTCTGGTCTTTCTCGATTGGTCCGAAATTGACAAGGTGATTACGTCGCCCTTTCTTTCTATGATACAGCTAACCTTCAAAAATCAATAGATGATAACACGTGATGTCCGAATCGCTGTGGTGAATGATTGATTGGTCAAGCTGTAACGAGTTATTGGTCAAGCTGCAACTAGTTATTGGCCAAGCTGTAAAGAGCGGGAATGCTGACGCTCATCTCCATATTGTTTGCACGTACTTTTTAAATCACCGAAACAACAGCTTTTCGCAATGCTTGAAAAACCCAAGCCATATCGGCAGAGGGATGCCTGAAAGGGTGAAAAAAAAAGCTCTGAAAATACTTACAAAAAAGTGCAAGATATTAGTAACACCAAAAAGAAAGATGTACTAAAACTTTGCAAATCTGGCGCTACATCTAATGAATTTCACGAGTATTATCACAATCTACCTGTATCCAATAATGTTAAATATACAGTTCCTGAACCTTCCACAGAAGATAGTGACACAGACATCGAATATTTTGACCTGTACAGTGCACATGCACATGGATTATTGTGTGCGAACTCAACACGATATTTATCGAATAGTAAGAATTGTAGTCTGTCGAACGAAGATAGGCGTCTCGATACGTGCCGTATTGAAAGATGAGAATACAACTGCTTTATCAGCTCAAATAAGCCAAGTGACTTTTTCTTTTTGTTACCAATCGATAGATTCTTAATTTATATTTTGTTAAGACTAATAATTATGTTTTAAATACCTTTTTTTATTGGAATTATTGTTTATTAAACAGTTCAAAGCTTTAACTGATTTTTTTATTCAATTTTAAACTTTTGAAAAGCGTTTTCTCGAAACTCTAAAAATGTGAGTTACCTTGTTCTTGCAGTAACCCGACGGGATATATTTATGTTTTATTTACTATAGGTTCCCACTAACTAATTTTAAATGGATGATCTAAATAAAGGGTATATCATGCAAAAATATTGCGGCCCGTGTAACATACCAAACATACGTATGTGAAGGAAAAAAAGGATGAGTATGACTGGTTTAGATATTTAAAATTAAAATTTTAAAGGTGTATTCAATATCCCATGGATATCCACTAAATATATCAAAGTCTAGGCGCGAACGCAAACCATGGTGGATATCCACTAGATGTATTTTTTGGAATATAATATGTACCTAAATATCGGAAAATATGTGAATTGATTTAATAATTATTAAATTACTTAAATATTACGCCATGTGATAACTAAAAAAGCATGTAGGTATGGTTTATAGTGAGTTGTTATCAATATCCCACAGATAAATAATATTGGCAATGAACGCGAGCGCAGGTGCGGATATTTTCTGCCCTCACAGGTGCCATCGGTCATTTTATATTTTGTTTTCGTTTTGTTTGTGTCGTGTGCATGAGTTTCATTTGATAATTTTTGATTAAAAGGAGGTAAGTAAGCTTTAAAACCTTAATTTATTAGTGTAAAAGGTTGATAGACTTTAGTTAAATAAGACTATAGTTACATTCACGTTATTAATATTGTTAAGTTGGTTGTATGCAATGTACGTTAAAATCCGTGTCCTTTTTAGGTATTTCACAACTAGAAATTCATTTCGTTTTTACAATACCCTATTTTATCATAATTAATATGGATGTTATTTTACTTATTTCATGTGATTATTATTGTTTGTGATTCGGTTTGGTTTTTATTGTTTAATGGTTGTTATAATTAATTAGAACGAGGCATTTTTTTCACTGGTTAAGGTAATCTTATTACATCTGCCCTGTATTCAATAGCATGCATGAAGATTTTAACAAGTAAAGTTAGGTTATGTTTAGTTGGACCAACATTTTAGATAAATAAGTATAATATATACACAGATCCAGGCCTTTTAAATTATTAGTTAGTGTTATATATTGTATAAGTGACACTCTGTACAAAAGGCTTTTTCAGACTTCATTTTCGTTTTGGGTATAGCTTGATTTAAAATATAGTTTCACTTTTTGAGGAATTCTACAACAGTCTTTTTTTCAGGAAGAAAATTCCAGTTGAAATTGTGGCGCCAATATAATGTGTATGAGTGATTAGGTTTAGGTTTTCCTTGGCTGCGGGTACTATGTTAATTCGTTAGCTGAAATGTAATATGTTATTTAATATAATAGTATGTTTATACTATAGTTTACTTTTTTTAAATATATTTATATAGCCTGCTTATAATATTTGTCTTTGTTTTATCTAACTATACTTAATATAACAACAATAAAGAATACGATTTATTTGTAAGATGCTTGTATGTTAGATAACTCGTGCGTTGTAATCAGTTTAAAACTTACTTCACATATTCAATGATATTTTGGTCTTTTTTTAGGTATGGTGTATACTATTCAATTGTAAAAATAAAATGTTGATACTCTTTCTCTCTACCTATGCCGTGTAGCATCAAAAATAGTTAACACTAGAATAGTAAACTTTGTATGGGTGTATACCTATACCAAATTAAAAATACAGAGCGTTCCGATGTTAGGCTACTGAAATGCTGATTTTGTTCATATGGAATGTTTTTAGATTATGTAGTAAATTGTTCCACTTATCTTTAAAAAAAAATTAATGAAGTATTAAGTATATCTTAAATATATCAAATAATTAAACATCTTTAGGATCCCAGACAGCACAAAAATATTGCATGAATATTCAATGCATATCTCAACTGCATACTGCTATATTCCATGGATATGCCATATCCGCCATGGCATATAACAGGAATATTGCAGGAATATTCAAGGTCACCATGAAACATATGCCCACGATATGTTTTTATCTGCCAAAATATATGTATGGCATATTCTCTGGATTTACTGAGGATATCTATGTATGCCTAAATTCATGGTATTTTGGATATTCATGGCATATTCAATTTTTTTTTTTGAAATGCCGTACCATAATTTAGAAAATAAAACCCATACTTAAATACAAAATAAATTTTATTTTAAAAATAAAGCAAATTTAAAAAATATAAAACAATACATACAAAAAACTAAAAATTTTAATTTATTTGCTGAGGTTCTTCACGTACTTTTCTCCTAAAAAAATTATATATATAAGATATGTATTATGAGACATTTATAAATTAGTTACATTTTGATGCTTTTAATAATAAGTGTTAGAATTGAGATGAAAATATCAGTAAAATAGAAATATTTCAAAATCTTGAGACAAACATTACAGTAATACTTACTTCTATAGCATCTTTGGGTCACTTTAATTATAGTAAAGGCCTCTATATTTACCGTTGCCATTTGTGTACTGTGGATTTTCCTACACATCTCTAAAAAAACAAAAATAGGTGTATGTAGTGCTTTGTCCGCAATTTTATTACGAATTGCCCATATTTTGATTTTCTCTAAACACTTTTATAATGATCAGTTACTTTATTACTAAAAATAGGTAATTCATTAGATTTAGATGTCCTTGAATTAATATTATTCTATACAAAGAAAGATGTTGAAATAAACTCAGGTCCTTGAATTTAACACGAGGTTTTTCTTGTTGAAAAGAATAATGGTATTTCCTCAGAAGATTCAGTAAGAAGCTTACATTTTACATTGATCTATCATTATTTGAGAACAAAACAGACTCGTCTACCAATTGATTTACACTTCTTATAAAATATTAATGATTTTAAACATCACACTGATACTACAGAAGGACCATATAATCAATCAGACTTACCCCTTAAGTGGGCATATCGTGAGAAAAAACTCCATCACATCACGCATTCACGTCTCTAGCAAATTTGACATTGGTTGTGTGTCATATTCTTCTTCGTTTTTTTCTTTGATAGCCTTTACCGTTTAGAATATTTGACCAGGGACATGAATAAAAAATATTCCTCACAATCTAACTTCCCGTGTAACAAAGACAATAGGCTAGATTATGAGTAAAGCCAATAAGACACTATTAGGTAATTTTTACTACCAACTACCAACTGTCTTAATTCAGTTCTCGGAATCAACATCATTTTCAAGTACTTGCTTTAATAAGCCGTCTTCCAGGATAAAGGAGTCCCACTGAGCCCAATATGATTTAATTACTGGAGAGAGTTTCAATTCTTCTTGCCAAGTAGGTCGACGATTTTCCTCTTTCCATTCTCTTATCTTCTTTAAAACGGGATCGTTCTCTTGTTCTTCCCTAAGTTTGACAGGGGCCCACTCATCGCTGACAACCGACGTTTTTCGTACTGTAACTTCTTTAAAAGATGCGGCCAACCCTTTTCCAATCAGAGTTCCTTGACCAACACCTTCATTGCACTTCGGAAGTTCCGCCATGACAGACGTTGCTTTCTCTACAGTTCCTTGCAACCGCCTTATGCCTTGGTTTCTTTGAACACTTCGTCGCGGTGAGCGTACAGTCCGTAAACCGTCGCGTTTTGACGATTTTATCCAACCAGAGTATTTAAATGGGAATGGTTTTCTTGAATCCGCTTAGCTGAGCAGGACGGCGTCATGCCGCTGATTTGTCGCGAAGAGTCGGTTGATATCTGTTTAGTTTGATATCAGCGGAATCGTCGGCGTGTGCGGAGACTATATTGTTATTAATTTTAAAACAATGAGTGACAACTTCACACATACAGATGACATCATGACTTTATTTTTAGGTTTCTTGTAAATTATGTCCTTTATGAAACTCAACACGAATTCAAAAAGCTTATTTTCAAACAATTTACAAATGAATACTATCCCAGACAGAACACGACATCTTAAAGACGTCTTTTTTATGTCGGGAGTTATGACTGAACGCCTAAAGACCTAAAAAAGACGTTGTAAAGACGTCTTTATAAAGACGTCTTTTAGAACACATAAATAGACGTCTTAAAGACGTTTTTTGAATGCCTATCTATTTAAAAAACATAAAAAATAATGGTAACATTAAAGAAAGTACTGGCTTACTTGTCGTTTCTAATTTCACAAAATATAAATTTAATTTTTTTTTAATTTACATAATTTACTTATTTTTTTTATTTATTCACGAGCATTTATTCATTAGAGTAAGTAAATATTTGATAACATAAAAATAATAATAATAATAATAATAATAAATATAACTCTAAATAAAATTAACAATTAAAACATAAGACAAATTGAATTACGCGCTCTTTCACCTTGACCGGAATATGGTTCAACGATGGAAGAGAATGTTTTTATTATGCTTTTTCTTTTTTTAACAGTAGAATTTAAACAAGGACGTGTATCTGAATGTGAGTATTATTGGGGTTCCGTGGTTCGTGGCGTTCTGCGTTGTCATTTGTCGTTGATGTTGAAGATGAAAGCCGAGAGGTTAGTTTTTGTTGGTTATTCGTTGATTTTTTTATTTGTGTCTTGTGCCGTGGATTACTGTGAATTTATAAGCATAAAAGTTTACTGCATATACTAAAAAACCAAATATAAGAACGCTTATTAGTGTTTTAAGTACGTCTAGGCGTCTAGAGCTGACTTAGAAGCTTCATCGGATGTAAATATATCTGAATTAGAGTTGAAAGTACAGGAAGATTGCCATTCTTTGACCACCCTTAACCCACACTATCTACCTGCTATCTACTGAAAATCCTATTAAAGCGAATTTGACAGAGTGAGCTATAATGCATAATATTTTACACAGCGCAGTTAAAATTATTGCTACCCAGACTGGCTCAGGGTTCAGAAGAGCATCCGACAGAAGATTAACCACTAATGGAGGAAGAATAAAAAAAAAACAATAATTTGTGATATTACTTTTTTTAACGAAATGTTTCAGTGTTTAGTTAATAATAATGTTTATAGAAAATATGTTTTATTTTGTATAGAAGGAATTTACAGAAGCTTTTAAAACTAAACCCGAGAGTACGTCTTACCAATGTCGAAAAACAGACATATTCAAGATGTCTTAAGAACGTTACCTTTTGTAACATCAGACGTCTTAAAGATGTCTTTGTGCTGTCTGGGATGGGATCTTTTAACCTTGGGGATCCCATGTTATAAATAATATAGCGGTTTGTAAAAGGGTATACATTAATATAATAAATAGACAATTCCGTCATGACAGAAAATTATATATATGACATTTCTTTTTTTAATAAATATTAGTGCTTGGCAACCGAGGTCGTCAAGTAGATAGATAGGGTGCACTTAAATCCTGCCTCCCACTAAGCTGCCTTAATAGGTAATATTGATATGTGTGGCATGGGTGTGACATGTATCAATATATTATGAGTTGGAGTTAGTATGTAGTGCTTCCAAAAGTTTTTTTTTTTATTTGTTTTAATTATGTTTGAATTGGTTGATCGTCAAAATATAATAATATAGTTGGTTGTAGTAAAGTATTTTTAATAAATAATAAATATATATTTAATTTTATTATGTATATAGAAAATGACCAATTGGAAAATGAATAAATTAATGGCAAATGTAAAATATTGATTGAATCCAAAACTATGATGGTGTTTGTAGACCATATGTAGTTTATTAGATTCTGCTTAATCAATTAAAGAGGCTTTAATAAGCGATTGCTTCGCTATGTTAAGGCTCTTTCGATACACGTTTGACCATTCTTTTTTAATAGAGTAATTGTTATTTGAGTCAATGAATATACTCATGTAGGAAATTACTAAGTGATAATTGTAAATTGTATATAAATACATGGACGATCAATATATATGTTTTATGTTTGTATTTTAATTTTTGATATTCTTGCTTTCGTGTTGTTTAATAATGATTAATAGTTTGGTTTTGAAAATGTTTTTGAATTGAATGTTAATTCTAATGACTTTATTCATTGTGTGGCAGTTAGTGAAAGGAGATTAAACTCACCCTATACATCGGATGTGTAAATTAAGGTTTAAAAATTTTGATTTTGTTAGTCCTGCTGATCCTGATGCTGCTGGTGTTCTCTGATACTGCTGTTAGCTGCTACTCCTTCGGCTGCTTCCGCTGTTAATTAAGCGGTGTGGAATCATAGGTACGGATTCTATCGGGGTCACCAATTGTGGGATCTTTTAACTTTGGGGATCCCATCTTGTAAATGATATAGCGGTTTGTAAAAGGGTATATATTAATACAATAAATAGACAATTCCGTCATGACAGAAAATTATTTATATGACATTTCTTTTTTTAATAAATATTAGTGCTTGGCAACCGAGGTCGTTAAGTAGATAGATAGGGTGCACTTAAATCCTGCCTCCCACTAAGCTGCTTTAATAGGTAATATTGATATGTGTGGCATGGGTGTGATATGTATCAATATATTATGAGTTGGAGTAAGTATGTAGTGCTTCCAAGGCGCTACAAATACCTCTATTTAAATTGGGTCAGCTAAAAACATTAACAAAAATTTTTTTTTCTAACTTTAATTTCAGCAAACTGTCTGTAATATTGGTTTTCTCACATCTCGTGTTCTATTGCAATAATAGCAAGACCACAAAGTCGATTTTGTGTGATTGTGGTAATCCTTTCTCAGGTAGCGACAGTTACTGGAAGCGTTAAAAGGATACGGATGGCTATATTTAAATTGAGAGCATAATTCAATTTTGTTATAAATTGAAGTACTTTTTAGGAGTTTTTTTTTTTGTTTAGAGGAGAAGATACAATGACCAGTTCGTCAGCTAGCTCTAAGCCATTTATATCACTATTATCTTGGTCAGTTAAAACGTTCTCAAGTTTTTTGCAGTATGCTATTAGTCCGTATTTATAAAAATGAAGCATTTACTTTCAAGTAAAAGGTAGAAGCAAAAGGTAGAAGTAAAAGGTTTTGCTACAATTCGTATTCATAATCTCTACCTTTTCCTTGCAAGGAAATGCTTCTGATAAATGAAGTAAAAGGTACAGAGATTAGCCGATATCGATTTCGATAACTTTAAACTTGCAGTGTGCAATCAACGTGTGTGTTCTGTGACAGTGTTTATTTTGTTTTATACTTAAAAACTATTCTCAAGTGAACTGAGGTGTAGTTGATCCTAATTTATTTGTGCAGTGTTGAAAGATAAAAAAATTACAATGTCTGGTACAGATAGTGAACAAGAAGGTAGCGAAGATGTGACTAGCGAGATGATGTTTATCGCTGAAAGAGTCGTAGCATTTCCAGAGATTCTCGAGAAATCTCAAATTCCAGCAATGAAAAAGAAGAAAACTGCTGCACTAACTCAAATCGTTAAGGAATACGTGACCCTGTTTAATAAAGAGATGGAAATTAAAGCTTTCATGAAAAAAGTAAACAATATGAAAACACGATTGAAAAATAAAACAGATAAAAATAAAACAGGGAACAAGCCCATTCGCCTTCTGTCCTGGGAGAAAGTAATGTTGACGGCCATGGATGCAGACGTAAATCCTGTACTAAGTCGGGTACCAGGTAAGAAATACTTTCATGTTCACCATTAGTACGTACTTACTATGTATATTTTTATTAGGAGCTCTTGCAATTGGTGTGCCAACTGAACCTACTTTAAGTGATGGCATTATGACGGAAAGTGATGCCCATCAGATGACTGGAGTGGTAGCTGACAAAAAGCGATCATACATATCAGCTGCTGCAAAAAAATTAGCTCCGAAGCCTACATTTGTTCGTGAAAAACCAGAAGAGTCTGATGAGACGAGGCAGTTAACGACAACCCAGCTTCAACGATTAGTTTTAGTTGAGCAACTGAAAGTTGCTCGTCTTCAACAACAATATTTTTCCGCCAGGCTACAGAAATTGGACGAGACATCCAACAAAGAACCTTCGAAATGGTATGTTGACGTGGGAGATAAAACTTACTGTAATCTGTAATATATCTAAGTATATAAAATTTATTTCAGAGAATACAAAATAAACGATTTCTTTGCGCGTAAGTTTATTTTTATTTTAAGCAACTATAACTTTGTGGGTTCTTAGTAAACAATATTTACATAGCATCAGTGGTGGCTTGTCCATAAGTGCACTGGTGCTCAGCACTACTAATAATTTTGTATAAACTGCATATTTTTTATTACTTTTCAATAAAACTATAGAATTTCTAATAAACCATGGTGTATTAGAAATTCAATAGTTTTGTTGAAGTGTTTGTTATGTCAAGACGTAATAAAAAATATGCAGTTTATACAAAATTACTGGTAGTGCTGTGCATAAAACGAAAGGATTTAAACATTATAAACCGATATTGTTATTAGTAATAAGATGAGCCAATTCTTCTCGCCGTCCTTGTCCCTGTGCGCGAATAGCATCTACATTTTCTTCTTCTATATATTGCAAGTCTTGTTGTTCCTCTTCTTCATCTTCTTAAAAATCTGCATCTTCTAGTTGCTTAGCTATATTGTGTAACACAGCACAAGCAATTATAACTTTTGAAATACTGTTAAATTTCACTCTGCATTCACACTTCAGAATAGGAAATCGCCGTTTCAGTTGCCCAAATGTATGCTCAATCACAACTCGCTCTGATGTAAGCAGCCTGTTGAAGGCTGTCTGATATTCCTCGTGGGGGTTGGGGTAGGGAGTCATGAGACACGACATTATACCATACCCACTGTCACCTAATAAGACAGTGTTTCTTGTCCTTTTCATGATTTCACACACTGCCGAATTCTTCCATATACGAGAATCATGAACTGATCCAGGCCAACTTGCATCTATACTAGTTATAACACAATTCTGGTCACATGTAACCTGCACATTAATACTGCTAAAACCTTTTCGATTTATATATTCGTTTCCAAATTGGGCTGGCTTTTCAATACGAATGTGCGTGCAGTCAATAACCCCAATAGCTGTTGGGAAATGGAACCTGGTCAACCACTTCTCTTTGGCCCGCATGATTTGATTTTCTGTATTTGGGAACCGGATTCATTCGCCAGCCTCATGTACAATCCGTAAAGCACCTTATGAAATATTCTGGACACTGTGGGTTGTGTACATCCCAATTCTTCAGCAATTCCGCTCTGGAATCCAGGGTTTGCACAATAACGCAGAAATACTTTCATTTTATGCACAGGTGACAGGGCTGCTCCACGAGTTTCGGGATCTGCGCAACGAAAGTGCTCCGCCAACCACACCACATTCTCCTCCTCAAATCTAAATAACGTTTTGAAATCTGATTCACGTGGCGTACGTCTTGGTTTGTAGTATTTTCTGGTACGTAAATGTACCATATTAGCCATAACAAACACAACTCTGGGACCACACAAACAAAGATCACTTAGACAAGACTTTCCAGATAGATTTTAACACACGAATACACAACTTTTTATGTTACTTGCTGTATGATGGCTGGGCAACTACTGAAAAGAGTAATAAAAGTTGATGCGAACCTAGATTCCTTTTTTAGAAGCAAATCCTTTAGTTTTTGAGCAAATGCTTCTTTTTATAAATACGAAAAACGTAAAACCTTTTACTTTAAAGCAAACCCCTCGAAGCAAAACCATATACCTTGAAGGAATTGTTTTAATTTTTACAAGCAAAAGGTAAGGCTTCTTTTTATAAATACGGGTTATTATCTGGCTTTTAGGTACTTGTTTTGAGTAGTAAATATCATAAAAACATGAACATTTTTCGAGTGATCTTCCAGAGCGTAAAATCTTTGCTCCAAAGCATTTAGGGCTGTATCTAGACCAAGATAATAAAATTCTATTTTATACCTACTTTTCTTTTTGATCTATGATAGGTTCCTCTACGTTTTCTTAATCAAAGTTTCTTTTTCGATGACGGATTCTATGCCTAGCTGTTGCTTCAAAAGATGTTTCTACATTCTACATCAATTTCTGCCGCCATTTCACCCGCATCCACGAGTAGTTGATCAAATTGATTTTCTCTTAAATTGTCAAAAAAATTCTGCAAATTCTTTAAAGCCCTAGTGGTAGAAGGAATATCATAATCATAAGTTTACTTACAGGGTTGAGGTGGTTAGAAAGAGTAAACCAAACAGAACAAAAATTTGAACTGTTTAATTTGCGTAAGTAAACCAGACGCTTCATCTCTAATTGCAGCATCAATATTTGGATCATATATAGAAAAAAGAGCTTCATCAATTGTACCTATTTAGTATCTTAAAAGGTTTAATGGCATCAATTCTGATTTCCCACCTTGTATCGCTGAGTGGTTTCAATGTTGTACCCGAGAATACCGATCAAGGAGAAGCGACAGCTTGGTGTTTTTAGTGTACCGTTTTGTAACGCGCATGTGCGAAACTAAGTTGTGTACAATGAACTGGAGTGGGGTAGAATGCTTGTCAATAGGCTTGAGATGCGACTCTATGGGCAAAGACAGGTTATTTTTCATCTCACTCGGGAGTATTTATAACAACCATTTTCTATTTCACTTTGTTATTGTCTGATCCACCAGCTTGTGGATTGAACAATAACAATGTGAAACAGAAAATGGTTGTTATAAATGCTCCCGAGTGAGATGAGAAATAAAAATGGCTGCGCCCATAGAGTCGCATCTTATTCTATTGATACAATATGCACATTCGCTTTCTACCCCACTCCAGTTCATTGGTTGTGTATCACTCAAAATTATGTTCTGTCAAAGTCAGTCCAAGTTGTGTTTAGTACGTGAGCAATGTTAAGTGATATTTTTTGGTGTTTGTTTTGGGTAGTAATAAGATGAAGATTTTTACACACTTAGGTATTCTAATACAGATATAAAATGTGCCAAAAAAGTTATTGGGAAACTAAGAATTTTATCACATGCATACATATTAAGTATAATGATTTAATCATTTTTGACATTTTATTTTTCATATGTAGGTATTGTATTTTGTGAAATATATGTTTTTCATCTTATAAATAAATTTAATAAACAATGAACTGCAGATATTGTTTATTTTATTTTAAAATTATATTTAAAAAAATATAATAAATTCGCGTGTTTCAATTAGGATTGGTCAAAGTGGGCGAAATCCCTTTATTATGGCTAAATTGTAAGTTACAAGTATATCAATATAAAGATGTTTTGCCCATTCATATTTACATTTATTGAATGAATCATACTGGAGTTGATTTTGGAAATATTGGTGCATACTTAAATAAGTACTAATTCTAAAAATTCGTCTATGCACACATAGTACAATGGACGTCCACTTTAGATCTATTTGAGTGTCAGGACGTCCATATCCGGGCATCCAGTGTACGTCCGTTTATGCTAATTAAATTGACAGCTGAATATCGATACCCAGAGAACGTCTCTTTTTGGACTTAATTTTAAGTTTAGTAGTATTTTGACGTCCATCTTAGGTCATTATTTATTAAGCCTACCAGATAATACCCATCTATATATACTTCTTTTTTTAATATAACTGGTCATTAAAAATTGACAAATTAAATCTATTGCATTTCATTCTATCAGCGGAAGTTTGAAATCTGATTCAATTATAACTGTATCTAGTAAAAAGTTTTCAAGTGGTTCCTTGGTCGAGCTCGTCTAGCGATTGAAAGCGTAAAACGATAATGGATGTGTCGTGAGTTCGATTCCTGCGCAGGTCAAACAATTTTTAATAAAAAATAAATAAATGGTGTATAGCGGTTTGTGAAAATAATAAACAAATTATTAATAATATAAAATAGTGTTTGGTGAGTTGCGGTTCTGTAAAAAAAATGGGGATGTGGTCTCAATGGAAATATAATCCTGGACGTTTTTTGAATGTCCAGTATTCGACGTCCAAATATATTCCAGAATTGGACGTCCTCTGAATGGTCAAAATTGTGCCATTTGTATACTTCACTGGACGTCCATTGGATGTCGGAAGTCCAGAAAACTCATTTTTGGACGTCTAGACATCCAAAATTGTATATCGAATGGACGTCCAATGGACATATTTGTATTGTCTGGTCGGTAGCCAGGCCAGGTATTTAACTCTAAATACATAAACCTTAAGTGACATCTCGTTTAACTTGGCGAGAAAACATTTGTTTCTACAGAAATGAGTGATAAACTTGAAAGTCCTTTTAATATAATATAAATCTAGAAATTCTAAAAATATGTAAGTACGTTTTAAACCTAAGAGCTTTGAAAAAATATGCACATTACAAATATTTAGTTAAACCTCTCAAACTTAATATCTTTTTAATTGTTACCTAATTTTTTTTGGAACATTTAATTTTATTTACCTTATTTTTACTTAAGGAAAAGGTAATTTAATTTAAATATGGGGCTTTTATTACATTTTTAACAATAAATAAACCAAATATTGAACAAATTTTGTAGATAAATTATAAAATAATAAACGTCTTTTACTTTTATAACAAATAATTAATTTATTACATAATGAATTATATTTTGGTGCCGACATTTCACCATTGCTATTAACCCTAACTACTTCAATGTAATTAAATCACATTGTAACATTTGCGCATGGACTATAACAATAATTTCAGATAATTTGCCAAACTATTTCGCTCAGTGTAGAAAATAAGCATGTTTTCTCAGCGTACTAAGTTGTGTATCAATCAAAGTCATGCTGTGAAAAAGGTACATCCGATATCAAAGGCACCGACAGCTACTGTCGCTTCTCCTTGATCGGTATTCTCGGGTTATAATCTCAACAAGTTGAAGTAAAATTGACCATTTAATGCTGCGTTTGAGAATTCACATCGGATGCATTTTTTACATCTCGAGCGTTTTTTTATCCACATCGGACACATCTGTCCCATTACATTTACGTATACTGAATCACTTGATCAAAGATTTTTTACATCTCAGATGCATCCGATGTGGATTCTCAAACGCGGCATAAATGTCAACGCGGAAAAAGTAAATAAATCTTTTATACAGTATGGAAGAAGTTGGCAGCTTCTAAAGCGGACTTGACCATGTCATTCATTACATAATTTAAAGAATGGCTACCATATGGAACAAAAAATGCACGAGGGTTAATGTCTCGAATTTTTCTTTGGACGCCTGATCGTTCCCCTTTCATATTCGCGCCGTTATCGTATCCCTTCCCACGCATGTTTTCTAGTTTTTTCAGCTTAACTAATAAAATATCAAACATTTGTTGGCAGATAGATCTTTCGACTGGTAGAAAATCCAAAAAAATGTTCATTAATTTGAACCTCATTGTTTTCAATTGTAACATATCTTATAAAAAGTGGCATCTATGCAGTTTTTCTTAGATCAGGTGTAATATATTATTGAATAATACTTAGCTCTCCGAACCTGCTCCAATATAGTATTTCGCACGTTTCTTGATATGATATCTATCATTTCATTCTGGAGATTCTTTCCCAAATATGTTGCTCTAGAGTTGCTTCGTTTTTCAATATTCTTCTTACATGCTCTTCCATTATAGGATCGTATTCTGCCAAAATTGAACCAATTTCAAAAAATTGCCATTTATTATGCTCACACAATCTTTCTTCAGTACCCCTAAAATAAAGGCAGCTTTGACTTAACAATTTTATTATGGACACTATGCGACGTATTCAAGTGCTTTATTTCAGCGTTTAGGATCCGTTGTGCCTCGTTATCTATAGTTTTAGAGGTTTTTAGTCTACGCCGTGGCTAGCCACACGTTAAAAATCATGGTAGTGACGTCATGGATGTCACGTCACAGAATTCGCAGTATGACAGTTGTCTTTAGGTTAGTTTTGTAGTTATCAATCAATTTTTAATTTGGCTTATTTTGTTTGGGTAGAGGTCTACTAATGAGCATAATAAACGATATAGAACTCGAATTAAATTGTGGAATTGCATATTTTAAAGAAAAGAAAGTGGAAGAATAAGACAACCTTCTCTAATAATACACAATAACATAGTTTCTAGCTCTTGAGATACGTTTTCTTTTTGTTAACACATAATAAACTCCTTATGTAAGTAAGCTGTATTAAATCAAATGCCCTATTTACAAATACGAAATATTGGAAAATTTCTGATTAATGTAATATTAATATTTTATTAAACTCATTTACAAAAATTACAAATAAATCACTGTTGATGATTCTCCTAGTCATGGTGATTTGATTTTAAAATTGCTTGTTATGTACTGGTTTTTTAAAATATACCTGCCACAGTAGTAGAAAAATCTCAACTCACATACATATTAAAAGGAGATCATTCAAATACTAATGATCAAAATTTTAAAATTGAATAATTTAAAATTTTATCCCATACTAAGTTTTTACTTTGATTATTGGTTGAGAGTTGAGACAAAGCAGTTTTTTTAGGAGTAGTTAGTTGCAGTACATCTCAGTCTTAGCTGACTATTCCAAATTTTGTCTCGGGTACTTATTTTACCATATTTGTTCTACTTGTGATGAAGATAACTTAATTTCATAGATTTATCCAGTTAGCTCATATTCCAGATTTGTAATGAAATAATAGAAGGAAACAAAGATAACTGAAGGTATTATATTTATTTTTATTTATCTTAATCTTCTAGGTTTAGAACAAAAGATAAGTAAATATTAATAATGCTAAGATAGCACATTCAGAAAAGATTAATATAATGTAAATGTAGCCCTGCAAATTCTAGTCCATGATTTGGCTTGATTGAAATTATTAGTAATCATCTACAATCTTGCCAGTCCTACAGACTTCTCTGATAAACAGTCGGTTTGGTTTTTACTTTAGAAGATTTAGCAACTTTACGTTAACATAATAAGTAGGTACTAACTTTAGAGGCTTATTGTGTAAATGTTTCTATAAAGCCTGACATCAAACCTATTATTGTATTTACACTTCAAACACTAGGTTTATGTTAAAACTTTCAAGTAAATATGCAGGTTGTCCTATCTTACCAGTAACTAATCTTTGAGACAAGACAAAAAAATATGATGTGCCCAACACATACATGACTTTCCTGTAAAGTTATTAAAAATATTTTGAGTACGATCCATCTAATCAAAAACTGTTCAGAATATGAATTAAAAGATATTTTCATTGCCAATGAAAATACTTAAAAATTAAAATTTAGCAATTTTTTCATATTTATTTATTACAGTATATTTTAGATAAACTATATAACGAAAAATTATAGAAAATGACATCACAAACAACTTTTATTGAAAGAAATTTTTTCTATAATCATAAATAACAGAAGTATACCTTAATGTAGAAACATTACCACTATAAAGTATCTCCAATGCTAAGACTATGCTCAAAATCTAGTCAGCTCTCCATAAAATGGATTAAATCCTAAGTTCTCTTTATCTACTTTTAAGTTATTGTGGATAAAGACACACATACATCATTGCAAAAATGGGAAAAACTGATTTAAGGGACCCCAAAAACAAAAATCAATCGAAAACTCGAGGTGAAAAAAAAATCACAATTCTTATACTTTTCTTACTTAAACAGGAAAGTAAAAAATGTAGCTACATTCTTTAGAAATAACAAATTATTGTTTATCATAAACCATTTTTTAAAGTTGAATTTTTCTAAAAAAAATCTCGAAAAGGTATATAGGTAGATATTAAAATAAAATTAGTCCAGAACAATACTAGTACAATAAAGATAAAACAAAGAATATTTTGTATTATGGGCTCATGGAATCTATTACTAATTAAAAAGGGGAACTTTACATTAAAATACAAAAAAACTGCAAACTTATAATGAAAAAATAGATTTATAAAATATAGAACTAAATTAAGAAGACTTTTATTAAAGAAGCAAAGAAAAATACTTTCAAAATAAAATTTATAAATAAAAATACCTCTAAATCTTGCATAAACAAAGAAAAAATACTTATGGTAAAAATATTGTTAGTTTATGTAACACTTTTTTTACAAATGTTGATGATCATGTGCATTCAGAAATCTTATATCCTGAGTTCATGCCCATGCATGCAAAACATTCCTTGTTCTTTAGCCCGTTCGATCCATATTTTAATTGAGATGAGTAAAAAGTTCGAAATTTTACTAATGGAAAGCCTGATATTTGTTGCAATGTTTTGTATATAAATTGTAGAAGGTAATTTACAATTTACCTCCGTTTAAGGTTTGGCAATTTCTACTTGCAATCCTCGTTATTGTAAACACATTTTACAAATAAATCAAGATATTATGTAAAATTCTGCAACAAACTACATCAGCACATAAACGGTAATTGAATAGTAAGGTTATGTATTATATGTATCGAGATTCGAGAAGTAAACAAACCATGACGTCATGAGTGACGTTTTACGTGTGGCTAATTTTTCTTTTCAGGATCGGGGGACTCGCGGCAGGTTAACGTCTGGCTAGTCACGGCCTTTAGTCTATGCGAGAGTTCGAATAATAAAGATTGTGCCTCGTAGTGAATTTTAGTAGTCTTATGTGATTTTAGAATTTTACCAATATGTCTCCAGTCGTTACATCCATTAATCAATGATGTATTAATGACAGAAAAAAGTTTACCAGCCAATTTCTTAAAACTTGTTCTCCATTTTCCAATTTACTTTTGTAAAAGTTTGAACTGAATCTTCTGCTGAAACCATCGCTAGTATATTGTATAGTGATTCTACTGGATTCAACTGGAAAACTTTTTACAAATAGTATTCTGTCTGACTCTGAAATATGACTTAGTACACGGATCTGAAGTTAAAAGTGGTGGTGGAACTTTTTCTATTATTTCTGTTGGTAAATCAGATGGCTATTCAAAAGTAGCGTAGGATCTCGCGGTATAGCATTCGCCCTATAAGATAGAAAAGGCTAGCAAATCGTGACGTGACATCGACACTAGATACAAGTTTTGAACTCAGGCTTTTACGCGCTTCGCAGTACAGGAAAAAGTCGCTCGCGCTCTATCGCAGAGGTGGCGTTGCAGGGCACTGAGTTTCTTACGCACAATCGCAGAAGCAGCGTCGGATAATAATAAAATATAGGTAGATTAGATTAGGAGTTGGACGTTATTTGTCCTTGTCCACCGCGACCTTTTCAGATCTATTGTGGGACTCTGTTTGTTTTAGAGTATGTCGTCTAGCCTGGTCTTTTTTATTAGACTTAGTAGCTTTGACAGTGGCTCCCGCATGTAGTTGCATGCAATTGGCTTTTCTTCGCCCAATGTTAGAAACCTCATTCCAGCCATGCCTTCACATTGGCACAGGACGTGGAATGATATTTCCTCTTCTTCTTCATAGAACCTGCACCACATAGTTGCTTCTTCTGCTGGATTTATGACACTCATGTGCCTTTTGAGGCGACAGTGTCCAGTAAGAAGGCCTACTGTTATCCTAACGATTTGACGCTTTTGATCCAGTAGGTCTTTCGTAAACTTGGTCGATGGTTCCTTGATGAACTGTTTGGCTTGTCTCAGTCTTGGATAGTTGTTCCACCATTTCTGAGACTCTTTTTGCATCGATTGTTTAATGGATGCATTACACAATGCCTTAGCAACTTCACAGAAGGGTTCGGGGCCTGTCATGGCCTTATCTGAGCCTTCTCGGGAGTAGATGTAATTGGCCGGTTCTGGAAATGAGAAAGAGGTACAGAGAGAGGCAATTCGGTAATTAGTAATTATCCTAAGTACCCCCCACCCTTTGCGCAATTAGCAAGTACCTCCCAATTACATCATGTACTGTAATAAGTGCAATTGCACAGTAAGTACCACCCAATTACATCATGTACTGTAATAAGTGCAATTGCATAATAAGTACCTCCCAATTACCCACAGGGTATACATCTCATTACTCCATACATATCAAAGTGTAAGTACACCTTAGGTAGTAATTACTGTGTGCAATGTAGTGTGGTGAATGTTATCTAAGTGCCTCCTAGTGATTACTGTTGGCAGCACGTCCTTAGCTCTCGGCCGGCGTGCCTAGAGTGCTTAGCCTGCGTTAGAGACGATCGTGCTTAACCGAAATATCGAGGTAAGGGACTAAGAAGGGGTAGCCTGCGCCAGAGATAGACGCGCAATTAGCAAGTACCTCCCAATTACAGCATGTACTGTAATAAATGCAATTGCACAGTAAGTACCTCCCAATTACCATATACACGCCATACTGTAATGATTGTAATTGCATAATAAGTACCTCCCAATTACCCACAGGGTATACATCTCATTACTCCATATATATTAAAGTGTAAGTACACCTTAGGTAGTAATTACTGTATGCAATGTAGTGAATGTTATCTAAGCTCCTAGTGATTACTGTTGGCAGCACATCCTTAACTCTCGGCCGTCGTGCCTAGAGTGCTTAGCCTGCGTTAGAGACGGTCGTGCTTAACCGAAATATCGTGGTAAGGGACTAAGAAGGGGTAGCTGCGCCATAGATAGACGCGCCCAACTGAAATATCGAGGGAGGAGCTAAGAAGAGGTGGTGGAATTTTCTAGAGGATATATATATAGTAGGACCCGCATCCAAATCCGTACAAATATCGTTAGCTTTAAGCCTATCGGTAGTTCTATCATCTAATATCGAAATAATCATAAAAATAATAAACATCTATAAGTGCAATTGTGGTTTAACATATACAAGGGTAGATAATTTACGTCGACATCAAAATAAAAGTTGTAAGCTGATATCTAACCGCATCGGCGAATCATCCGGAGGTACGAAGAGATCTACTACTCCCAGTAATGATGTTCCACCTGAAAAAAAAAGCCCGGGTAATGCGAGTTCCACAAGTTCATACGCATCGCATCGTAGACTCAAAGGCCCATAATAGAAGATGTGAATCATGTAATGTAGATGTCCCTACCAATCAGATGACGTCGCATATGAGGAGTCTTGGGCATAAAGAAAAAGCCTGTGCAATTCATGCCGATGGTATATATTTAATTAAGAGCGCGTTTAAGTGCAGAATCGCAACTTACAGGCTTAAATGTGATGAAAAACATATAGATTATGTAACATTTTTTGATGCGATAAAATTAAGAGTATTGAAATTGTTAAAAGTTGTTCTGAAGGCCCATAATGCCATTAAAGTTAATGTAGAGGCCTTCGCTACTTATGCATTGGAGAGCCAAGATGTTTCTGAAATCAAATCTTTTAACAGCATAAATCGAATACTCGATTTGTCGACGGATTTGGATGCGGTATATGTAGACTTTAAGGATGCTGTGGTATCTCAAACTGCAGACTTTCAACATAAGGATTCAGGTATAATAGTTTTATAATTCATAGTATAGCGTTTACTAATATATTACTAATTGTTTCAGGTTGGACATTACGGGAA
The DNA here is from genome assembly GCA_927349885.1 of Psylliodes chrysocephalus. Lineage (NCBI taxonomy): Eukaryota > Metazoa > Arthropoda > Insecta > Coleoptera > Chrysomelidae > Psylliodes > Psylliodes chrysocephalus. Next base: position 60,062,506 of record OV651819.1, on the reverse strand, counting down.
GTACTATTTTTAGAAGTAAATATAAATAAGTACTCCCCATTAGGCGGCTGCTCGTACATTAAGCTCCCCAAGTTTATTGAAACCAAGAAGGGTGTAGTTAATGTCCAAAATAATGATGCGTATTGCTTTGCTTGGGCCATCACGTCGGCGCTATATCCAGCGAGGGACAATGTTCACCTAACGACATCGTATCCACACTTCGAGACCGTGCTGAATGTTGATGGTATTGAATTCCCTATGAAGCTTAAAGACATTTCAAAATTTGAAGATTTAAATGACATAAGTGTTAATGTTTATGGTTTGGAACGTAGTTATGAAAATGGTAAGGTTAAATTCGAAATAGTAGGCCCATTACGATATTCCTCTAGGAGGTTAGGTCACCATATAAATTTACTATTAATAACGGAGGATTCAGGAAATAGTCACTACTGTTGGATTAAAAATATTTCCAGATTGGTATCGAATCAAGTAACTAGAAATGAACATAAAAATTTTTTTTGTGACGGCTGTTTACTTTATTTCCGATCTGAAAGCATACTATTGCGGCACCAGTTACGCGATTGTAATCATATATACACCAGCACACCATCAGTGGAGCTGAAAAAAGACAAACGCGGTAATTATGTACCTGAAAACATACTTAAGTTTCAAAATTATGATAAGCAACTTAGGGTTCCATTTGTAATTTACTCTGATTTTGAATCGATTTTAAAACCAATAGATACTTGCGAACCAGATCCGGAAAAAAAGTTTACTATCCCGACATACCAACATGAACCATATTCTTTTGCATATTTGATTAAATGTTCGTTTGATAATTCATTGACGAAATTTGTAACTTTTACGGGTGATAATGCTGATAGCGATTTCGTGAAACGGCTAGAGGACGATGTTTTAACTATTTATAATACCTATTTAAAAGACGTTGTTCCGATGCATCAGCTGTCTAATGATGAAATAGATGATTTTAACTCGTCAACTATATGCTCTATTTGCGATGAGCCTTTTCAGGAAGATGACGTTAAAGTAAGAGATCATTGTCATGTTACCGGTAAGAAAACACCTGGCGCCGCGCATAGCAATTGTAATTTAAATTATAAAATCCCACAATTTGTTCCAATCTTTTTCCACAATTTGAGTGGGTATGACAGTCATTTATTTATTAAAGAATTGTATGGCGAAGGTGAGAGGACCGAAGTTATTGCACAAAATAAAGAAAAATATATTTCGTTCACTAAACCATTGTACACCCATAGCTATGTAGATAGAGATGGTATGTTGAGAAAAAATTACATAAAACTTAGATTTTTGGATAGTTACAGATTTTTAGCTGATTCATTGGCTGGACTGTCAGAAAACCTGCCATCAGAATTTTTTGTTGAAACAAGGAAATGTTTTGCAGAAAAAGAAAAATTCGATTTAATGAGGCAGAAGGGGGTGTTTCCATATAATTTCATGGATAATATAATGAAATTAGATCACCCCAATTTACCTTCAAAAGATGAGTTTTATGACAAGTTAAATAATTGCCACATAACTCATGAGGAATATGCTAGGGCTCAGAAAGTTTGGAATGTATTTAAATGTCAAACTTTGGGATCTTATTCTGATTTATACTTAAAATCAGATGTTTTAATGTTGTGTGATATATTTGAAAATTTTAGGGATGTATCACTTAAAGCATATAAACTAGATCCGGCGCAATATTATACATCTCCAGGCCTGTCATGGGATGCGATGTTGCGGTACACTAAGGTGGAGTTGGAACTACTGACAGATATAGATATGATTAATTTCTTCAAAAATAGTATACGCGGCGGTATAAGCCAATGCGTTGAAAGAAAACATATCGCCAATAACCCGTATTTGTCCGAATATAATCCTTTCGAGCCGAAGTCTTCCATACATTATATCGATGCGACAAATCTCTATGGTTATAGCATGAGTCAACCTCTGCCCACGGGAGAATTTGTTTGGTTATCGGCTGAGGAAATTAATCAACTCGATATTATGTCTGTTGATGATCTCGGGGATTATGGATATGTTTTAGAAGTTGATGTAACATATCCGCATCACCTTCATAATAAACACGCTGATTTGCCATTTTTAGTAGAGAATATAATACCACCTAATTCCAAAACAGAAATCCCCAAATTGGTTCCCAATTTAAATCATAAAGACAAGTACGTATTACACTATAGAAACTTCAAGCAGGCCATAAATAATGGGCTAATTGTAACTCAAATTCATCGCGTCCTCAAGTTTAAGCAGTCTCGTTGGCTGAAAAAATATATAGACCTCAATACAAATATGAGAAACAATGCTAAGGACACATCCGAGAAAAATCACTTTAAGCGCATGGTCAATTCTGTGTACGGGAAAACTATGGAAAATGTAGATGACAGGCGTGATATTTACCTTAGAACCCACTGGGCAACTAAGAGAAATTCCCCAGGCGCAAACAACTTAATTGCTAGACCTAATTTTAAGTCTTGTTCCATATTTTCAGAGCACTTTGTGGCTATACATATGGGTAGAACTAAAATTTGTTATAACAAACCACTTTATGTAGGTTTCACGGTGTTGGAATTGTCGAAAGTGAGAATGTATGATTTTTATTACGGCACATTAAAACGACAATTAGGCGATAACATTTCCTTACTGATACTGATAGTTTTGTGCTTAAAGTTAAATCAATAAATTTTTATGAATTTATGAAAGGAAATATCGAACATTTCGACACATCTAATTATAAATCGGATAATAAATTTAACCTGCCAGTAAGTAAACCAATATTGGGAAATTTTAAGGATGAGTATCCAAATCAGGCCATCAGCATATTTTTAGGGACAGGCGCCAAGGCCTATTATATTAGATCAGATGAAAAAGAGAGCAAAACCGCTAAGGGCGTAAAGAAATCCGTAATTCAAAACAGCTTAAACATGGTGGATTATCAAAAAATTGTAGAAGGTGGGGGTAAGATATTTAGAAAAATGAATACATTTAGAAGTCAGTTACATGATATCTATACTGAAATGAAAAATAAAGTTGCATTATCTTACAATGATGAAAAAAGGTTTATAATACCAAACACCGCTAAAACTCTACCGTGGGGACATAAAGATATTCAGGAATATCGTAATGGACCTCAAAATACTGTGGCTGAATTTAGATGTAGGGTATCCAATATTGTAAATAATAGTAATGAAGAAGATAAATTAGATTTACTTTTAAGACTATTAGAAGAAATGTAAACAGAAATGTATGCATAAGTTTGTAATATATTTGTAACAAAATAAGTTTATTTTTATAAAATGTCCAACTATCTCTCCCCTCCACTCCCTACTCATTCCTACCACAATAAATAGTGGGTACTCATGGTCAGATATTCATTCTGCCTTATCCAGCCGAAACAGAAAACTTGTAAAAAATGTCTATCAACATAGCGACCATAATAGCCAGAGAACAAGCCGTAATTGACCATGTGATGTTTAATAAAACATGGGGGAAGTTCCAGTCAGAAGTGAATAGCCACAACAAACCAGCATTGAACAAGGCCCATAAAAAGAAAATGTAATTGTTAGGTTATAAGCATAAAAAATTGTAAAAAAATTACTTTAAATATATATTTATACCAATTTCCGTCTATATTTTCCCCCCACCCACACCAAAATAGTAAATACAACTGCAGGAGAACACGCCATAGGCCACAACGTAGTGATTAATAAAATATAAATTTCTAGATGGAGCAGGTAAATAACTGAACGAACCAATTTTGAAGAAGTCAAGGATGGCAGTAGACAATGGACGCAAAAATTATAGTGAGGTATACATGGTTTTGTAAACCACGCTTCAATATCTCACCATTATTGACCACCCCGCCGCCTCCAACCGCCCCCAACCGCCCCCACCTTCCCCGGCCCAAACCGCCGAAACCGTCCCCCACCGCCCCCTACCCAAAATCGCCCGCTCCCCAGCCGCCCCACCCGCACGCGGAGCGGAGGGGGGCGGCGGTAGCCGACCCCCGGAAGCGGGGGCGGTGGGGGACGGTTTCGGCGGTTTTGGGCATGTTACTCTTTTTTTTTTTCTTTTTTTTTTTTTCCTTTTTTCCCCTTTTTTCCCCTTTTTTTCCTTTTTTTTTCGATTAAAATGCCTCGTCGATGCTCTCCCCACTCTCTCCCCGAAGGGTCGAAGACCGGGCCCGCGGAGGACTCCCGCCTCCCGCCCCCGCGGGCGAAATCCGCGCCCGGCCGGAGGCCGGTTTTTTTCCCCACTCTCACTCCCACTCTCTCCCTTCCACTTTCCGATCGCTATATATACGGGAACAAGACCTGAGAAATTCAGTTTACTGCAGCTCCTCGCTGAGTAAACAACTGGACGATGGGCGATTTTAATGATATTTTTTTGGCTCAGATGTTCAGAGAAGCGATCCTCAGAAGGCTGGCCTGGGGGGAATTGGATCCGTCGGAAGAGGAGTTGGGCCCTTGCGACTCATCTTCTGCTTGTCCTCTGCCAAGGCCGCCATCACCTGCGGGGCCTTGCGATAGCACCACGCAAGTGGTGGATATCGACATCGGTGATGTCGATATGAGTGGCTACGAGTCAGACAATATATCGGTGATCGATATATCGTCTGATTCGGATAGCGATTCCGGCTCGGATTAGGGCGTATGCTCTAGCCGCAAAAACGGCCCTTTTCAGGGCCAACAAAAAAAAACAAAAAAAAAAAGGTGCCATGAGCGTTATAGAACTTATGGGGACATAAAGATATTCAGGAATATCGTAATGGACCTCGAAAAACTGTGGCTCAATTTAGATATAACGTATAGGCTGGAGGCGCACGCGGGCGAAGCCCGCGCCCGGCCGATTTTCTTCTTTTTTCTCCTACTCCCACTCTCTCCCCTCCACTTTCCGATCACTATATATACGGGAACCAGACCTGAGAAATTCAGTTTACTACGGCTCGCCGAGTAAACTATTTAATTCTTTTCGAGTTATTTTTTCAGTTCTCAGCAGTGTTTCAACATGACTTTGAGGAAATCTTCAAGGAGTTGACGGTTCCTTCACCGGTATCGCCGATGGAGCTGTCGCAAGTGTGCGACATCCCATTACCGGCCCCGTTACCGGCTCCTTTGCCGCTCCCGTCACCGGCTCCGTTACTAGCCCCAGTACCGGTATATGATAGCGGAGACGATTTTGAAGCGCCCAAGAAGATCCGGGTCCTCAGCGATGTACGCGTCGATACGCTACCCTCGTCAGCCACATTGCCAAAACTTGTCGGCACAATGGAAGATGCGCCCTGTAGGTCGAAGCCAACGAGACCGCGGGTGGTTGTGCCGAAGAGTAGAAAGCCGAGAGCCACCGCAGCGAAACCAAAGACCGCGCCAGTAAGGAAGTTGAAGGCGGTAGCCTCAACAAGTGCGGCGGTACCAATTCCAATACCGCCCAAGGATGACGGCGAAGAAGACAGCATGAGGAAGAAAATCAACAACGCCGCCACCGTCCTATTGAATTTGGAGACGCGGTATAATGCTGATAGGGAGCAGTTAAGTATCACTGAAGCGACAGTAAAACAGCTCAGGATGGAGGTGGATGGTATGGCGAGGGATATAGGGGTTACCTTAGCGCCACTTCAGCGCGAGACTGAAGGTTTGGCAGATGAAGATGCCCGCATCCAACGGCACTTGGTTGACTTGCAACGACAGATGGATGAGACCATTCATCGTCGGAACAATGTGCGCCAAAGACAATTGGATGTGGGCATTGAAATTGCCCAATCGGAGTATGAAAAAAAGAAGGCTGCATATGATATGATGCAGGGCCGGTATCGCGAACTTATTGAGCGGGCGCGCGTTAGGAGTGCGGACTACACACAGTTTTTGGATCGCATAGTGTTGCATAAGGACAGGTAGACATTTTTTGGTATTTGTTAGTTAATTAGTCGTGGAGATATGCCTACAGGGGAGCTAACCACGTTAAAAAAAAGCAGCGCGCCATGAGTTCTATCTCCATATATTATGATTAGTTTATGATGATAGGCTAGTTGTAATATATAAGATGGTGTGGAAACGAACTCCCCAATATACTTCTTTACAGACTGCCGATGCTGCTGCTGTCGATGGTGATGGAGAAAATGCGGACTACAAACAGTTTCTGAAGCACATAGTTTTGCATAAGGACAGGTAGACATTTTTTGGTATTTGTTAGTTTGTTAGTTGTGGAGATATGCCTACTGGGGAGCTAACCACGTTAAAAAAAAGCAACGCGCCATGAGTTCTATCTCCATATATTATGATTAGTTTATGATGATAGGCTAGTTGTAATATATAAGATGGTGTGGAAACGAACTCCCTAATCAGAGCCAAACAAAACAACAAAATTTTAAGATATAAAAGTTTTATTGTCGAAAGTCTTGCACTCTTAATTTTTACTATTTAATAATATAATAGCGAAATTTTAAGATATAAAAGTTTTATCACTGAGAGTCTTCCACTCTCGCTTCTCCCCCACTCTCTCCCCACTCTACTCACTTTTTCTCAATCACTATAAATACTCATCGCACATATGCATACAACCATTCTGCTTCATGATGTGCGATTCTGCAAGTGGCTCTGGTTTCAGCTCACCCGGACTATGTAGGACAACCATCGCATGGTTGTTTCCGACCACGTCGGAAGAGGAGTTGGGCCCTTGTGACTCAACTTCTTCTTCTCCCCCTCTGGCAAGGCCGCCATCACCTGCGGGGCCTTGCGACAGCACCTCGCAAGTGGAAGTGGCGGATATCGACATCGATGATGTTGATATGGGTGGCTACGGCTCAGACGATATACCGGCGATCGATATATCGTCTGATTCGGATAGCGATTCCGACTCGGATTAGGGTGTATGCTCTAGTCGAGAAAAACGGCCCTTTTCAGGGCCAACAAAAAAAACAAACAAAAAACGGTTCCTTTTAGAACCAACAAAAACTAGCGGACTGCTCAATGGGCTAAAATAATTTTGCGTCAATTGTAATTTAAAATTGGTCCCACTCAACATCTATCCCACCATATTTTTAATGGTAGAGTAGAAGATATTTCGTCTTCCGAAAAAATAATATAAGAATAACAGGAAACTATTATTTTACCTTTGAAGAATTATGTACAGTTTTAACCCAAATACTCATCTACTAGAATGGGCGTGAGCAAGAAAAATAGAACTTATTGCTAGCCCAGACAAAAAAAGTTTGCATTGTTAAGGTTCGAACTATCTATAACATCCCCCCACCTCAACATCCATCCGCCGACCTCTTAATAAAAGAGTTCCTATAGCCTCAGATATTCAGTTGTCTAAATTCAGCTTGAAGGCCCTGCGCTACTATGAATAAATTAAATGATACTTGTTCTATGAGTAAGCGTCTTACTTGCAAGATTTGTGGTGATAAGGAGGTGCAAATGGTTTTTATACCATGCGGGCACGCAGTATCTTGCGTAAGTTGCAGTCAATCCGTAGTTATTTGTATTATCTGCAGGGCGCCGATTAATGCTAGAGTAAAATTTTTTCTGACTTCCAACTTTCCGGAACTAGCCGAACTCAACTGAGCGCGCTGTAATGCAGGGGAGGTGGTAAATTCGTGGGTTAGTGGAGTAGAGGTGGAAATACATAACATATATAAGGAGGTCCCGACCACGTACCAGCATCAGACATTTAAGTGTAGCTGACCTGACCACCGACATGAACAACCAAAATGAATACCAGGGTGAAGAAGATGAAGGAGTTAGGGAGATCATTCGTCAACTGGCCTTAGTAGCGCGCTTTGATGCCAACAAGCCAGGAATTGACGAATTTTGGGCCGCCGTAGAACGTGATGTAAGTTTTTAACTATTACCTTATGATTATAAAATTACTACTCATTATGCTTATAAAATATCTAATCAATATACTTCTTTACAGGCTGCTGATGCTGCTGCTGCCGCTGCTGATGGTGATAGAGAAGGCGCGGCTGGTCTAGCTCAACCTGCCGACGAGGATTTGGGCGCTGTTGGTCCGGCACCACCCGCCGAAGAGGGTGCAGACGCCGTTGGTCCAGCCCCACCCGCCGATGAGCCCGCCAGCGACGACGACGATGAGGGCATTGAGGCTGATTGCCCTGGATCACCGACTTCAATAAGAAGGGAGCTGGCTGTATTTCAGGCCAGAGGCGGTAACCACTTCTGCGTTACAACCAGCTCCGTTATTGTGAAGTTGGTTATTCCTGGCATGGAACGCAGCAAACGTCTGTGCAACCCCTGCTTTCTTTATTACGAGCAGATGGAGGTCGAAAGAAATCCAAATGCCAGGTACATACACGAGCATCAGCATTTTGTTGTAGAAGGGGGGGATTTGGAGGATCCGCAAACATGTGATGTATGCGCCCGATATATTTCCCACTTCTGCGACACAAATGTTTGCCCTGTATGCATCGGCGCTTGAAATAAAGGAGTCAGGGGTTGCAATACGGCGGCTTTGTTATGCATCCAATGACCCTCTATATATTAGTTTTAGATTTAAATTGTATAATTATTTATTATTTAAGCTTTATGTATATATTTAAGTGTAAGTTATTTTATTATTGTATATGTAGTAGTTAATAGGAAAATAAAACTTGTTTTTTTTTTTAATCTTTATTTCATTTAATATCCATACTAAACAATATCATTTATATTAATCCAAGAGTTTTCTTGCTGTGGGAATCCCAACCACTTCACCAAGGCTTTGTCCCCTTTCGTCCGAATGACCTTTTCCACTAAATAAACATCTTTCCACTTTGTTTTTAATAATTCCAACTCATAAAATGAGCCTTTAATCGATTGACCATTCATATCTTCTAGAATGTATGTTACGGGGTATGTGCTATTTATTTTTCTTATTTTGAATAATTCAGTTGTATAGTTAGCAGTATACCCTTTTTCAAATATGCTTTTATATTTACTTATTCTCACGACATCGCCGACACGATATTTCGGTTTTTTACGCCTTACTTCATTTTTGTTTTGCCTATATTGGTTGAGTTTAGTTGTCGGCAGGACATCTATTGGCTTCATACTTATGATTGAATGCGTGGTGTTATTATACTTATTAATGACGCCGTTTATAATATCTATCCAATTGTATTTCCCTCTCATAGCCATTTTTTTATATAATAGGGATTTTATCGTACGAATCACACGTTCTGCCATTGACGCTTTCATTGTACTATAAGTCGAATAGTGATTTATATCATATGTTTTCATTACTTTCCCAAATTCCTTGTTATAATATTCTGTCCCTTGATCCGTTTGTAGATTTTTAGGATGGTGTGCCCAATTTTGGAGTATATCTAAAAAGGCATTTCTAACATGTAAGCCTGTTTTATTTTTTAATGGTCTCGCCCACACATATTTCGTATAACAGTCGATGACAATTAGAATAATTCTGTAACCATCGTTTTCATCTTTATAACTTTGCATATCAGCCAAATCACTCTGCCACAAGTCGGCATATCCTTTTACAATAGTCCTTCTTCTGGGAAAATTTCGACGGGCGGATCGGTGGATTTCTTCAATTATTTGGCGTTTAGACATTCTTTCCAATTAAAATACAATTTTTTATTCAAACTTTTCGATCCTTTCTTCCAGTCCTACTATAATTTTCGATAAAACCGACGTATTTTGCCCAATACTTGCTTTGACGCTTTTAAGGTCTCGAAGAATTTCCGTATTACACTTAAATGAATCTATCGCTAAGATCAGTTAAACGGTTCTCTAATATTATAGTAAAACTTTTTATGCATTTTATTTCACTTTCCAAATTATCAACTTTAGTAATAACTTTTAAAATATTACTTTTTGTAGTGGTAAGTATGTCCTCAAAAAATTCTCTATTGTGCTTCACTATTTGTAACATCGATTGGTATTTAACATTAACATCGCTAATACTATTGCTTGACACAGTTCGATGTTCAAATACTAATTTCTTAAGTTCACTCTGCTGTTTTTCGAAATAAATTGTAGCTTCGCGTAATATGTTTTTAATGGATTCCGCTAAAGCTTTTAAAACGAGATCTTTTGCTTGCCTAGTAACATCGTCAACATATCCAACTGTTACAGCGTCGGTCGATTGTTCTGGCTCTCCAAGGTTTACCAACCGTTTGGTTTGCATATCATAATTACCGTCATCTGTTAATTTGAATCCAAGACCCCTTTTTTCTCGAATAATTACGCGTTGATTTTTCTTTTTTCTTCCGAATTTATCTACAATGTTTCTTGAAGACATTCCGTTTACGACTGACCTCTACAGCGCATGTAATTAATATATTATTCGCTCTTCTCTTAATTCTTCAATTATTGATAAAATTTCATTATCGTGCCCAGTATGACCGGCTTGCTTTGAACTCCATAATAAACGCAATCTAGCCACCAATTCTCTCGGCTTGTTCCAATAAACATATGTGGGTTTAGAGGTAATTATTTTTTTGTATTTAGGTATTTTTGAAAACCCTTTACCCTTTACCTTTGTCGGAGAGAACAATGGTCTAATAATTTTTCTCAATTTATTTACATTTTTGTTACTTAGCCCTTTGGACTCGTCATACTCCTTAAAGGCCGCTCCGGTAAGTTGTAATATTTCCTTATATGTGTTCTTAGTCGCATTACTTACTTTCTTAGGGCTTCGATAAAATAGTAGCTCATACAATTCCGGATTGCCATGGTAGTCAGCAACTCTTCTATCCCCATCCCAAAACGAGATTTTGCCATCAGAAAATTTTACTTCTAAATTCCCAACCATTGTTTTCATGTCATTGTCCATATATACGCCGTACCGAGTATCATAGTGTTTATTACCTCGCGATATTTCTTCTAAATGTTTATCAATATATTTTTTATCATCATCATCATCATCATCATCATCATCATCATCATCATCACCGCGGTCGGATATTGCATTTTCAAAACTTTCTTCATATTTTGTCGAGTCCGGTGATATTGACGCGAGTTCCCTTTTTATGCCAGATCTTTCTTTTTTAGTGTTAGCGGGGTTTTCTTCTTTAGTGTTAGAGGGGTTAGAGGTTGCGGCTTTTGAAATTGTTTTCAACGGTTTCGTCAGCGGTTCATACATTTTTTCTAGAGCTTGTAGAGTTTCAACGCGCCCACTTTTTAAGGCATTAAATTTCTGTCTAACCGAATCGGAGACAGCAGCCAGCTCCGATTTGACGTCGAAATGTTTTTTATTGCTATACATTTTAATCGCTGAAACCACCTACCGCCTTGGACGCTACTTGGAAAATAACACGTATTGCATTGTTTATGGGTATATGAAGCTATCGAATCCTTTCTTATATCTACCGGCGCTTATATCTTTATCTTTATCGACCACTAGAAATCCATGCTTTACACCCCAGCATTCAGCACACATTTCCTGAAATTTTTTAAAAGGAACATCTGGAGCTACATGGTCTGAGTATATGTGATGTAGGTTTAAGTCATCTTGTTTAAACATAATAATTAGATTTGCATTGTCTCTAATCAATTGTTTCGGAATCTTCGAATACGTTTGAGCCAAATAAAAACAATCTATATTTCTGTGTCTCCCCATACTAAAATATGATCTAATAACATCTTGCTTTTCACAAATCACATCATCAAATATAAATATAGAATTCGGTTTGGCATCTACTGGTTGAATTATATCTTCATTATTGTTAAACGTAAAATAACCCAACCCTTTTATCGGCGTCAAAACTTCATGCAAGTATTCATACTTCTTCTGGTATAAAGATTTTGAATAAATATATACGTTTTCAAATCGTAGCCCATTTGGTTGAATGAGTAGTGATAACATCACATTTGTTTTACCGCAATTTGATGGTCCTATTAGAAGGCCGCGTATTGTATCAGGCAACAAAGGGCCGTGTCTGGGAACCTTATTTTCACTAACCCCATCACCAACTTTTTCATCTAAATTCTCTACACAAATACTATTTTGTACTTTGACTATGCGCATCGTTTGACGGTCTTTAGCTATATAAGCGATCACCTCATGTAACATTCATTTAAATGCCTAGCGTCAAACGAGTGCGATCTATCACTAAACGTTATTCAAAAAGAAAGTGTGGAAGAGGGTTTGTTAATTCCCTAATAAATAAATTACCATTTGAACTGCACATACCGGGGTACCAATATTGTGGGCTAGGTACGCGCTTACAAAAACGTTTAGCACGTAACGACCCCGGAATAAATGAATTAGATAAAGCCTGTAAATTACATGATATTGCTTACTCTAAAAGTGCAAACGATTTGAAAGCTAGACATATTGCTGATAAGGACCTTCAAGAATTAGCTTGGACTCGGTTTAAAGCTAGCGACGCGTCAGTTGGTGAAAAAGCAGCTGCCTGGACTATCACAAATATTATGAAAACAAAGCGAAGTTTTGGTATGGGCCATAAATTACGGTCTAGGAAGCGGCGTCGCGGAACAAAAAGCAAAAAACGAATTGCTTTCGGTAGAGGAATTGTCAGTAAGATTAAAGGGGTATTAAAGACATATGGCGGACAGAAAATGGGGGGAAAAACACTCAGGAAGATGGCTGCATCATCTCTCATGGCTGCCCGAAAATATGTTAAAGCAGCCGGGGGAAAGAGAAAAATTATTATTCCCCGTATTATACCGATACCAAAAACAGGTGGATTTTTACCATTAATACCTATTTTTGCTGGATTATCTGCATTGGGGAGCTTGGCAGGAGCGGCGTCCGGAATCGTCAAAGCAGTGAACATCGCTAAAACAAATAGTCAACAATTAACAGAAGCTAATCGACACAATAGAACCATGGAAGCCATCTCTCTAGGAAAAAACGGTAAAGGATTATACTTAAAGCCCTATCGAAAGGGGTTGGGCCTTTACATGAAACCATATCGGCCAAAAAACTCGTAAGTTCACTACCTCGAAGACCTCTCAGTAATTTAGACATACAATCTTTTGCCAAAAGATTCAAGATTCCCTACTTTCGAGGTGTGTATATGAGAGATAGTTTACCAAACTGCGGGCCACTAAGAAACGAATCAGCCATTGTCAATTTGGATAGTAGTAGTGGGCCAGGAACACATTGGGTCGCTTACAAGAAAAGAGATGCGTCATTAATATATTTCGATAGTTATGGTGATTTACCCCCACCTTCAGATTTAATTAGTTATCTGTATAAAGGGCGTTGGCCGGTATCTGAAGTTCACTATAATTATAAACGCTACCAGAAGTTTGATACTGTCCTATGTGGACATTTGTGTTTGCAATTTCTTCTCTCTGAAGAATGAATACCCACGATGAAGAACAACCTAAGGATTTTTCTAAAAATGAATCTATTGACGTAAATGATGGTCCGACGGTATTTTTGAAACGCGGGTCAATTGACGTAAGCGATGATCCAACACCAAAACACATAATTTGTTGTTTTTGTAAAATTCGAGAACTGAAAATTGCCACTAAAAAGCGAGTTTATAATTTATGTAAATAGATTTCGAAGTCAGTGTGACATACTTCTTAGCCATGTCAAGAACATTTCATTTGTCGTCCATAGCGTCAAGCATTCTCAGCAATGATTTTTTTCCGCCCATCGAATTGGATGTTAATAAACAGTATGGTCTTGGATTAATAGCATTTTATGCCTACCATTCTATCAAAAATATCACCTCAAAAAATAATATCATCTGTTTAGAGGTGGTAGACCCAGAAAAGTTTTGGGCAGATGTGGTGCAGCGAGAGAAGAGTTGGGCCGAGGAAGGCAGTGCACCGAAAAAAATTAATGTACGTGTGGCACCCGGCGCTTATGAGATTGACGAAATTAATAAGTTCGTCCAAAAAGCTATATATGACTATCTATATCCGGATACCAAAACTATTTTAAATCAAGGAGAACTTGATGATATGTTTAAATTGTCGGCGAACAACAACACTCTAAAATGTGAAATTTCATCTAAATTTATAATCAACTTTGATTGTGACAACAGTATAGCTAGCCTCTTAGGATTCGGTAATTCGAAGTGCCCGCCAAGGCCTCAAGCTTATGTCTCTACAAGGCCGATCAATATTATGAACCTCCATCTTGTTCAATTGGATTGTAATATTATTTCTGGTTCCTATATAAATGGGAAAGAAGCCCACACCCTTTTTTCATTTGACATAGACGTTGAGCCAGGATACAAACTGACGAAGGAACCTCATAACATTATTTATCTACCAGTCATACCTACCGGTCGGCAATACCTAGACAACATTACTATCCGAGTTGTAGACGATAACGGCGAGTTGATTGACTTTGGAGAGGAAACTATCAATATCACACTCGAATTAAAAGAGATAAACTAATATGGAATTCTGCTTCAAACCACGATATTCAACTAGCGCCCATTTAAATAATCATATAAATAGAATCGAAGGCAAAAACATGAACATTCGTCGAGTAACTGTAAAGCGAAGAAGACTTCTGTTGTCTAATAAAGATTATAAATTTCTTCAATCTATTGGATTCCATATAAGATATTAAATAATGGCTGTTTATGTAAGAAATGAGATGTTGGACGTATTTGAAAAGCCGATCGTCGATAACTCAATCAAAAGATGCGATGGATATATCCACCCGCCTACGGGATCGCCAAATTACAAACATTCTGATACAATCACCTTTACGATCAATAATATGGACCTGAATCTCTTAATTTGCGATAGTTACATCAATATAGTCGGAACATTTAAGCCAAAAGAGGCTAATAAAAAGTGCTATTTGGCCAACAATGCTCTTCCTGGCCTATTTGAAGAAATTAGATATGAAATGGGTGGACAAAAGATTGCTGAATGTCGAAAACCCATTATAACGACAGCAATAAAAAATATGGTGTCATATGGTGAAAAACATGCGAAATTATTAGAAACATCCGGTTGGGGCCTCAGCGAAGAGAATCAAGTTTTGGTTGATTCAACGAGTAATACATTTACAGGTAGAATCTTATTAAAACATCTATTTGGTTTTGCCGAATCTTACAAAAAAGGGATAATAGGTGTTAAGCATGAGATGACTGTAATAATTGCTCGAGCATTCGAAAATTGCTATATAGGAGAAGTCGATGCGGACATAACTATCACTAAAATGGATTGGATAGTCAAACATATTACTCCCGAAAATGATGCGGATGTTCTCATGTATAAAAAAATTAATGACAAACATTTGCAATCCATTAAAATACCACACCATAAATGGGATCTTTATGAATTACCTACTCTAAGGCAAACTTCTCACGACATATGGGCGATTACAACCACTACATCCATGGAACGACCTAGATATGTAATTATTGGATTTCAAAATACTTCTTTTACTGAGAACAGAAAAGAAGATGTGACGGCGTTTACGGCTGCTGATATGACTAATATCAGATTATATCTAAATTCTGAAGTTTACCCGTTAGAGCGTTGGAATCTAGATGTCGGGAAAAAGTTGGATACTCCCGCTTATTATGCTTATGAAGATTTTCAGCGAAGTTACTACAAAAAGGAAAATCCTGAACCGATGCTAGGCCTGAATGGCTTTAGAGCGAACCCCCTATTCGTAATTGATTGCAGTATGTATCCAAAATCAATCAAATCTTCAACTGTGGATGTCAAGGTTGAATTCGAAACACGTAAAATGCAGTTTCCCGCCAACACTAAAGCGTATGCGCTTATTATTCATGAAGCTCTTATAAGTTATAATGCACTAGATGGCACTGTACACACCGAATATATGCCATTGTAATTCATATACTCTAATTTACTGTATCCAAACTTATACCTGTGTTCACTTTTAACAAAAATAAAAAGATGTAACCTTTTTTAAATAAAAAACATTTAAACTATGTATTTTGTTTTATTTATATTTTAATCACAGATAGATAGATAGATATATTATATAAGTAATCGCTAATCCATTTCGTCATCTGTCTCATCATCAGCCTCATCGTCTGCATCTTCATCTAAACCATGTTTACTCCTTATTTGCGGGGTGATGTATGGTAAGGCCTCGTTCAAAAAGCGTTTCAAACTTAAGGTAACCATCTTCTCACAGAATGTATCCAAGTCCAGCTCACATGCATTATATTCGCAGCAAAGACTGCTGCCTTTACAGTATTTCTCATAACAATCGTTTTGATAGGCTACAGCTTCTGGAAACAGCCATACCTCAGCGTCGTAATTGATGGAGTGTAATGCATCCATCGCCAGTGCGTCCAGTTCCTTTCCAAGTCTGCTTATTGCTGATTCTATGTCGACGGCTTTAGGCCAGTGCTCTTCGGAATACATCATCCACATATCGAAATAATCTGAAACAATATTTGACCGTTATTAAATGAACAAATATGGGCCAAGTTATACTTACAATAAAATTGTAGAAATTCTTAATGAAATATTGTGTTTATTAGATATCTATATGTGATTAAAAGTAAAAAAATATTTACAGTGACTCTACCATGGATTTAACTAATTGATTGCTGGCCAACTAGATCGATTCTTATATGAGACCTAGTAGTTGAGTTGTAACACGGCTTTTCCCCTAAATAGACCATGGCTTATTGGCCAGTAGAATCATTTATCATAGCAATGACTTCGGATGGCATTATTTCAAAAATGCGCCTCGGTAACCAACACTGGAAAAGCTCCAGCGAATGTCGATCAATTAAATGAATAAGTAAACATTTACCATACCTGGTATCTTTGACCATTATCGTTTTAATAATATAAAGTTGACCTATAACCAATGACTTTAGTTCTCTTTGGTCCAATATTGTGGGCCAGTCTCCAAGTAATTTATTAACCGCATCAATTTGCGTTTGAGCCATAGTAGAATACAAATAAATATTTTTTTACCTGAATAATACACACACAATACTACACTTGGTAACTATTTGGAACTTGTAGACCTTTTAAATTTCACGATTTTAAACTGATTTTATTTGGATGCGGATCCTAGTATATATCCTCTAGAAAATGCCCCCACTTTTTCTCAGCCCTACCCCGATATTTCGGTTAAGCGCGACCGTCTCTAACGCAGGCTAAGCACTCTAGGCACGACGGTCGAGAGTTAAGGACCTGCTGCCAACAGTAATCACTAGGAGGCACTTAGATAACATTCATTACACTACATTGCATACAGTAATTACTACCTAAGGTGTACTTACACTTTAATATGTATGGAGTAATGAGATATATACCCTGTGGGTAATTGGGAGGTACTTATTATGCAATTACAATCATTACAGTATGACGTGTACATGGTAATTGGGAGGTACTTACTGTGCAATTGCACTTATTACAGTACATGATGTAATTGGGTGGTACTTACTGTGCAATTGCACTTATTACAGTACATGATGTAATTGGGAGGTACTTGCTAATTGCGCGAAGGGTGGGGGTACTTAGGATAATTACTAATTACCCAATTACCTCTCTCTGTACCTCTTTCTCATTTCCAGAACCGGCCAATTACATCTACTCTCGGGCTAATTCGTCGGCCTTTTTTGTTGCCCTGATATCCCTCATGGCCTGGAACCCAGGCTAAGGTCACCTTATTTTGACTACTTAGCTCTGTCAGGTCTTCTAGACAGTCTTTCACCAGTCGTGATTTGATTTCTGGTGCGAGAATTGCCTGTAGAGCTGCTTGAGTATATGGCAATAGTTTTGCCTGATACTTGCTGATTTAATATTTCTCTTGCACAGTGTTGTATGGCTATTAGCTCAGCCTGGATCACTGTTGCATATTTTCCTAAACTCAGTGAAATCGTTGATTTCGACTTAGGTCCATAGATTCCAGCACCGGCTCCTTCCTTGGTTTTTGAACCGTCTGTGTACCAGACGAGTTCAGCCTATACGGGAGGTCTCTGTTTCCAGGATTCTTGGGATGGTATTTGAATTTGAAAATTTCTTTAAAATTTGTATGTGGTTATGGCTCTATCAGTAGGCATAGCTAGAATATTATTCCTTTTTACTTGCTGATATAGCCGTGTGTGGTCGGTGCTATGTAGTTGGCTTATTGGGTTTTGTCCCTGCATTAGCCTGTGTATAGCTGACCTGGTTTCTCCTTGTATGAAGATGTGCAGAGGCGTGAGATTTAATAATACCTCCATTGCTGCGGTCGGCGCAGTGCGCATGGCCCCAGTAGCACTTAGACAGGCAAGCCGCTGAATGCTAGTGAGTTGGCCTATTGCACTTGCCTGCGCAGTTTTGGTTACCCACGCCACATATTCTTCTACAGCTTACGAGAGCCATTGTAGCTTTATGTGTGAGTTTTTTGAGATGTTGATTCCACGTCAGCTTTTGGTCAAATATGACTCCGAGGTATTTGGCTTCTGTGACGAATAGGATAACTGTGCTGTTTAGTACTAGTGGTCTTAGACCTGTAAGTACCCGTTTTTTTGTGAATGGTACAACTGTTGTTTTTTGTGCGTTGATGGACAATTGTTCCTTTTTGCACCAGTTGTTCACTATGTTTAGAGCTGTTTGAGATCGCTCCGAAACTGTACCTGCAAATCGCCCCCTGACGATAATTGCTAAGTCGTCTGCGCATCCTAGGCACTGGTAGCCTTCTTTGGACAATATTTTGAGTAAGTCGTCCACAAGAACTGACCACAGCATTGGAGATAGTATTCCTCCTTGTGGGCAGCCCCGTGTAACTTTTGCCTGTATGGTTGCCTTTCCTAGAGTGGATAAAATAATCCTGTTCTCTAGACAGGCAGTGATCCATTGGGACGTTTCTCCCTTCTAGAGCCTTGGTTATTGACCTGGTTGAGGCATTGTTGAAAGCTCCTTCAATATCTAAGAAAGTGGCTATTGCGATTTCTTTGTCATCTATTGACTTTGAATGCAGCCTGTTTAGATGGTCCAGCGCTAGGTCAGTTGACTTTCCTGGCTGGTATGCATATTGGTTGGGATGGAGCGGATTTATTTTTAGTATATCGTCCCTAATATACCTATATACCTAAATATAGGTAAATAATTAAAATTATTTATTTAAAATTAAATCTATACTGCCACGGCTGCTCTTCTTAATGACTTGACAAATAAAAAACAAATATTTTATTTTAAATTGATAAATGTAATTTTTTTGCGCTCCTAGAATTTAGCGCCCTGTGCAACTGCACACTTTGCACATGCCTAAGGCCGGCCCTGCTGGCAACACTGGTGATGGAACACTCGTGTAGGAGCATCTTCCTGAGTTTGAGAATAGGGTACCAGTGGAGAGTACTCGCCTACTCTCCTACTCGCATAGTTACAAGAATACGGCTACTGATGCCAAAAACTCATTTACTCACTCACTTCGTTGGCAATGAATATATAGGTATATAAAAAGAATGTTTCATGCAAGATGTGTGTGCAAAAAGTAGATGTGTATCCCCTAAAAGTTTACAGGGGTGATACAATAGGTTGTACAAAATAACCAGAAAAAGCCTGTAATAACTATATAGAAAAGTCATGTCATAGGAGTCCATTTTGGACGCCATTTTTTTTCGAAATAGTAGTCGCCCATTGATCTGGCAACGTGGCAACCAGTCGCCAGACTCACCAATATAAGAAAAAATCAATGTTTTTTTTTAAAGACATTCTCATTATAAAATGCCCATATTTATCAGGTTAAAATATTTTAATTTAATAAATTATTAATCTCACATGTACATAGCATACGTCGTGAAACGTAGATCACTTTCAATTTTATGCTGTTTTGGTTTATTTTAAGAGGTAATTGAGGATATGAAGACAATTTTCTTATAGATGGGGATGCATAACAAATTATGGCTCCCTTTTTTAGAGCTCCAGTCCCCTAAGTCTATTTATTTTAGGTCTTTTTAAATTGTTGGTGGGTATTATTCACTTCATTTTTATGTTTTTATTTAATTTAAATAATTTTGTGTAATATCTTGCGATTTGTTTTCTATACATTTTAGCATGTATGTATTTGTAGGCTACATCCTTAGCCTCTTTGGCTACATCTTACAAAGAATGTCTTTGAAATACCTTTACAACAGAGGTAGGTACTTTCCTAAAACTGGATGAAATTTGTAACTGAATACAGTTCTTACCATATAGAAATGCATATGCATTTTATAGTATTAAGTAAGATTCTGATTAAATGTACCCACAATTTATAAATATTATTAAACTAAAATAAAAACTCTTCAAATAACGCCTGTTTTTTATTTAAATAAAACATGTTAAATATATGTTTTTATTAAACACAAATTAGTCTCAACCTCACATTTTTTTTGTTTTTACTTCTAGTGTAAAAGTGACTACTAATTTACAGTCTTTTAAGTTTATTATTTAAAGAGACCAGCTACTTTTCTCTCTTTAATAATGGTTTTGCATTTATTAACATTTTACAGCACTTTGTTTATATGAAACATCTATTTAGCTCTTAATTAAATCACATTTAAATCAAGTAATTACATTTTCATATTCAACTTGTATGTATTCTTATTAGAACTTAGTTACTTTTTTTTAATTTGAATTTTTGACTGTGGTAACTGAGTCCATTCACCAAACCACAAACTTATTCACTTAAAAATGTTGAAAGAGAATGTCATAAAGGTAAAATTCCTTCTTCTATGATGTTTTCCATGCAATTTTAGGTTGCAAACGTTTTAAATTGTCCAACACATTTTTTACAATTTATCCCAAGCAACACTATGAAAGATTTAAATCCTGGATTTACAGCATTCAGTTTTTGAGATGAGTGCAGCCACATTGCAGTTTCAGAGATAATTTTCACATGAACACTTATTTACCACAGCACAAACGCATGTACCTATTCATATGTAACATTAAAATAAAGTGGAAACAAATTGCATAATTCGGTACATGGAGGAAGGATTATTAATTCGGTATATAAAAAAGTACAAAAAACAGTGGTTCCACACTGGTTCATTCCACTTGTACCATATTGACATTATTTTGCACGATGCAGGACAAACGATAACCGTGGATTTAGCCAAACGAACATCAGAAAAGTGTTGCCAACTTAAGTTGACTACTATTTCCCCCCTATCCTCAGTCACCCCTCATGCATTTACTGGGTCTATGTCGCGACCCCCTTAGATATACCAGCCCTGGTGTTGGGCATCAGATTTTTATTGTACATTATACAAATGTGGCGGGGGTCGTCATTAACAGAAGAATATAAGAGATTATATATTATCAAAACACATTTTTCATATTTTGTCTGTTACCTAGCAAATTTTCACAGTGGTAGCGGTTACATATCAAAATAAGTAGATAATGCACAAAACAAATAATAAAAAACAGACATACCTCTGCGGGAATATTTGAAATACGCAAATTCCCTGAAACATAATTAGTATAAAAGTATAACAAAAATTCGTTTGCTCATTAAATGCATTAGATACTGTTCATTTTATTGTAATAATTATTGTTCTTATGCTAATAATATATACATGTATTAATGAGTAAGAAGATAATAATTATAATTACAATATATTCGAATAGGAAAATTAATAAAAGGAATGTAAAAGAAAAAAACACTAGTTAGTAGCGGCATTATCGATACGTAATTAACCACCAATATTTGTGCTATGTTATACATTTAATTAGAATTTTAAAATAGTTTCGTTCTACATTTCCGACAAACTAAAGGTGAGTTACAATAATACAATAATTATTATTTCATTAGATATATTGCCAAGGCATTTACAGGTTGGATTAGGTATCTACATAGGAACATTACAAAAATTGATAATATTTCGAAGGAGAAAAAAATATGCGGTGCCGTTAAAATACATTTTCAAATAAGTATCTATTAAATGAATATGGTACCTATATTTATACCTATAGTACAAATATTTTTTTATAGAAATAAAACAAAGTACTTCGGCAATAACTGCCAATTGGTTTTTATTTAAAAGCACAACATAAGTTTCGGAAAACTACATTTAAACCAGTGGCGAAGATTCCATTAATGCGGGTGACGCGTCCCTTTAAAATATTGTCATATTTTTTTATTTGATATAAAATCAGTAAGATCTCTTATAATAAATTGAAACTCTCAGTGAATTTATTTAAATAATTAAATTCAGTTTAAATTATTTATATGTTTATTTGTAGAGCTTTAAAGAATACGATACTACGCTATAAACATAAATATTTCGACAGCGCTATGATGCGAGATGCGATGTCTCGCATTACATCTTCAGCGCCTGGTGGGGCGAGCCGAGATCAGCGACCTTTTACGGCCGTGATCCATGATTTAGCGTTTCCCAGTCAGCTGGTTTTCGATAGCAGCTGATGCGGTCTGTTAAACGCATCTCGTTCGTCTTATTAATACGCGAATACGAGTATCGTAATCACGTTCTTCCCCTCCATTTGAAGAAAATGTAATAAATGTTTTCGCAAATCTGCACTCAAGAAGGATTGATACTTATTTAAAATCTAACAGATATGTTCACAGTTTTCCGTAAACTATCCTATTTTACTATTTTGTTAATATTTTAATTATTTTTTAACCTACCACATTTTTTTTGTATACTTAGAGACTAATAAAAAAATTTGATCGGTTTTGATAAAATGTGACACGCTACGCCAATGATCTAAACCCGAAAAAAAAAATCAACCAAATATTGTTTATAAAATCGACTGCAACGAATGTAACTTTACTTACAGTGGACTAACTAAAAATATTTACATAAAAGAATAAAAAATCCATAAAAATATAATTTCTACTAATAATGAAAATTCTACTGCCTTAACAAAACATTATTTACATTATTTTGATTTTAAAAATGAGGCTAATTATAATGAAAGGACAATCTTCGATATGATAAAAAAAATAACTAAATAATTAAACAGTCATAAAAGATTTGTCAAACGTTTATTTTAATTTAATCAAATAACTGTAAGCTATTAAACTTATACTGCAACGCCACTGGCAATTTTTATATCGGTAGAAACTCTTTTTTTTGTTTCCCTAAGGTGGCTATAGATATAACGGACCGGGCCCGGGCCGAGCTCGGGCCGGGCACAGGCCAACAACGGGCCCAGGTTCGTCAAATTAGTATGGTATCGTAAAGGTGCGTATACCACGGGCCGGCCAAATATGATCAAAGTAGGCCCATTTGCTTTTCATCGCGCGGGATATATACGACACTGTACAAATCTGACGAACTAGGCCCGGTCCGAGCCCAGTCCGAGCCCAGTCCATTATATTTATAAGCACCTTAGGTTTTTTTTTTAGTTGAGGGGAAACCGCTGGGTCTATGCAGTTGGCAGTTCCACCCTGGGACCGTCTTTCGGCATTTCATCAGGATGGGGACTTCGTGTTTTGGATTTAGATATTTTTCTATTTCACTTTTTCTTTATATTCCTGCCATTTGTTGGAAGTTCCTTCCTTCTTCAACTTTTCTTTTCGTTATTTTCCTAATGTTTTCCGCTATTTTATTCCAATTTCTCTGGTCTTCCATCATTTTTACAACGATATTTTGCGGCGAAAGGTCTAGTTCCCTAATAATTTCCCCTGATGAAGGAGAAGACCGTGTATTCTGGTGTGCCAGTCTCTCCGCAATACATACAATTTGAGTCATTGGCTTTCCCTATCCTGCGTTATGTAGTAGTCCGTTCGTTTGTGTTTGCATTGTAGCTAGGGATATAATCTTAGAATCAGCGTCTTTGTATATTGTGCCGTCTCCTCTGTATTCTCCCATTCTTCCTGCCACATGGCTACTGAGTTATCCTAAATATGACCGCGGTAGCCAGCGTAAGGCCGTTTCTATTCATCCAATCGCATATTTGGATTATTGATGTATTGACTTTCTCAATCAGACCCGCTTTTAATCCGGATCTCACGATCAAAGTAAGATCGTCCGCGTATGCAACTGTTGCGTAATCTGTCGGCATTTGGAGTTGCAGTACTTTGTCGTATAGAAGTTACAGGGTTGGACCGAGAACGGATCCTTGTGGAACACCCTGGGTCATTTTCTTGCTGTATCCTTTGACTGATATTTGTCTGTTCTAAAAATAACTTTTGATTAGATTTGTTAGCCCTTTTGGCGTGCCGTTGTCTTCGAATTTTCTGTTAATTAGGTGCCATTTTACCATGTTGAATGCGTTCTTAATGTCCAGGATTACAATAGCTTATTAATAATAGTGGTCCATCTTTCTAGTGATCGCTTCGACTGCTTTCCACGGTAGATTTCTCTTCCCTAAAACCTTATTGGGAGTCGGAGATTGTCATGTATTCCTCTAGTTTTTTCTTAATTAGGTGTTCCAGGTGCTTACCTAGTACGTCCAGAATACAGATGGGCCTGAATTTATGTTCTTCCGGTTTCCCTTTAGGGATGAGTGTAACTCTGGCTTTTTTCCATGTCGTGGGGAATTTTTGTGTACTGGCTATTTGATTGCATACCTTAATCTTACCGCGCGATGAAAAGCAAACAGTCTTACTTTGACCGGTGTGAAGTTAGCAGCCACTTTCCAGCAGCCCGTTTACCGGAAACACCCGAGTTATCAGTGGCGTCGAAATGTATTTTTCTGTGAAGTTAACGGTGTGTTGAAATAAAATTACTACTAAATTTTTAAGAAACAAATAAAAAGTGTTTAGAGAAAGGATTAAGGGGTAAACTGAAATAAAAATCCAATAAAAAATTCATTAAAAAATCAATTTTTCTATAAAGATAACAGTATATTGAAATAAAAATAGTGTCAAATTGTTAAAAACTATAAAATACAACCTAAAAAAATTATCAAAATTACTTAGAAAGGGGACGAGGGGCTCAAATTAAATAAAATTCTATTAAAAATCTATTTAAAAATTAATTTGCCTATGAAGACAATTGGGTATTGAAATAAAGTTAGTGCCAAATTGTTAGAAACTATAAAATACAACCTAAAAAAATTACCAAAATCACTTAGGAAGGGGATGAAGGGGTCAAATTAAATAAAATTCCATTAAAAATCTATTTAAAAATTAATTTACCTATGAAAACAATTGGGTATTGAAATAAAGTTAGTGCCAAATTGTTAGAAACTATAAAATACAACCTAAAAAAATTACCAAAATCACTTAGGAAGGAGAAAAAGGGGTCAAATTAAATAAAATTCTATTAAAAATCTATTTAAAAATTAATTTGCCTATGAAGATTATTGGGTATTGAAATAAAGTTAGTGCCAAATTGTTAGAAACTATAAAATACAACCTAAAAAAATTACCAAAATCACTTAGGAAGGGGATGAGGGGGTCAATATAAATAAAATTCCATTAAAAATCTATTTAAAAATTAATTTGCCTATGAAGACAATTGGGTATTGAAATAAAGTTAGTGCCAAATTGTTAGAAACTATAAAATACAACCTAAAAAAATTACCAAAATCACTTAGGAAGGGGATGAGGGGCTCAAATTAAATAAAATTCCATTAAAAATCTATTTAAAAATTAATTTGCCTATGAGGACAATTGGGTATTGAAATAAAGTTAGAGCCAAATTGTTAGAAACTATAAAATACAACCTAAAAAAATTACCAAAATCACTTAGGAAGGGGAAGAAGGGGTCAAATTAAATAAAATTCTATTAAAAATCTATTTAAAAATTAATTTGCCTATGAAGATAATTGGGTATTGAAATAAAGTTAGTGCCAAATTATTAGAAACTATAAAATACAACCTAAAAAAATTACCAAAATCACTTAGGAAGGGGATGAGGGGGTCAATATAAATAAAATTCCATTAAAAATCTATTTAAAAATTAATTTGCCTATGAAGACAATTGGGTATTGAAATAAAGTTAGTGCCAAATTGTTATAAACTATAAAATACAACCTAAAAAAATTACCAAAATCACTTAGGAAGGAGATGAGGGGCTCAAATTAAATAAAATTCCATTAAAAATCTATTTAAAAGTTAATTTGCCTATGAAGACAATTGGGTATTGAAATAAAGTTAGTGCCAAATTGTTAGAAACTATAAAATACAACCTAAAAAAATTACTAAAATCACTTAGGAAGGGGAAGAAGGGGTCAAATTAAATAAAATTCTATTAAAAATCTATTTAAAAATTAATTTGCCTATGAAGATAATTGGGTATTGAAATAAAGTTAGTGCCAAATTGTTAGAAACTATAAAATACAACCTAAAAAAATTACCAAAATCACTTAGGAAGGGGATGAGGGGGTCAATATAAATAAAATTCCATTAAAAATCTATTTAAAAATTAATTTGCCTATGAAGACAATTGGGTATTGAAATAAAGTTAGTGCCAAATTGTTATAAACTATAAAATACAACCTAAAAAAATTACCAAAATCACTTAGGAAGGAGATGAGGGGCTCAAATTAAATAAAATTCCATTAAAAATCTATTTAAAAGTTAATTTGCCTATGAAGACAATTGGGTATTGAAATAAAGTTAGTGCCAAATTGTTAGAAACTATAAAATACAACCTAAAAAAATTACTAAAATCACTTAGGAAGGGGAAGAAGGGGTCAAATTAAATAAAATTCTATTAAAAATCTATTTAAAAATTAATTTGCCTATGAAGATAATTGGGTATTGAAATAAAGTTAGTGCCAAATTGTTAGAAACTATAAAATACAACCTAAAAAAATTACCAAAATCACTTAGGAAGGGGAAGAAGGGGTCAAATTAAATAAAAATCTATTTAAAAATTAATTTGCCTATGAAGATAAATTGGGTATTAAAATAAAGTTAGTGCCAAATTGTTAGAAACTATAAAATACAACCTAAAAAAATTACCAAAATCACTTAGGAAGGGGATGACGGGGTCAAATTAAATAAAATTCCATTGAAAATCTATTTAAAAATTAATTTGCCTATGAAGACAATTGGGTATTGAAATTAAGTTAGTGCCAAATTGTTAGAAACTATAAAATACAACCTAAAAAAATTACCAAAATCACTTAGGAAGGGGACGAGGGGCTCAAATTAAATAAAATTCCATTAAAAATCTATTTAAAAATTAATTTGCCTATGAAGACAATTGTGTATTGAAATAAAGTTAGTGCCAAATTGTTAGAAACTATAAAATACAACCTAAAAAAATTACCAAAATCACTTAGGAAGGCGAAGAAGGGGTCAAATTAAATAAAATTCTATTAAAAATCTATTTAAAAATTAATTTGCCTATGAAGATAATTGGGTATTGAAATAAAGTTAGTGCCAAATTGTTAGAAACTATAAAATACAACCTAAAAAAATTACCAAAATCACTTAGAAGGGGTCAAATTAAATAAAATTCTATTAAAAATCTATTTAAAAATTAATTTGCCTATGAAGATAATTGGGTATTGAAATAAAGTTAGTGCCAAATTGTTAGAAACTATAAAATACAACCTAAAAAAATTACCGAAATCACTTAGGAAGGGGATGAGGGGGTCAATAAAAATAAAATTCCATTAAAAATCTATTTAAAAATTAATTTGCCTATGAAGACAATTGGGTATTGAAATAAAGTTAGTGTCAAATTGTTAGAAACTATAAAATACAACCTAAAAAAATTACCAAAATCACTTAGGAAGGGGATGAGGGGCTCAAATTAAATAAAATTCCATTAAAAATCTATTTAAAAATTAATTTGCCTATGAAGACAATTGGGTATTGAAATAAAGTTAGTGCCAAATTGTTAGAAACTATAAAATACAACCTAAAAAAATTACTAAAATCACTTAGGAAGGGGAAGAAGGGGTCAAATTAAATAAAATTCTATTAAAAATCTATTTAAAAATTAATTTGCCTATGAAGATAATTGGGTATTGAAATAAAGTTAGTGCCAAATTGTTAGAAACTATAAAATACAACCTAAAAAAATTACCAAAATCACTTAGGAAGGGGAAGAAGGGGTCAAATTAAATAAAATTCTATTAAAAATCTATTTAAAAATTAATTTGCCTATGAAGATAATTGGGTATTGAAATAAAGTTAGTGCCAAATTGTTAGAAACTATAAAATACAACCTAAAAAAATTACCGAAATCACTTAGGAAGGGGATGAGGGGGTCAATAAAAATAAAATTCCATTAAAAATCTATTTAAAAATTAATTTGCCTATGAAGACAATTGGGTATTGAAATAAAGTTAGTGTCAAATTGTTAGAAACTATAAAATACAACCTAAAAAAATTACCAAAATCACTTAGGAAGGGGATGAGGGGCTCAAATTAAATAAAATTCCATTAAAAATCTATTTAAAAATTAATTTGCCTATGAAGACAATTGGGTATTGAAATAAAGTTAGTGCCAAATTGTTAGAAACTATAAAATACAACCTAAAAAAATTACTAAAATCACTTAGGAAGGGGAAGAAGGGGTCAAATTAAATAAAATTCTATTAAAAATCTATTTAAAAATTAATTTGCCTATGAAGATAATTGGGTATTGAAATAAAGTTAGTGCCAAATTGTTAGAAACTATAAAATACAACCTAAAAAAATTACCAAAATCACTTAGGAAGGGGAAGAAGGGGTCAAATTAAATAAAATTCTATTAAAAATCTATTTAAAAATTAATTTGCCTATGAAGATTATTGGGTATTGAAATAAAGTTAGTGCCAAATTGTTAGAAACTATAAAATATAACCTAAAAAAATTACCAAAATCACTTAGTAAGGGGATTACGGGGTCAAATTAAATAAAATTCCAATAAAAATCTATTTAAAAATTAATTTACCCTCATCCCCTTCCTAAGTGATTTTGGTCATTTTTTAGGTTGTATTTTATAGTTTCTAACAATTTGGCACTAATTTTTGTTTAATACCCAATTGTCTTCATAGGCAAATTAATTTTTAAATAGATTTTTAATTAAATTTTATTTAATTTGAGCCCCTCATCCCCTTCCTAAGTGATTTTGGTAATTTTTTTAGGTTGTATTTTATAGTTTCTAACAATTTGACACTAACTTTATTTCAATACCCAATTGTCCTCATAGGCAAATTAATTTTTAAATAGATTTTTAATGGAATTTTATTTAATTTGACCCCCTCATCCCCTTCCTAAGAGATTTTGATAATTTTTTTAGGTTGTGTTTTATAGTTTTTAACAATTTGACACTAGTTTTATTTTAATATTCTGTTATCTTTATAGAAAAATTGATTTTTTAATGAATTTTTTATTGGATTTTTATTTCAGTTTAATCCTTATTCCTTATTCCTTTCTCTAAACACTTTTTATTTGTTTCTTAAAAATTTAGTAGTAATTTTATTTCAACACACCGTTAACTTCACAGAAAAATACATTTCGACGCCACTGGTAACTCGGGTGTTTCCGGTAAACGGGCTGCTGGAAAGTGGCTGCTAACTTCACACCGGTCTTACTTTGATCATATTTGGCCGGTCCGTGGCTTTCCATCGCGCAGTAGATATACGACACCGTACAAATCTGACGAACATGGGTCCGTTGTTGGCCTGAGTACGGCCCAGGCCTGGCCTGTTATATATACGCACCTTAATAATTTATTAAAATACTAATATCAATCTTTTGAATACACTTACACAATATGAAACGAAAAGATGTGATTTCGTCTATAAATATTTTAAAGTGTTTGTTATGTTTGTCGATATTATTTCGGAGTTTACCTGCATTTAATTTAAGTTCCAAATGAATTTGAAAACGATAAAAGATAAAGACCTAAGATTTGGTAAACATTTTTAAAATAATATAACAATATCAATAATGCATCTTTAAAAACAATAAAAATAAAAGTTTAAATAATTATAAAAAATGAGTTTTTAAGAAGACAAACAAATAGTCTATTAAAAACCAATTACGATCACGTTGAAATCAATTTCTAAAATCGATTTAATAACAAAGAAAATGGAGTACTAAAAAATAAGCCGAAATTTCAAATAATCTACGCAGCAAAACTTTTTTTCTACCTTTTTTACTGATAATTTTAGTTCACGCATTCGTTGATTGATCGAAACATTCGAATGGTAAATCATTCAAATGGTAAATCATTCGAATGGTAAATCATTTGAAAATTCGATTATTACCATCATTCGAATTAATTCGAATATACCAATATGTCATTATTTAAACGGATCTTTAAAATACATTAGAGGACTATCTTAAAGAAATCTGTTTAAATAATGACAGAAGTAAATTAACGAATACGAACATATTTTTATAGGCCGCCAATATTTTTAAAGGCCGTTAAATATTTTCTTCTTTACTTATATCATTATTTAAACGGATATTTAAAATACATTAGAGGACTATCTAAAAGAAATCTGTTTAAATAATGGCAGAAGTAAATTAACGAATACGAAAATATTTTTAAGGCCGCCAATATTTTTAAAGGCCGTTAAATATAAAGGAATTGTTACAGAATAGACCCCATAGACAGTAAGAATAAACTGACTTACTGATTTATTTCGAGATATGACCTTCAAAATACTGTCATCACACTGACATATGGCATTTCTCATGAAAATCTTTAGAAAAATAAAACTATCAAGTTTGAAAATAGGTTCTCAGGTGACTTGTTGAAATATGGAGTAGAGTAGGCCGCAAAAATTACGTATTTCTCTTAAGTAGGTAAGATGCACATGCAACGTTTTTGCACCTTCGATTTTAGCGTACCGCATTCTGATTGGATAGATATCTGTCAAGTGGGGGAACCTCACAAACTCTCCAATCAACAAGCCGCGCGCCGGCCCCGTAAGCCAAAACGGTTGCATGAAAAATAAAATGAAATAATGACGAACGAAGTTTTGTACTTTGGTGTAATACGTTATGATTGGATAGGTAACTGTCTATGTATTACTTTTGACACAATAATCTGACACCCAATCGACGATGGCATATTATAATAAATCATTCGAATGATATAATTCGAATACTCGATAAATTCGATTTTCAATCATCCGAGTATTCGATATGACGATTATTCGATTAAGCCCATCACTAGTCTCAAGCACGGATTTCACACATTTTATTCGGAATATAGCAAAAATGTGTTTTAAAACCAATTTCCAGCCTTTGAATGTAATAAAATAATTACCTAGATTTTTACTTCAAGGCATAAACATGTTAACTTTTAAAAACATGGATGATCAATCTATATAACTATCTATATCATTAACCCTGTCAAATCACCAGTCCCACCCAATGAACTGGAGTGGGGTAGAATGCTTGTCAATAGGCTTGAGATGCACATACTTTTATTTTCTTTTACTATACGGAGAATGGTCGCACTGTGCAGCTTTCTGAGTGCCTTTTAAATGGAGATAGAAAACTCCGCCATTTTGAACCCTTATTACGTGTTGCCTACATCTTGGCGCAATATTTTTAATAGGTGCGTTTTAATCATCCGCTTCTGCTTCGGAATTGTCGGTTTTCTTGTTTTAATCTGACAGGTTAAAACGACTAAACCGACAATTCCGGAAGCAGAAGCGGATGATTAAAACGCACCTGATATTTTGCTTGCTGCTGTCAGTGTCAGTGAATATTATTTTTGAAGTCACAATTTATTGCTAAAGAATCAGTTAGCCCACTCGGACCAGTTGAAATTTCCAAAATAACATCCACTCCAGGGATACAAATTCAGGATACGCAGAAGACTGCTGTTTTATTATAGGCGGTTGTCATATATTGTATTATCCGAGTTGCATAGTGTATAAACTGAAACATTGAGATCAAAAGTGCCGACGCAGAGTGAGCGATCTGATTCTTTAGCTGTAAACTGTGTCACAGGGTTCAAAATGGCCGCGCCCTATGTTGGGCGTGTCGGACCTCTCTCTTGCCTCGTATAGTAATCAAAAGGTCTTTTCCTTTGCATCGAAAGTGTAGCACTGAGCTACATCACTTCTGAAAATATCGTTCCATTTATACAAATTGTATGGATGGAACGACATTTTCAGAAGTAACGTTACTCAGTGCTACACTATCGATGCAAAGGAAAAGACTTATTGTATGTGTTGAGATGCAACTCTATGGGCGAAGACAGGTTATTTTCCATCTCAATCGGGAGTATTTATAACAACCATTTTCTATTTCACTTTGTTATTGTGTGATCCCACCAGCTTGTGGATTGAACAGTAACAATGTGAAACAGAAAATGGTTATTATAAATACTCCCGAGTGAGATGAGAAATAAAAATAGCTGCGCCCATAGAGTCGCATCTTGTTCTAGTGATACAATATGCACATTGGCTTTTTACCCCACTCCAGTTCATTGGTCCCACCCACATATTTTGATTTTGTTTTACTATACGGAGAATGGTCGCACTGATCAGCTTTCTGAGTGCCTTTTAAAAGGAGATAGAAAACTCCGCCATTTTGATCCCTTATTACGTGTTGCCTACATCTTGGCGCAATATTTTTAATAGGTGCGTTTTAATCATTCGCTTCTGCTTCGGAATTGTCGGTTTTCTTGCTTTAATCTGACAGGTTAAAATGACTAAACCGACAATTCCGGAAGCATAAGCGGATGATTAAAACGCACCTGATATTTTGCTTGCTGCTGTCAGTGTCAGTGAATATTATTTTTGGAGTCACAGTTTATTGCTAAAGAATCAGTTAGCTCACTCGGAACAGTTGAAAGTTCCAAAATAACATCCACTCCAGGGATACAAATTCAGGATACGCAGAAGACTGCTGTTTTATTATAGGCGGTTGTCATATATTGTATTATCCGAGTTGCGCAGTGTATAAACTGGAACATTGAGATCAAAAGTGCCAACGCAGAGTGAGCGATCTGATTCTTTAGCTATAAACTGTGGCATAGGAATCAAAATGGCCGCGCTCTATGTTGGGCGTGTCGGACCTCTCTCTTGCACCGTATAGTAATCAAAGTATGTGAGTCCCACAGTGTTGCCATATTATAATCTATTATGTGCCTATGTCAGTGGCCTATCATTACACACGGTTCGTCACATACTTTGATTACTATACGGTGCAAGAGAGAGGTCCGACACGCCCAACATAGAGCGCGGCCATTTTGATGCCTTTACCACAGTTTATAGCTAAAGAATCAGTTCGCTCACTCTGTGTCGGCACTTCTGATCTCAATGTTCCAGTTTATACACTGCGCAACAGTGTTCTGTGAAGCCAAGTTTATCGATTTATCTTTTGTTTAAGCTAGTGTCAATATAAAAGTGATTAGTTTGTTTAATTTTTGTTATATATTTCAAATTTAGGTTGATTTCTAGTCCCAAAAGTGAAACGCAAAAAATATAAACTTCTAACTTTTCATTGTCATTTCTACTACATCTAGAGCTTTTGTTTATTACATCTACATTTAAATTTAATCCTTTATCACGTGATAAAAAAATTCACAACATCTCAGATGCATCCGATGTGGATATTCAAACGCAGCATAAATATATTATTAAAATGAGTTAATTTGTGTAAAATCGATAAATAATACATTTCTAGTTGTATTTCGTTAATATTTGCAAATAAATAATAAATTTTAATAAAACTATATGAAACCAATTTAATTACGAGTATTAGAACTAAATTGTTAAGTGTCTCGATGGAGCGGAGACTGGTGCATTTGGCTGCTATGCGAGAGGTCCTGGGTTCAATTAAATTAAATTTTTTTTTTACATATATTTTATTTTATAAATTAGTAAAAGTCATAAATTAATTTTAAATTCGTTATTTTATCTTAATAACCTAAAATAGTTTTTAAAATTAGTAGATTTTCGTTAGTGGTTCGCAGGATTGTTCATATCCACTCATATCAACCATAGTAGTTTGTACAACAAGAGTGGATACGAGTTGCACAGTATATTTTTTCTACGACACACTAACGAAATACTAAAAATTTAAAAAATAGTTTAGGTTATTAAAATAACTAATTTTAAAATAATTTTTGAGTTTTACTAATTCATAAAATAAAATGAACGTGAGAAAAAAATTAGTCCCCTGCCCAGATTCGAACCCGGGCTATTCGCGTATAAGGCAGAAGCTCCGTTCTCATCTCCACCGCCACTTTTATGATTTTAGTTTAAATAAGTTTCATATAGTTTGAAGAAATTTAAATTTTATTTTTCAAAATGTGGACCAACTAAAAATCGATTCTTCACAAAAATTAACTCATTTTAATGTATATTTATTATCAGTAACTTAAAAATGTACTGACAATTAGTTATACAGAATTGTCATTCATTTAAAGTTTTAAAAATAATAGTAGTTAGAGGTCCAAAATATGAACTGTGATTGGTGGATTTCATTTTTTTGCAGTGTTCTCACTAGCTAGAATGAATATGAAATATATTTGTTTAGTTGTACGCAATAGCATACTTTTTCGTTTTGTAATCTGTGCCTAGATATTAAATATAAGCTAATATCCATGTCGGTGTAGAAAAGCTACTATTGTGCAGTGTTCTTACTAGGTAGAAAAAATATGAACTATATTCTTTCAGTTAAACGAACTGGCATACTCTTTCGTTTTGTACTCCGTGCGTAGAACATAAAATAGCAGTTTGTGCAACAAGAATGGATCTGTATCTGTAACGTGTGAAGTATTTATTTGCTGCAGTGTTGTCCGGATAAGTTAAAAGCTCCCTGGCAACTCTGCAGTTTCTTGTTTCATCCCGTCTTTCCTTGAATTTCACAAGGGAACGTTCTTTAATTAGGTCTGTCACTACCGATTTTGTCAGGCCAAAAAAAGGGCCAGGTCCAAAAAGTATTTGGTTGGCTGCTTTCTCTGCTAGTGAATCAGCAAGACGGTTAAGATGGATCAAAGGTGACCACATTGTTGATGGACACTTCGGCCAAAGCTTCGTGACATTCTTGTACTAACCCTGGGTAAATTCGTGGTCTGTTCAGGGTGAGTAGTGCTTGTCTGCTATTTGTATAGATGAGCATGTTCCTTCCAGTGATACTGTTTCTGGTTATTTCTTTTGCTGCTATGAGAATCCCCGTTAGCTCTATTTGAACTACACTGTTACTATTGCTCATAGCCTATTTTATGTTTAGGTTTAAGAATCTGGAGTATATTCCACATCCTGAGCCTTGTTTTGTTTTAGAACCGTCGGCGTAGATATGAATCGTACCTGCCACTTCTAGCTCTTCTATTTGTTCTATTATAACTTTATATGGCTTATGGAAGATATATCTCGGTTAGATGGAGTCCATGTTCGCTTGAAGTAGTGGGAGCGTATCGAGCGCCTTCTGCCAATAGCGTCGTCTCGCCTCACCAGATCCTACAACAGGTTCTATTCCAACCGTGCGGAGGCGCATCATTGTCGTCAGAGCAACCTCCTTGATGTACATATCAAGGGGAGTGAGACTAAGAATGACTTCAATGGCTCTGGTCGATGTTGTTTTCATGACTCCTATTATGTTGAGACTAGCTGTTCTTTGAATTTGTTCTAGTTTACGGATAGCTGTTAATTTTTGGGTTTAGGACTTATGATAGCCGTGTAAGTTTATGCGACGACTCTGGGGAAGAAACCCCAGGTACGCCTCACGGTTCGGCGGCATTGTTTATAAGCAATTTATGCTCTTTTAAATTTTCTAAATGCAAGTTCCATGTTAGATACTTCACCTCTGTTGCAAAGTTTAGGAGTTCTGGAGGTTTTAATTCCATTTTCATTATTTTCCTTGTGAAAAGGACCATTTCTGTCTTCTTAGGATTAATAGATAGTGATTGGTCTTTGCACCATTGTTCTACAATTTTTACAGTTACTTGCATTCTTGCATTAGCAGAGTACGTTCTCAAAATTCCCTGTTTGCAGAATGCATATGCTATTATGTAGTGACTGTCATTATTGAAGTGGCTGATGAGGGTGTCGAGGACCATATTCCACAGTAGAGGTGATAGTACCCCTCCCTGTGGACATCTCCTCGCAACCAAGCCTCTTATATTCACATCTTCTACACTTATGTTCATTGCTCGCTTTGAGAGCATGTTGGTTAGTGAGTTTATTATCTTTGGGAAGGTGGTTTTATCAAAAGCACCTTCTATGTCTATAAAAACACCCAAGGCGGACTCCTTATTGTCCAGGGATCTTTCTATCCAGCCAGCAACTAGATGAAGGCTGAATCAGTAGATCTGCCTGAAATATATGCATGTTGGTTTGGGTGTAGTGGTGTTGTTGTAATTACCGTATCCCTTATGTACCTTTCGCATAGCCTTTCCAATGTCTTCATAGAAAACGATGTCAGACTAATTGGTCGGTATGTTTTTGGAACAGTGTAATTTATCCTTTCAGGTTTGGGTATAAATAGATGGATTGTATTCTTCCTCTACCCAGTCGGCCACGTCTGTGATGACCGAGTCAGGGAAGTGTGTTGACAGCAAAAGTTTGATGCTATCTTCGAGGTTGGCAGTTTTCGTGCCATCCTCTTTGATTAGCGCATCAATGATTCAGTGTGGATCTTTTGAGAGAGCTTTTTGAAGCCTCGCTGCCTTCGGAAATCTTCGATTTCTTCGAAGTAGGATCTCCATGCATATCTCTGTTTTCGTCTGACGATTTTTTTGTATTCTCTGTGGTGAAATTTGTAAGTATCCCAGTCCTCTTTGAGTTTTGTGGTTCTTGCCTTATTAAAAGATTTCCTAGCCACCTTCTTGAGTTGATCCAACTCGTGACACCACCATGCAGTAGTCGTCTGATCGTGTTGGACCAGCTTCAGAGGACAGTATTTCTTATAGGCATTGTTTATTGTGCTTTGGATAGTATTCGAGTACTTTTCCAAAGCAGTGTTATTGTTTGGTGTTTCGGCCTCCATCTCTCTCAGAGCCTCTTGGAGAAGGTGGGCATAGGTTGCCCTGTCCGTCTTCCTAGGGTTCCTAGATAGCGTGGAGGTCGGTAACATCAAGTTTATTTTGAATGTTAACCAGCGGTGGTCTGACATCGAAATGTTATCAGAAACTTGCCATTTTACAATTGATTTATAGATACCAGTTGTGGATAAAGTGATATCTATTAGTCACACTTCGCCTGAAGCACAAACAGGTTGACCCAAAATGCCAATGAAAACGAAAAACGGCGTTTCGTTGGAGGTTAATAGTACATTAAAAGCCCGCTTGAATGAAAATCCTAGCTGATCCTTTTTTCAAGATAAGTGGATTTTCACTTTTTCATAATTTTTCATCATAATTAACTCGGAAACGCCCAATCCACCAAAATTGTCCACCCCAAGTTTTTGTTCTCGAGGCCCATGCGATGGTAGTTACAGCTCTTGAGAGTGATCGTTTTTACCCATGAGATGCTTTTTTCACGAGAAAATCGGTCAAACTGGGACTTTTCGAGTGTATTTTAAAGTGGTATCCGCTGAAGGCCTAATCCACTGCGAAAATAAAAATGAAAACGAAAATAAAAATGAAAACGAAAATAAAAATAATAATGAAATGAAAACTACTGAGGCATGTTTTTATAAATGCTGTGAAGAAAAAATCCGCTTGAATGAAAATCCTAGCTGATCCTTTTTTCAAGATAAGTGGATTTTCACTTTTTCATAATTTTTCATCATAATTAACTCGGGAACGCCCAATCCACCAAAATTTTCCACCCCAAGTTTTTGTTCTCGAGGCCCATGCGATGGTAGTTACAGCTCTTGAGAGTGATCGTTTTTACCCATGAGATGCTTTTTTCACGAGAAAATCGGTCAAACTGGGACTTTTCGAGTGTATTTTAAAGTGGTATCCACTGAAGGCCTAATCCACTGCGAAAATAAAAATGAAAACGAAAATAAAAATAATAATGAAATGAAAACTACTGAGGCATGTTTTTATAAATGCTGTGAAGAAAAAGTCCGCTTGAATGAAAATCCTAGCTGATCCTTTTTTCAAGATGGGTGGATTTCCGCTTTTTCGTAATTTTTCACCATAATTGAGCGATATTGTTTCTTGGCGGTGCTATTATTGAAGCATGCAAGTGTGTATGTGTGTGTGTACGCGTGTGTGTGTGCACATGTGTGTGTGCGCACATGTGTGTGTGCGCGCATGTGTGTGTGTGTTTTTGTTCGTGTCCATATACGTGATCAAGCGCCAAGCTCGCTCTATCGATAACAAGTATTCTATTGAAAAATCTTGTTATCTCTGGTCTCCAAGATCATGGAAAAAATATCCTATTAACTCACTTAGATCATAAATGCGACCACAAAGAGAAAGTATGTGCACCATGTGGTAAAAAAATCGTTGTTGCCAATCGTCGAAGAACAGAATTTTCAATTACTGAAAATCTTACTGGTATATAAACCATCAGTTTGACCTGTCTAATTCTAAATTTCCTGTTAGCATTTGTAGTACTTGTCGAAGAAATATAATGGAACGAGAGAAAAGTAATCTAAACAGGCCACTTCCAACAATTTACGAGGACATGCATTTAGCAAAAGAAACTAGAACCAGGACAACTTCTGATTGCAATTGTTTTATAATATGTCTAACGGGACGATTCAGAGGTCATTCTAAAATAGTTAAGGGCAAAGGTAATGTACGTACTTTTGATACTATAATAGATCAAAATTGTGGTCTTTATGGAGCTGCTTCAAATCCCGATCTTCCGTCTACAAGTGGACAAAGTAATACTGAAAAGATAACGTCCATGAACATTTGCAATGAGTGTTTTCAGAAAATTGGTAAAGGTTTGCGTCATTCTTGTGGCGCAGGTCCTTCTTCATTTAGTGCCCGTGAAAACGTGTTGAGTTTAGTAGAAAGATTACCAGAAAAGCAACAAAACCAAATCCACCCATCTTGAAAAAACCATTAGCTAGGATTTTCATTCAAGCGGACTTTTTCTTCACAGCATTTATAAAAACATGCCGCAGTAGTTTCCATTTCATTATTTTTATTTTCGTTTTCATTTTTATTTTCGCAGTGGATTAGGCCTACAGCGGATACCACTTTAAAACACACTCGAAAAGCCCCAGTTTGACCGATTTTCTCGTGAAAAAAGCCTCTCAGGGGTAAAAACGACCACTCTCACTGAAATTATATTCGAGGTTAGGGACTCACTTAGTTACCATGACAACTCAACAATCAAGGCGACAACACCTTTTATGTTTCACTGGTGACTTGGAGAAAATAATTTGCATTGTTGAGAAACGAAAAATAAATTTTAAAAATATTTAATTTTCAACCATAATTCGGCGTGGAATTTTCTTACCGAATACCACGCGAGGTCAAATATTTCCCTCGTCTGCGACTCGGGAAATTTTCAAAATATTCATGAGCTCGAAAAAATTTCCGGAAATAATTTGACCTCTAGTGGTATTACTAGTGAAAATTTATGAAAAAGCGAAAATCCACATGTCTTGAAAAAATAATCAGCTAGGATTTTCATTCAAGCGGGCTTTCAATGTACTATTAACCGCCAACAAAACGCCGTTTTTCGTTTTCATTGGCATTTTGGGTCAACCTGTTTGTGCTTCAGGCGAAGTGTGTAGTGTTTGACTGCGATAGTTTAAAAATGTTGGTGTGGTAACTTTATTTAAAATAAAAAGATTTTTGGTAATTATATAATCATAAAGTGACTTACCTTTAGCGTTGTTATCCTTACTGCCCCAACTGAAGTGATGAGCGTTTGAGTCGTAACCTATTACCAGCTCGAACAAGAGTGTATATGAACAATCCACTCGAGTTCTACATTATATTTTTTCTACGACCTACTAACGAAAATCTACTAAGTTTAAGAATTATTTTAGATTATTAAGATAAATTAACTAATTAACTAATTAAAAATAATTTACTTATATTTGTGGTGACTTTAATATTTCAGATGTAAGGGGAGCGGGTACACTATTAACTAATAATAGAAATACAAAAATGTCTTTGTTAGAAGATTTCTTAAATTTTAATTCTTTTGTTTTATTTAATAATGTAAGTAACTTTCAAGGTAAAACTCTAGATCTGGTAATATCTTATGAGAAAAATGTGTGTAATGTAAACCGAGTGGAAGATCCATTAACTAATGAGGATATGTACCACCCTCCTTTGGAAATGTATACTGAGATATCACAAATCATGAAAAACAGCTATCTAAATAATGAGGTAAAATTCAGATATAACTTTAAAAAAGCGGATTTTAAACTTATGTGTGAATTGATTAGAGATACGAATTGGAGAGAGGTTTATAAAGAGCAAGATGTTGACAGCTCTTTGCAAAACTTTTATGCCATTTTGGATAATATTTTTCTATTGTGTGTACCTAACTTTAAATTTTTTAACAATTACAATAAATATCCTATTTGGTACAACAAGACCATTAAAGACTTAATAAAGGAAAAAAATAATCTGAAAAAAATTAAACATATTTCAACTTATTATTTAGAACAATATTGTCAAACAAGGAAGACATTAAAATCTCTGTTAAAAATCGAACATAAAAATTACATTAAATCAATAGAAAATTCGTTGACAACAGATATTAATAAATTCTGGAATTATGTTGAGAATAAGAGGGCTCAAAGCGGAAACAACGCAAATTTTACTTTTGATGGGACTGAAATACAATCACAAGATACTGCGCAAAGTTTCGCTGAATTTTTTGCTAGCGTATACTCTCAAATTCCATCCAGTTATAATGTTAATTTTAATACTTACCAAAATTTGAACAATGATACGTTCTCTATTAATTCTATAAATGATTCAGACTTTGAGGCAGCTATAAAAAAATTGAAACCGAAGAAGTCAGCAGGCGTTGACGGAATACCACCATATGTAGTGAAAGGTTGCCATGAGTGGCTAAAAAGGCCGTTACTACATATATTTAATTTAATTTTAAGTAGGTACTGCTGCTTTTCCAACTTTGTGGAAAATTTCAATTTGCACTCCTATTTACAAATCAGGTAATAAAAGTGACATTCGAAATTATAGACCTATCTCAATAATGTGCGCATTTTCAAAACTTTTTGAACAAATAATATATACAAAATTATATTCATTTGTCGAAAGCTCAATAAACCAGCAACAACATGGATTTATGTCGAAGCGATCAATTAATACCAATTTATTGTCATTTAGTCATTGTGCGAATGAAACGTTAGAAAATAAACTTCAACTTGACATAATATACACGGACTTTAGTAAAGCCTTTGATCGTGTGAATCACGATGTTTTGTTGGAAAAAATTTATGAATTTGGTTGCACCCAAAGTGCCATGAATTTATTTAAAAGTTATTTAAAAAACAGATATTTTCAAGTTAGATATGATGGGAACACGTCGGGAAAATTTCACGCTGCTTCAGGCGTACCTCAGGGTTCAAATTTGGGTCCCCTGTTTTTCCTATTATTTGTCAATAACATTACGAAATGTATTAAATTTTCTAAATGCTTATTATTTGCAGATGATCTCAAAATATATAAACAAATACAAACAGTTCGTGACTGTGTGGCTCTTCAAAAGGACTTAGATAATGTTTATGATTGGAGTGTCAAATTTAAATTAAATTTTAATATAAAAAAATGTTGTGTCATGACTATGACCAGACAGAAAGTCTCAGTCTTATTTGACTATCAAATGATGGACAAATCTTTAGAAAGGGTTCACGAGTTCAAAGATTTAGGTGTAACTTATAATAATAAATTTTCGTTTCAAAAACACATTGCTAATACAGTTAAATCTGCTAATAGAGTTCTTGGATTCGTAATGAGACAAACATATCCTTTTTCTAATATAAATTTAATTAAACTTTTATATTTTACATTGGTAAGACCTAAACTAGAATTTGCTTCAATTATGTGGACAGGAGAATGTCAAACATCTCTACAGGAACTTGAGAAAGTACAAAACAAATTCTTAAGGCACCTTTATTACAGAAAATATAATAAAAGAGCGGATTATAACTCTGTAAGAACTACACGACTTCGTACTGAATTTAATATAGTGTCATTAGAGAGTAGGCGTAAAGTTACATCTTTATTAATTTTACATAAAATCTTAAATAATACGGTAAATTCCTTTGAGTTGCTATCTTTAATCACATTTAATGTACCATCACGAATAACACGCAATATGCCAATGTTTAATATACCATTTGTCAGTTCTACTTACCGTGCTCCTCTCCTAGAAATGCTTCGCTTAGGAAACAATATTAGTTATATATTGAATATCGACTGGAACCTTCCTTATAATAAATTTAAAAATGTAATTGTGAAATACATATATAACTTGTCTGTATAATAACAAAATAAAATAATGTAAAAATAATACTCTACATATCACCATCTTATTTAAGAAAGTAATGGCTCTAAACGAAAAATTTATTTCCTAAATTTGTTAAAATATTTTTATTTTTAGAAGTGTCATTTTTTGTTTTGAATAATATAGTCCATATTAGTTGGTTAAACATTGTACTTTGAATTGTTATCCCCTTTAGTTTAGTTTAAGTTAGTTTGGATAATGTAAATTTAGTTTTAGCTACTAATTAAGAATTAAAATTGTACAATTTATGTATTATATAATTTGTAAAATAACTATCCTTGTAATAAGGCCAGTAGGCCTGGTTGGGTAGAATAAATAAATAAATAAATATAAAATAAAACAAACATGAAAACAAAAAAAGATTTCATTTAATTAGTCTCTATCCTAGATTTGAACATGGGCCTCTCGCATGACAGCCAAATGCGCTGGTCTCAGCTCTATCAAGACACTTAAAAAATTAGGATTTAATATAGTTTAATTAAAATTTATGATTTATTTGTAAATACAGATAAAATAGAAATGCTATTATTTATCGATTCTACACAAGAATAACTCATTTTGAGTATATTTAATTTTAATAACTAAAAAATATACTGACAATTAGTTTGACAGAATTGTCACTTATTTAAAATTTTAAAAAATAATAGTAGCCGGGTGACCAAAATATGAACTGTGATTTGTGCAGTGCGGTCTTACTAGGTAGAATGGATATGAAATAAATTCATTCACTTGAACGCAATGGCATATGTTTTCTATTTCTAGTCTGTGCGAAGATAAGCTAATATCCATGTGGGTTTAGGAAAAAACATTAAACAAATTGATATTGGGCATCAAATACTGTAAACAATTAAGATTATTTTGGTTAAGTGTATATTCTAATTTTTCTTGTAATATCTTATTCAATCTGATTTTGAAACAATACTATGAATACTACATAATTTAAATTTAAATTTGTATAGTCTAAAACAATTTTTACAGGCAATTGATTGTCGTTTTATTGAATAAAACAAGTCGTTTAATTTTATGCGGAATCACACACTTGTTAGATATGTATTACCTACTATTTATACCGGGTGTTCAAATTAAAGTGTTACAGTTAAATACCGCCGAAAATATGCATTTTAGAAAAAAAAGTTTCAGACAAAAGATTTATAGTTTTTTGGTGGAAACATTTTGGCTAAATTCATTTTTTTATAGCTGACCATAATATAGCCATATCGAGGTGCAATTTTTTTTTCAAATTGGAACCCCAGTTTTTTTACATATTCCTAAAGTTCATAAAAAAATAAGAAACTTTTGAGGGAAATATTTTTTTATTGGACTTTTACTTTTTGAGTCACAGCTACTTAAAAATTTTGCTGCGCGAAAAAAAAGTTGGCCATATTATGGTTAGCTATAAAAAATTTTCCCCACAAAACTATAAAACTTTCGTCTGAAACGTTTTTTTTTATAAAAAGCGGTATATATCTGTAACGCTTTAATTTGAACACCCGGTATAAAACATCTTGGTACCAGTAACTACGGAATTATTTAGATACCTACCTACGAGCCCCTTCCCATTTCAGTTGGCCCAACTATTGAAATTTAGGAAATTCGTATTTAAAGATTAAAAATATAAATATTGCATGAACTTTCCAATTTTTATTGATGGTACAATATGTTTAATATCGTTTAATCACAAAAAAAATGTAGAAAACATTAAAATATTTATTTAACATAAAATTAAAAAAAATAAACAAATAGTTGGAATCAAACGTTAATCAATTTTAAAGTTTACATGGTATTAACTAAGCCTTGGCAAAATTCTGGTGTAAACGAATCCCATATATCTTGAAGTTTTTGTTTAAGTTCAGGTATTGTTCTTGCAGGATGTGTTTGAAGTACCTTTTTCATCTCATGCCACAATGTTTCTATTGGTGATAAATCAGGACTAAGTACTAGAAACCCATTCCAAAAGTGGAACACCGAAGTCTTTCATACATTTTAGAGCTTTTTTGACGTGTGACATCCTGCTCCATCCTGTTGAAATACAAAATCTTTCCCTGATGTCAAATATAATTCCATAGTCGGTAAAAGTGATTCCTCCAAAATGTCCAAATATTTATTTGTATTTACAATTCCTTCAATAATAGTTTCCCTATTCCTTTAGATGACATGCTGCCCCAGACCATGAACGATGCGGAAAATTTTACTTTTCTTTTGAGACAGTCTGGATGGAAGGCTTCATGTTTTTTTGCGAATAACTCGACTTCTGCT
This sequence comes from Psylliodes chrysocephalus, assembly GCA_927349885.1. Classification (NCBI taxonomy): domain Eukaryota; kingdom Metazoa; phylum Arthropoda; class Insecta; order Coleoptera; family Chrysomelidae; genus Psylliodes; species Psylliodes chrysocephalus. Next base: position 60,018,131 of record OV651819.1, on the reverse strand, counting down.
ATCTCCAACACAAACTTCGAATCGGGCCTCGTCACTCCATTGTATTGCAACCCATTGATGAGAAGTCCAACTCATATGTTCTTTTGCCCATCTTAATCGATTTTTTTCTGTTTCGCAGTTAGTAGTGGTTTTTCTTTAACCTGTAACAATATTGTCAATTTTAAGCAAATATATTTGATTGTTTTTATTATTATAAATTTACTTTGTAAGTCCCAAATCCCAGTTTGAAGATATCTAAATTCGTCTTCCAACAGCATCACTCCACTGAGCACTTAATTCAAGGTAATTAGCACGATGGTTGGTTTCAATAATTCTTCTCAATGCTCGTCTATCGGCATTTGTAATCTTGCTTTTTCTAACATGACGGGGCTTTGGGCTGATTGAACCAGTAGTTTTGTATCTTTTAACTATATTTCTTACACTATATCGTGATAAATCTAATATATTTGCAATTTTCGAGTTCGATTTTCCAGAATTGCAATGTTTTATAACAAGAAAACTTATTTTTTCGTCAATGATTTTTCCTCTGTCCATTTTATTAGACATAATTAGCTTAAAAGAAGTTAAATTGTCTTGTGACAGTTATTTGCATATTTGTTTGTTATTTTTTCCATGCTACCTTCGATTTTGGTTTATTTTCTAACGAATTGAATTCAAGTTGAAATAATGCAATAATGCTCCATGTGTTAATAAATTTAAAAATAAATAAAAAAAATTGATGTTTTCTAGTTCTAGTTCTAATATAATTCTAAATTGACGCATTGGTAATTAATTTATGATTTAAAAAAGCATGTAATCTTTAATACTTTCTTATTGTCGTTATATAAAGAAACTATCAATAGGTGGGCCAACTGAAATGGGAAGGGGCTCGTATCTATCAGTTGTTTCGATTCAGTTTATTTCCGAAAACATGTTGACTGGTTCATTCACCATTTTTAATAAATGTATAAAAAATGTCGTTATTCCACCATTTTTTTAAAGAAATTTGCCAAAGTAGGCTTCTTCGCTTCGAAATACAATTAACCACAAAGTTGACGTTTTCCGCGAACTGACATTAAGTAACATTGTCACTCACCGAGCGAAAAACTTGACAGCTTTAATGCTCGCCCTTAGATAAAAGAGACCAGAGATATAACATACACCGGTGTTTAACCTGCGCAAATGTTGCCAATTTCTAAAGAAAGGTTAACGGAGTGGGGGAACTGGGCGGCGACACGCGGCGACCCGAACTCTGTGGCAGGGACCGGACTTTGTTTATTAGCATCATAATGAACTATTAGATTTATTTAAAAGGTGTTTAATCGAATTTTGTATTAATGAAATAAAATTAACGTGATTTTTTAATATCAAACAGATGCCACGACATTTTATGTAAAGAGAAGATCTTTTATAGAATATTTCGTTAGCGTTTATTTACTACGGACTTTTCTGCAAGAGATTACAGTAAAATGTTTAAATAGAATATATTGTTAATAGAGCAAAAAATGTTACTCATTGTCTACAAGTATAAAGGTACGTTTACATCTGACATTTATTGCATGATATTTATGTCTGACAGTTGTTTAGTCCAGTGTAAACACTCAAAAATATATGTCCGAGAAAATTTTTTGTGTATTTACACTGCACTAAACAACTGTCAGACATAAATCTCATGCAATAAATGTCAAATGTAAATGTACCTTTACAAGAATAGCATGTGCGCAGGCGAATACTGCAAATCTAACCTTATGAGTTGAACATTATATTTTTTCTACGGCTATTACATAATAATAAAAATTAGTCAAAATGAGAAAATGCTGTTTTGTATTATAACCTCAAAAAAAGGTATATTAAGGCTTCTTTCTTTAGGAATATTAATTAATATAAAGGATGAGTCACATAAAACTCTAGAAATGCATATGTCTGAAACCAGATAACATTTTAAAATTTAAATCTATTAAAAGTCATTTGGTCGCTAGGGATGAGTGATTATCGAAATAAATTATCGATCATTGAAAATAATCGATTATTTTCGATCAATCGATTATTTTCAAACAATATATTTTTTTGTCATTTCCTTTAAAATAGACTACTTGATTATCTTTGAAAAATAAAAAATAATCGATTAATTAAAAAGCCAATTAACGGATAAATAAGTGTTTACAAAATATAATAAAAAAAGAAGTATCGTTTATTTTAAATAATCGTTTATTTTAAATAATCGTTTGTTTTAAATAATCGATTATTTTAAAATAAACCATTTTTTTCGTCCGTGGAAACAGATTATTCGATAATCTTTAAAAAATCGAAAAAAAAAGAGAATTATCGAATATTTTAAATAATCGATTATTTTTCATCGATCGATTATTATCAATAATCTATTTTATTGCATATCCTTTAAAATCGATAATTCAATTATCTTTGAAATACCGAAAATAATCGATAATTCCAAAATAATCGCCTAATCGAAAATAACCAATTAATTAAGAAGCCGATTCTATGATAAATCGATTTTAATCAAAAATCTATTTTATTGTATATCCTTTAAAATCGATAATTCGATTATCTTTGAAATACCGAAAATAATCGATAATTCCAAAATAATCGAGAATAACCAATTAATTAAGAAGCCGATTCTATGATAAATCGATTATTATCAATAATCTATTTTATTGTATTTCCTTTAAAATCGATAATTCGATTATCTTTGAAATACCGAAAATAATCGATAATTCCAAAATAATCGAAAATAACCAATTAATTAAGAAGCCGATTCTATGATAAATCGATTATTATCAATAATCTATTTTATTGTATTTCCTTTAAAATCGATAATTCGATTATCTTTGAAATACCGAAAATAATCGATAATTCCAAAATAATCGCCTAATCGAAAATAACCAATTAATTAAGAAGCCGATAAATCGATTTTCCAAAAAATAAAACGAATTATCGATTATTTTCTAATAATCCTTTTTTTAATATTTCCTTTAAAATTGATTATTCAGTTATCGAAAATAATCGATTATTAAAAAGCTGATTAACCAATAAATCGATAATTTTAAAAAAATAACCAAAATATCGGTTATATAAAATAACCTATTAAACGAAAATCGATTATTTTGAATAAATCTACTTTTTCTTGTATTTCCTTTAAAATCGATTAATACATTATTTTAAGAAAACAAAAATAATTTATTAAAAACAGCGGATAAATCGATTTTCATAAAAAAATATCAGAATGATCGATAAATCGATTATTTTTGTAACCCCTATCGGTCGCTTGCCTTTATCCGAGCATTTAGCTCCAAAATTTAGAGATTCGAATTTTTTGATCCCGTTATCTTTGAAACCGCATTCGATTGTATAATAAATAATAAATATTGCTAAATTTTGGATTTTTTTAGTGAACGAAAATTTTGTTCGAGTTGTTTATGGGTTTGTAATGTAACATTTTATTAATGTGACCAACTCCCGTATTTTTAGTATTTTTTTTGCTTATACTAGATCATATGGTGCGTTTTATTTTGTTTCAAGACTGAAGATTCAAATGTCACTTTTCGATTTGACGGCAAATAAGATGAACCTTGAAATTTTAAGTAGGTCATCCTGTATTTAATCTAATATTCTTATAAAAATACATTATAAAAATAAAATTTAGCTAGCAACTATGATTCTTTACTTCTTATTTATCTATCAAAAAGGGCTAAAAACCACCTTTAGAAAACATTCTTATAAAACTACTTTTTAAATACAAAATTTCGTTAGCAACAATGCCTATTTACTTTTTATTTAAATTAAATGTTCAAAATTTTACCTTAATAAGGTAATATGAAATTTGATTTCTGATGCTTAATATTTATTGAAACCCCTTAATGCGGATCTGAAGTATTCAGCCCAGAGAATCATGGCGCTATATGTCAAAATGTTAATAAATATTTACCACTGAAAACGAATATATTCATAACATTAGTACTTGTATTATAAGTACATACAATTTTTCAAGATACATCGTGGCATTTTGAACTTGAAATTGAATAACTAGAACACGTTAAATTGCTAAAATACCAACAAATAAATCAAAAAACAGCTGTCAATGGTGATTAAACTCAGGTGAAGGTGATCGATGAATGGAAAAATCGGAGCAATTCGGGTGGCGTCGTGCAAACAATGATTTTCAATTGGTGGGTTACGTTGGGTTAAAATAGACAACATGCGCAGTGTGCAATGTTACATCTTCGGTCTCTTTAATCTAAGTGCTCGCCTAATTTAAATTAGATATAATATAATATAATAATGTTTTTTTAATAAATTCTTTTCATCTTATTGTTAGCAGGAGGTAAATAACGCAGAGCAATATGGAGCAAATACAACTTTATTATAAAAACATAAACTGACAGTATATCAAAATATTTCAAACTCTTATCATTTTTACTATAACATTCAAACTGGGTGTCTACGGAAACGCACTTAGAGGGAAAGCCCACTCACGCGACATGTCGCAAGCGACTGATCGCGCGCGGCAATACTTTTGATGTTTTTAAATGACTCAAAGCCCATTAACGCGGTTCTGTCGCGTGATTTGGGGGTTTAAAGGGTCCAACCTATTTTTATATGGGCAAGCTTAAGTGGTAAAGGAACTAATTATTTTGATTTGGTAGACTTAAGGGATCAAATGTTTTATAAGGACAGGCTTAAGGTATGGATAAATGGATCACATATTCTTATATGGACAAATTGACTGCGAAGCCGAATTAGAATAACAATTCGAATGTGCAACACATGCCGTATATAGCATGTCATGATTTTTTGTATGAGCTTAAATCTATAATTAATGCAAAATTTGATATATGTTGTTTATTTATTCTTTGGTTTGAAGGTAAGATAGGCAGTTGCAGTTAGTATCTTGATCAGTTCATAATATTACCTACCCTGTTTGATTAGTCTTCTATGTTATCTATTATAGTAAGAAGTTGTGGTTATTTTTGGTTAATAGTGACAGTAGTATTTAAAAATGCAGTGTGGTCCAAGTTCAAAGTTTACACCTGTGAAACATATAGAAAAGTGTGCATTATCAGAAAATATTTGTAAGCAATGTTTATAGTTGCCTAAGAATGGAATATCCTTCGTTTTCTGTTGACGATACTGTTGAAAAGACAAGTAATATGATGTGTGTAAGCAAATCAATGACATATAAAGTTATAAGTGAATTAAAAAGTGGAGTTGTTAAACCCCCAAAGAAAAAGGCAGGAGGTAAAAAAAAGTGGAATTTACTGAACAAATTAAAAGCGGAAAAAGAAGAAAAGTTCACGAATTTTATTTTAAAAAAGAGATACCATTAGTTGCCAAGATTTTGGACGCAATCAATAGTGATCCGTATTTTCCTAAAATGGGAAAGACAAAACTACAGGAAACTCTAATAGATTTGAAGTTCAAGTGTGATAAACAGGACAGGAAAGCAACACTTATTGATTCTGAGGAAATTGTTTGTTAGAGACGCAGATTCCTCAGAACCATTTTTAAATTACGTGCAGAAAGCAAAAAAATATTTTATTTGGACGAAACCTGGGTGAATGAAGGTTGCACAGTTAGCAAAATGTGGCAGGACACAAACATTCAATCTTCACGACAGGAAGGATTATCTACAGGATTAAAGGTTCCTTCCGGTAAAGGACGACGTCTAATTATAACTCATATTGGAAGTGATGAGGGGTTTTCAAAACGTGGTTCTTTCTTATTTCAATCTAAAAAATGATATGAACACTGTAGTCCAATTAAATAACGAAAAAAAGCCCCTTTGAGCTTACATTAATTTGTAATTGGATGAAACAAAGTGGACCTTATGTATTTTGATGTGATCTTTCCGAAAAAAAGCAAATAAAGATGTAGCTGTTGTTCAATTTTTTTTAAATTAGGAAAACCGGGTTTTCCGGAAATTTCCATGGTAAAAATGCTAATTATCTGGGCAAGTATCATTCCGATAGTAAAAATAAATGCACCAATCGAAAGAGAAGACAAAAATAGTTCGGAAATTCATTGCACAGGCGAATTTCTCGCAGTCAGAAGTGCTTTTACCAAAAAGTTGTTTTTTCGTTTCTTTGATCAGAACCATGGACATGAAATTAGCGATGAATTTGTGGCGAAATTATAAATGTTAGACATATGTGCCCATGAGAGAAGTTGCGTATTTTTTTGTTGGCTCTCAAATAAAATAAGTCTCGCGGTGAAATCTGCCATAATTTTTCGAGAATTCGCAGGAAACCGGAAGGCGTAGTTTCTTAAATTTTTTTCACATATGATTTTCTCCGGGTTTTCCGAAAACATCTAACAAAAAAATATATTTGAAAAAACTAACTTCGCCATCGGAAAGATCACAAAAAAATACACAAAAAGGTATACTTTAAAAATGTTAGGAAATTAATATACTGCGTGCAAATGAAACATAAAGTCTCAAAATCAAAAGAGTCGCTCCTTCTTGTTTTCTTCTCGGTTGATGCTCCATTCTCCTTTTTTTTTGGCATTGTCAATCGCGGCTCTTTTATGCCTATCCCAGGTTTTATAAATAAACTCTTTTCCGTAACGTCGAGCTACGTAATGTTTGCGACACCTCTCATGCAATATAAAACCTGGTTCTAAAGAACTAAAAAAATCATCCTCCCTCTCTTTGCTGACCGTCTGCAGACCTTTCAATTCTGTCGGTCTAATTGGGGTTAGTTCACCCTCTGCAAGTGTCTGATGACATAATAAACACAGGCCAGCCATTGCAACCTGAAAACAAAAAAATTATAGCACTGTGATAGAATTTTCCTAATTTAGGAACGTACTTACTCAATAAATTGATAAAGAATTCCGAAAAACCACGTGTACACAGAGCTTGCTGAACACGGTTATTAAAAATCTATGCCGATGAACACTATCAAGCGATTCAATTTGTAATAATATGACCGTTTGAAATTTAAACTTGACGGATAGCGAACGCCGAGACCATGGCTATCCTTGATGCGACGTGCGGCTAATTTTGCGGTAATTCTATATTTTGCACAAAACTCAAGAAACGTCTTACAACAAGTCAGTAAAATACAATTTGATAAATTTTAAGCCTAATAAATTTAGGTATGCAAGAAATTTAAAACTGGAAATCGCAAAAAAATCAAATTACAGAAATGCAGTGTATACACGAGTTTTGGATCCCGCGGAGCGCGTGTAATGGGACTTTTGTCTGGCGAATTCTACAACTTAGAAGAAACATACACACTTTAAACTTTGTATACGCATTCAAAAGACATGCATGACATTTGGGTTTGCTCAATTTGCAGACCAAAAAACTGAAAATCGTCAATTTTAGACAACTTTTTTATGTTCTAGACACAATAAAGTACTCAAAACAAAAGTTTTGAGCGATTGGGTGCATTTTTGGCATTTTTGTGCCACTTCAAACTTTCGAAAAACAAATTATTTTTTTTTAGGAAAAAAAAAATTGTTTAATTGTTTGATATCTTTGCCAATTATAGTCCGGTTTCGGTAAAATTCACATACACCTAAGAGTTCACAGAATAAGCTCTGTAAGTGGCATTTAAAAAATTCAAATAGTTTGGCCGGTATAGGCAAACAATGAAATTAGGCCCGCGGTACACTTTGCCCTTCCGCCATATGCCCAATTTTGGGATTTCTCTTGCCCCCTTCTGAGAATCAATAGTCACATCCCTTAAGTTCAAAACGCATTTTTGTTTTTTTAAATATCTTAATTTTTACCAAAGTTATGAAGAATTTAGTGTTTGAACATTTAACAAATTCAATTTTTCGACCTTCGCCGCCTCAAAATACTAAACAAATTTCAATCGTCCATACCGCGAGAACGGTGCATCGGATCAAAATTTCTCAAGAGACATGGAAATTAGCATTTTTCCTAAGCTTTCAAATGTCGTAAACTGCGTTTTGAAAATATTGATTTATTTCCGACATGCGCCTGTGCAAAATTGAAAAATTGACAAAATCCAAAATTTCGGCACTTTCGAAAAACAGCTACATTTTGTTTTGCCTTTTTTCGAAAAGATCACCTCAAAATACATAGAATCCATTTTGTTTTATCTAATTATAATTTAATGTAAGCTCAAAACCCGTAATTTAATTCGATTACTGATGTTTTTGAAGAATATTTTCAGCAGATGATAAAACATTTACCAAAGGATTCAGTTATAGTAATGGATAACGCTAATCAGGTACCATTCCCGTCTATTTAAACGTGTGCCAAATACTTCATGGAAGAAAGATCCCAGGCAGCATACTGACGTCATTATGACATCTTATTTTCGTCATATAGAACGTCATTTATCCTCTGAAAACTAACGTGATAATGACGGTAAAATGACGTGAATATGTCACAGCTCAAAAAAGTCATATTTACACGTCCTTTTCACGTCTAAATATGACGTCTTTATGACGTTTCCTAGTAGTCTTTATAACGTCCTTATGACGTTGTTTTAATGTCATCTTTGTCGTTATTTGAGACGTCACCATGACGTTATATTTGATATTGTTACTCCTTCGTAACTTTTCTATAGGAACTGTGGGTCACTTAATAAAACAAAATTAGAAAATGAAATAATTTTAATTAAAAAGAAAAAAATACATGAAATTTTATTGACAAAAAACAACAATTTATTTAAATCAAACTGCTCCAAATGTGGCCAACTTGCTCGTTAATATTTTGGCTTCGGCACAATTATGAAGACTACGAGCACATTTAATTTCTAATGATTTTTCTACGAGTGCCGCCATTTTATACTATTTTACGAACCTGAGAACATTTTAGGAAGCAGCCTATGAATGTAATAGATACAAAAGCATTAAAGAATAAGGAAAATATAGATATAAAAATACATACCTTATGCTGGGTCGATATTGATATAACTTTTTTCACTGACCTCTTAACTTTTAACGACAATCCTGATTGCATACGGGCCATCCCAGCTAGCACCGACACGTGATTTTCACGTGAAATACACGGCACATTTTACGTCGAAATCACCAATTTATGACGTGCTAGTGACGTGATTATGACGGCAATATGTCACAGATCAAAGACGTCATACAGTGACGTGATAAACACGTCACCAGATAACGTGTTTAGACGTCAAAAAAACACCATAATATTCATTTAAAAATGTTTAATTTGTAAAAAAATGTTTATAAAAAACGTTTTATTTAAAAAATGTTTAACAAAAATATGTTTTATATAAAAAAAGATAGGTTACTGCATAAAATTTCTGAATTGAAACATAGTATACTAACCTGAACTATTACTAAATAAACATTACTTCTTAGAATATGTACTTAGAATGTATAAATTACAAAAGATTATATAGCAGTGTCCAGATATTCAACAAATCATTCCGAATATACAGGCTTGAAGCAGCTTCAATGGTATCCTTATTAAATTTTCGTTTCACTAAAACAAAAATATAATAGTTATAACTACCAGAAACTTAATTATTTAAATAAAATTTGAGCCAAAAAATAGAGTTAGCATTGACCGAGAAAGACAGAAATTGTTTTATATCATTAAGCTGTCACAAAAGTGATATATTTGATGGTTCACAAATTTAACAAGATAAATAAAATCAGATCTGTCAAGAGAAATCAATGAAAAAATTTAATATGCGCCTGGCTAAAGAGTACTAGATGCTCCTAGCTAACACAAAATTTAGTATTTCTTCATGGGTCAAAAACCTAATATTTTAATAATAATTTTATGATGCTAAGTTTTAAAGTGATGTAAAATTGTGAATTTTAAACCAGGTTAACCTGACTTTTTTATAATTAATGAAATGAAGAAATGTTATTATTTTTACAAGGTATATATTAATAAGAGGAAAAATTATTTTACCCCCAAGCTCTTTTGAATGTAAAGGTGAGATTTTTAATAATTGTGAAAAATAATTATTGACATTTGAAGAAAAAAATGTTGTTCGGAATAAAAGAAATGTACTCATAACATTGTCACAAAAGTATGAATTTTACTCATAATAAAAAATAAGTTTTGCTAGACAAAGCAGTGCTTACCTACCAATAGGTTCGTCATCAATAACGAATTCATCAGCTTCACTTGAAAATATTCTTCTTAATGGCTTTCTTTTACAAGGAAGAGGTTGTAACTCATCATCACTTGTTATATCCTATGTCATAAGAACCTTTGTTGCTTTTTGGCTAGCTATTTGGTAATTCTCTAAAACAGATTAATAATTTTATACACTATACTTTTTTAAATAAATAAAACGGCTCACAGAGATGGTTTACGAAATACTATAACTATAATAGGTCTCAGTTACCAACAAAAATTCAAAAAATATAATATCAAGGTATATAATGCAAAATAATTTCATAAAACAATGTAATTAAAACCACAGTACATAAAGGGAAAGGTTTTAGTAATAATACATAGACCAGTGTTTTAATTGTCTAAAGGTGAGTTTAGTCAGCCTGATTTAGTTTCAACATAAAAGTTATCAATTTATTTCAATGTACCTGTTTATACAGAATAACATAGGCATCAACATTAACATAGTAAAGATAAATAAAAATCAACTTTATGCTCAAATCTTAGGAATGTGTATGTTTAAATTATCTTTATGGGGGTGGGTTGGCTCAGTGGTTAGAGTCATGACTTTGAGATCGGAAGGTCTCAGGATCGAATCCCACCGTTGGCCGGGATTTTTTTATTTAATTTAATTATTTAAAATTAATTCTGATGCCTTGGTAGGATTCCCCACTCGACCATTCACTGTTGGGTTCTAATTAACAGTGCTGTTCCTAAAGTGGCGCAAGGAAACAGTAACAAGGCCTGTCTGTAGGGGTGTAGGAGTATTAGAGTACTAATACTTCTACACTATGGAGTATTAGACTACTAGTACAATCCATAACCTACATAGAACACTAGGCTAATGACCTTAGATGTTGAAGCCGTACACTAAAGAAAAAAAAAAAAAAAAAAAAAATTATCTTTATGAACGGTTTTGTTTTAAAATCCTTAAATTTTTGTTTATATTAATGTCTACGTTAATAGTTAAAACAAAATTAGGCTAGCTACAGGCACCTTTACAATATAAAAAATCACTCACCTTCGGTAAAATATGTTCTATAAATAGGAAAGAGTCCAATTTTTTCCTTTTTTAAGCTCTTGTTAAAAGATTATTGTTGTTTATAAGAACCTCATTTCCCAGGATGTCGGCCACTTAGAACTTAAAGTGGTTTAATAATACTCCGGTGCCGTGCTTGTCGGCGTATTGAATTCCTATAAACATACTAAAAATAAACAATAATATCGCACTAAACTTCCTAACTACTTACCTTCAAAACACATACAAAATCATACAATAAAAGAATGTTCCAAACACAAGTTACAAAAATAACACAAAATGGCGTGAACCGCTAACGGCGCTAACCTTGGACAATGACATGACAGCTGACATTTCTAAACAGTGTTGACATAAAATTTCATTTAAAAATGAAAATTCCCAAAAATCCCTAGATTTAAAATGAGAATCATAAATTTATTATAAACACTAAAGATACTTTTATTAATAAATAGAATGTAAAACAATAAAGGTATAGAATCGACGTGTACACGTGCGCAGTTTAACGCCTCATTTCAGAACGTGACAAACTAGTCCCTAAATAACGTCATAGTACGTCTTATTTTGGTGTCATAATGACCGCAAAATAAACGATGTTGTATAAATTACCTTCTATTTATCTAATAATGAATAACAAAAACTCGAATTGCATTTATGACATAAATAGGTGTATTTTGTTCGCAACAACTGTGTTTACGTGTCAAATTGGTCCGAAAATGACGTCATTATTACGTTACTTTTGCGTCAAAAAATCACATCGACGTATTTGACCAAAATTCAACGTGATTATGACGTGAAACGACGTCCGGTGCTAGCTGGGATGATCCACGATGCACCCACCATTACACATGGCCGATGCAACGTTAAAGAAGTGACGTCATAATCACGTCATTTTTTGGTAACATGACGTCGATGACCAAGAATTACCAAAAAAAGTCGTCAAAATGTCGTCAGTCTGCTGCCTGGGATGATATCATTAAGTGGCTAACAGACAGAAACATTTACTTTCCAGAAAAATCAATAAAAATAGAACTACTAGAAATTGTAAAATTAAATAAGCCTCCAGTATGTTATGTAGTGGATGAACTTGTAAAAACACATGGTATTGATGTTGTGCGTCTTCCTCCCTATTACTGCAAACCAAATCCTATTGAACTGATATGGGCACAAGTTAAAGGATATGTAGGTCGACATAATACGACATTTAGGTTAGAAGATGTAGAAGCATTGTTAGAAACCTCCATCCCAGACAGCACAACTCAATCCATTGGATGTCCATCGGCTGTCCAAAGGACGTCCAGCATTTTACCAAAGGACATCCAATGGACATCCACTCGACTATACAAATGTCCCACTCATGGACATCCCTTTGGACTCCATGAAAGGTCCATATATGGACTCTTTTTGTATTGCTTTTGGACAATTTATGGACATCTGACGGACATCACCACCTATATTAATATGAAATAAAAAAATTGCAAACCATGGACTTATTTTTATTGTCTTAAATAATATCAAGCATATATTAGTTTTATGCGCACTCCTTTCCGTTGACCTTCTCTGTCATTTTCTTAAGGCTATTTCGCTTACTTTTTAAGCAGCACCATTGTCACTCTCAGCAGCAGCTAAAAAAAGACATTACATTTTATACGAATATTGAGTCTTAAATCAATCGTTTAATACACGCCTGATCAGGCAAAACTGATAGTTAAAAATGTAAAACTTTTAGATAAAATGTTATTAACTAATATGAAAATATGCATTCACTAATTTACTTTAACTCTATACTTACATATAAACAAAAAACTGCTCATTATTTCTCGAATTACCATTTTACTTTCATACTATCAAATTATGCGAATTCTTTTGTGAGAATATTAGAAATTATGGAAACAAAACATCTTTTTATAAGTTCGTCATGTCCGTGTCCCTGGTTTTGGTAACTGCTGAATCTAAAATTGCAAAAATATATATATTTGTGAACATTAAAGAGAAATAACTTATGAAACCACTTTCAATGCATTAATTTTTAAACGTTACAAAACGATTCTATTTTAATAAAAGTAAAACTTACAGCTTCTTTAAAAATATTTGTATCTTCTAAATAGCCTCTTCTGCTAATGTCTCATGCCATACAAATAGAAACTTGAATTTTTTTCTTCTCCTTTGAAAGTTTTCTCACCTCTTAGTTACAATATTAATTGTTTTGACATCATCTCGAATTTGCAGCATATAAGTTAGCTTTTAGTAAAGCCCATTTTCTTAAATAGGTAGGTAAATCATTTGACAAAAGGTCTAAAAGAAAGGTATTCTTTGAATGTAAATCGAAAAAATAAAGTTTAAAATATAATTGATAGGTTATATAAGTTTAAAACAAACGATTTGCTTTTTAATTTTTAGATTTTTAAATGATTTAATTAATAAATATACTTATTAAACATCTATGTGCTACATATAGGCTGTGTTTTCTTCTTATCAATCTTAACCTCATTCTTCTTTTCTTCTTCGAGTCTGGCCTGAGTGGCCTTTTACTTTTCTATCTTGTCAACAGAGGTGAGAGAAGAGAAAAATTATTTGATTTATTTTAATTAAAACCTAGTAGTAAATAATTAAATTATCCAAGAAGAATTATAATAATTTATTTTAAGTTAGTCATTTTTATAGTGTCCATCATGGACATTTTTTGGACATCCATTGGACTTCTGAATGGGTATATCCATTGGATAACGGAAAACGGATGTCCAATGAATATCCATATGAAGTTCATGGACATCCAGGACATTATTTGGACAAAATATGGACGTCCAATGGACGTCGTGTGCTATCTGGATATCGCTTATTACGAAGGAAAATTGGCAAACGGCAATCGAGCATGTGTTAAAAGAATAAGAAAACATGTGGAATCTGGACAAAATCTTGAATGTCGATATTAGAGTGCAACCTTTAAAAATATCAGTGAATAATGACTCATCAAGTGAATATAGTGATTGTGAGACTTTCACGTTTCCTGATCTTCGAGAGTCGGTAAGCATATCTATTTTATATCTAAATGTTGTAATCATAGCACCCGGCGGCTTAATTACAATTATTTAAGTTTAAAATAGTAACAAAAAATATAATAATACAAACAAATACCCCCTAATTTACACAACCGTGAACTCATCAAAGTCTTGAAAGGGATTAAAATAAGGGTAGCCTATTGTTTATGTTTTACCAAACCGGTCGGCACAGGTAAAATTCTTAATGAAACCAAACCTTTTAACTGCCCCGGTTCTTTAAAATCACAGATTTTGTTTGAGCCACCTGTGCTGTAAAACTCCATAAACTTTTGATTTATTACTCCATGTCGATTGCCATTTTGGGAGCGTTCAAGTATTACGTAACGAATTTGGGGGGGGGGGGGGGGGGGGAGGGGGGTTTTGTAAAACGTTACGATGAGTTACAGGGGCGGGAGGGGGGTTTGAACTACGCGTTACGTAACATTATTATTTTTTAACCCTTAAGAAAAGTCGCGTAGAGAGATTCTCTCTAACATTTTTTAAAACGTTTTTTTTCTCAAAATTTCAAATGGAGTGACATAATTGCGATTTTTACGTAAAAATAGTCACTTTGTGGTTACGTAACGTTTTACTAGGGGGGGAGGGGTACAGAGAAGCGTTACGGCGCGTTAAATGGGGGATAGGGGGTTAAAAATCTCCAAAAATTTCGTTACGTAATACTTGAACGCTCCCTACTATAGTTCATTCTTCTGATAAGATGTTATTTACTTATTTACTGTAACCTTTGTCTAATTTATTTAAAGTTTATTTATTTAAAACACTATTTAAAATTTATTTATAACGTACTAATTAATTTATATAATACTTGGACACTATTATAACCCACAAGTTTAATTTAGTTATTAAAATTAGTCTTTAAGATCCAACACTTCATTTGAATCTGCCCGTCCGTCGACAACTCGTGCTATTTGTATAAAGCCAGCTCTGTACCAGTAGTTTCTAGACGATCTCGAATGTTCGAGAATTCCATCTCTATGACTCATCGGCCACGTACCGTTTTTTTCTGGTAGCTTCTCGAAGCATTGCGTTTGTCTCTATATGGCCAGCGCTAGACTTCATACCGCGAGCAAGGAGTAAACAAAGCACAGGGTTGGCTTTGCGTGACAATACTTTTAACCTCTGTTTCCTGTTGTTTAAAATGTAAACACTACTCAAATGCTTGCTCTATTATACCCATTTTGACTTATGATATTTACTTACCTATAGATACAAGAAAAACTATCGTTTTAAATTAAATTAAAAAATCTCATTGGCTGTTAAAAAATTGGAATTTCTTTTAGAGGCAATAATATTTGAATCCATCTGATTTCTGCTATTTCTCTTTACTTTCCCCTTTTTTCTCTCGATTTGCAGAATTTAATATTATTTTTAAATGTTCCATTTTTGCTTGTTCTTTATGAACGTTTTTTCATTTCTGATCCACTTATTTAACCTACAAAGTATCTGTAAGCAGGGCCGACTGTAGCATTTTTTCACTGTGTGCAAAATCCTGACTTGGTGCCTCCCCCTATCTAGCCTAACTAGATACTACAATTTTTTTATATAGGTCTAAAAAATAGGTATACTAAAGGAGACCACAGAAAAAATTTACCTAAAAACTTAATTTCTATTAACATAAACTTATTTTCAAACAATTTCAGACGAGTACCTCTATTTAAATTGGGTCAGCCAAAAAAACTTACCTAACAAATTTTTTTTTCTACCTTTAATTTCACGATTTCTGTAATATCGGTTTTTTAACATATTGTGATGTTTGTTAATTTTAAACAACATTACATTGCCCCCTCCTTAAGAGATAGTTCCTCCTGGTACTCTTACGAAACTAAACTGGAATGGTTGTATCTGCAACTGAATCCTCTTTTATAATTTCCAGTTGCATGGAAGTAACAAGGGACTGTCTTCGCTGTAACCTGGGCACTGGGCGAATGGCTGCAGACCAGTATTTGGACTCCGTTATCTTGAAAGATTACTTCCACCACGTTCCTAATGATCCTCCAAACCAGCTGATTTTCTTCTATCTTCGGCATGGCTAGTTTCTGAACATTAGACTCCAGTATGTGTTCCCTTAGACTGAGTAATGCTTTCCATACATCCTGATAGGTGGATCGATCTCGAAAGATGTTCTTCGTTATCAAATAGAAAAGGTAGCGCGATTCGTCTTATAATTTCAAGGCTTTTCCAGGGGCTGGTAATTGACGTTGAAGTTCTAGCAGTCGACCGAACTTCTTACGGAACACGTATGCCAATCCTCGCGCATCGTTGATGCTGGAGAAAGTACTATGGACCAGCGAGTAGTCTTTCGGAAGCCAGAGCAGATCTTGTTGTTGCTCGGTCGTAACACCATATCTGGCTTTTCCAGTACCTCCATATGCACCCATAAATTATTCAAAGACAAGGTCTGGTGTTTCTTGAAGTTGGTTTACTTCATCTTCATGATCACCCTTAAATGGCGCCAGCCTGTTTTGATGCACTACCTTCGGTTTACCGTTTGGGATCTTACTTATACGGTAAATTACATCATTTATTTTATTCTTGATGAGATACGGACCTTCCCAAGATCTTTGAAGCTTCGGAGAATAACCTTTATGTCTTTTTGGGTTATGGAGCCAGACTTTGTCGCCTTCCTTGAAACATCCCTCCGTAGATTGAGTATCGTACCGTTTCTTCATCCTGTTACTGGTGATTTGGAGATGCGAGCGAACTAATTCATGCATATCGTCCATTCTTCTTCGTAACTGGATCACATAATCTTTACCAGCTACATCTTCTCCAGGTCAGCATCCAAATTTGAGGTCGCACGGTTGTCTCATCTCACGCCCAAACAGGATCTTAGCTGGTGTTTGGCCTGTTGATTCATTGACAGTGGATCTATAAGCCATTGCAAAGAGCGAAATATACTGATCCCAATCTCGCTGATGGTTTAAAACCACTTTTGACAGATACTTGCCAATGGTCTTATTCATTCGCTCTACTATTCCATCGGATTGTGGGTGCAATGCTGTGGTTCTGGTTTTCTTCATGCCTAGTCTGTCACAAATTCCACGGAAAAGTTGACTTTGAAAATTTCTGCCTTTGTTACTGTGGATCTCCAAGGGCACTCCAAATCGATAGATACACTCTTTTAATAACACATCTGCAACAGTTGTGGCCTCTTTATTTGGAATGGCATAGACTTCCACCCACTTTGTAAAATAATCCATAACCACCAAAATGTATTTATTACCATCCTCGGTTGCGGGGAATGGTTCAGCAATATCTAAGGCGATCCTCTCAAATGGGCTACCAACGTTGTATTGCTTTATGGGAGCCTTCCTTTTCCGTTGAGGTCCATTACTCATAGCACAGGTGGTACATTTCTTACACCAGTCCTTTACATCATCGGAACTGTTCATCCAGTAAAACCTTTCCCGAACTCTCTGAAGGGTTTTCCTAACACCAAGATGTCCTCCTGATGGATTGTCGTGTAATTGACGAAGTATTTAAGCTACTCTACTTCTTGGAATGACCAACTGTCTTCTGTTCTCGGAACCATCATCATTTTCAAGTACTCGCTTCATTAAGCCATCTTCCAGGATAAAGGAGTTCCACTGAGCCCAATATGATTTAACTACTGGAGAGAGTTTCGATACTTCTTGCCAAGTAGGTCGACGATTTTCCTCTTTCCATTCTCTTATCTTCTTTAGAACGGGATCGTTCTCTTGTTCTTCCCTAAGTTTGACAGGGGCCCACTCATCGCTGACAACCGACGTTCTTTGTACTGTAACTTCTTTAACAGATGTGGCCAACCCCTTTCCAATCAGATTTCCTTGACCAACACCTTCATTGCGCTTCGAAGGTTCCGCCATGACAGGCGTTGCCTTCTCTACGGTTCCTTGCAACCGCCTTACTCTTATGGTTTCACTACCTTCAGGTAACACCGTTCCTTCCTGTACAGCCACAGGCACGGTTTTTCGATTCGTAGTGTTCTTTGGACGTTTGTGCGAACTGCTTACTTTTTATTTCATTTCACCGCAAATCCAGCACCTAATAGCCTTCGGTTGCTTCTCAATAAGGTTTTTTATCATGTGAAACAATTGGTCCAATTTTCTTCCCTGTTCTTCTTCTTCTACAGTCCTTACTTCACTGTATCTACCAGAAGTCAGCGTAGCCGCTTCATATTCAAGAGCAGCGGACAAGACACCGACCAATGTTTTGTGACAGGTTAAACGAAGTGCTCTTTGCATTTCATGGTCGTGTCCATTTACAAATGCTTGAACAGCCAAATATTCAATCATGTATTCCGCAGCTGATGGGTAGGCAAATCGCACCATCTTCGCAATATCTAATTAGAATTCTTGAAGGCTTTCGTCATGTTTCTGTTTGCGATTCTTCAACTGTAATCGGTACACCTGCTCCAAGTGTTCGTGGCCATATCGCATGTTGAGTCTCCTTTTCAGTTGTTCAAAATCATCTGTCTCTTCCACGGGTATATTCTGAAGAACATCTAAAGCATTTCCTCGAAGGGCGATTGTCAAATTTATTGCCTTCTTTCGTTCAGACCACTCGTTTGCTCTGGAAGCTGTTTCGAACTGCTTAAGGTAGTTCGTCCATGACATCTTCCCGTCAAAAGTTGAGGCTTTAACACGAGGAGAGTTTACAGCTCCTTCCAATTTCAACTTCGACTCCACCTCATGGCACTTAATTTTAACGTCCTTGGCCGGGTCTGAATGTTCTAATTCTTCTATCTTCTTTTCCATTTCTTTTATTTTCTCTTCAACGGAAGACATTATTTTCTCCTCAAGTCATCTTATTTTCCACATCAGCAGAAATTTCATTTTTCAGAGAAGACATTTTGTTTTCCAAGTCGGAAGAAATTTCATCTTTTAAAGAAGAGATATCAGAAGAAACTTTAGTTTCTAAAAAAGAGATTTCGTTTTTCAGGGAAGTCATATCAGAAGACATCTTTTTTTCTAAGGAAGAAATATCAGACGAAACTTTATTTTCTAAAGAGGAAATGTCATTTTTAGTAGAGGAAATATTAGAAGAAATATCGGTTTTCATGGAAGACAAATCAGAAGAAATTGAAGAAATTATAACAGACGCATCATCCGAAAATAGAAAAGTTTTCGGATCCAAACCTTCATTTTCTAGTGCTTTTTTAAGTCGTTCTGCCAGCTCTGATTTCTTCCCTGTCGTCTCCAATTCACGTTCTTCTAATTCTCGACGTAGCTCAGGCACTTTTAAATTACAAAGTCTTTTAGCCATTATTGTCCACTATTTATATACAATCCCACTTCTGACACCAATGTGATGTTTCTTTATTTTAAACAACAGTTTATTGATTTATAATTTATTTAAACACTGATTTATTTTATAACACTACTATTTTAATTTATATATATTTCGAATGTCTTTGAATCGTTCACTATTTATATTTACCACTGTCTATCTACTAATGACTTTTTGTTGATCCTCCACCAATATTTATATACAAATTGGTGATTCCAGAATGCTCCTCCAACAAAACATCTCATATATATCCGGAATATACCAGAAACATTATCACGTTGACTCAGGAATGTTCGCAAAAGTGCCTCCGCCATAGTCGTCACATAGTTGAGCCTCAAAGGCCAAATAAGACAGAGAGGGACTTGGAGGATTAGAGCATGACTGAATAATGAAATGGCTCACATAACAATATCTCGTGTTCTATTGAAATAATAGCAAGACCACAAAGTCGATTTTGTGTAATAGTGGTACGTACATGGGCGAAGTTAGGGGAGGGCTTGGGGGGGCTATGCCCCCCCAAAAACCAAATTAGCCCCCCAAAAATAATTCGAACATTTATCGCACATCCACCCATACATTTCAGATTTTAGAAAAGAAATTAAAAAATAAAAAGAATCGTGCCATTTGATTGATTCTGCAATTTTACATTTAGCTCAGGAGGCAGTGAATTTTTTTCGTACCTACTCATTTTTCCAGTAGGTGTATATGAGTAACAAAAAACAAAATTTTTGAGTCTGACTCTTATTTTCCCAGTCATAAATATTATACATTTACTAAACTAGAACAAAAAGTTTATAAAAATAGCAGTTTGGATTGTCTCAGATAGTGGAAAGTGAGTGTGGCAGAAAATTTAGCATATAAATTGATACAATCATGAAATGTTAATATTAATGTCTGGCTGATTTACGAAATTGGCAAATGAGTCTGGTTACATCTTCAAAATCGAAAAAATATAATATTTTTGCCTGATGATGAAGTGACAGCTTCGAAACCGGTCGCCAATTAAATTGACTTGTGAGAAATAAAGGACCTTTTCTTTAACCCCTTACACTTAATCCCTACTACTCACATATGGCTACCCTCATTCCAAATAATATTTTTGCTTTTATTTTCCCGAGTTTGAAAATTTGTCACGTAATAGATTATATTGTAATTTTACACCTCTATTTTATACCCTAAACGAAATTATACTGAAATTTTTTTTGAAAGTTGAGAAGCCCTTCCATGCATAAAATATTACGACGCAACGCGATAGTGTGATTAAAAATTTGCCATTTTAGTGGTTAATATTTTATTTAATACCAATTATAACTATGTAGAAATACACTACTTTTTTTTTTAAGTAAAATAATAATGTGCTTAAATTATTATCAGTAAATTTTTGCTCACTCACGCATATTTTAAGAAACCTATCCATCGTCTTCGACTAAATTTCAAAATATTCTTAAGTTCGAAAAAATTTCCGGAAATAATTTAGTCACTAGTGGTATTCTAAGTGAAAATATACGTCTGGCTGACAATTACAATCACGAAGGCCTGTCAGACTCACAAGTAGTGTCCGACCGAAGGTTCGGTTACGGTTTCGGCCAACTTCGGCTTAAAATAAGAGTTTCGACTACAGTTTCGGTTTCGGCGGAAAAGTGGCCGAAACTGCAGCCGACAGCAAAACTACTTTCGAAAGTTTTCGTATCACACTTGGTTGTGTCCTGCACAATGGCGACTGTGCCGGGTGCCATTCTTACATAGTGCACGTACACACAAACATGTCTGCTTTGTCTCAAGTGAACAGTCTTCAGTGTTCCTGGCCTAATTTATTCGGATCAAAGGAGAAATTTTTTAGGTGAAAACGTGGAAAAATATTTTTTTTACCCTACAACATTAGACTGTTTACTTATGAATATTAATTTAATTATAAGTAACAAACGTATTTAATCCACTGAATTTTTATTTTTTTTTTAAATTCTACTACAGATGCAGAAATGATTGATAATTTGTAATTCACTTACTTTATTTTTAATTTTAAAAGTAATAAAAAAAACAATGTCCATAAATTTATTAATGGCTACTTTTGATCATCAAAACTAAATAGGTAATAAGTAAATGTAGCTTATATTTATAATACGAGTTAATTAGTCTAAAACAAGGATTACAATAAGATACTGCAAATTTCAATAAGTGATTGCCTTAAAACAAAGTTCTTGTTTCTGTTTCGGTTTCGGCCGAAACTAAGAAAGGAGCCGAAATTTAGTTTCTGTTTCGGTTATAAAACCATATTTCGGTCAGACCTGACAAGCCAGGTAGTTAAACGAGGAGAGGAATAGCAATCGGACGTGCCGAATTTAGCGCGTCTGGCGATCATTAGATGAGTCTGGCAAGGCTTTCGGGGTGTTCCACATTAGCCAGATTGTATTTGAAGCTGTTTTCATATTATACATTTTTCTAGTAGTGAGAACACTTGTAACAGGGATCCTTACCGGACAATGCCAACTAAAAGGACACCTTAGTAAACTGAGATTAGTAGAAGATAGTGACTGCAGATTCTGTGAGGAGGACGAAACCTTCGTTCACATTCTAACTGAATGTGTAGCACTCCAGAATCAAAGGGCACTATACCTAGGAGCATATAAAATAGAAGAGGGAAATTTACCTAACTTGAAGCCACTCCAAATCCTACACTTCCTTGAGAAAATATAATTGGAAGGATCGTTATAGGCATTGAGACATTTCCGTGCTGCATAAGCAACAGAAGGGGACACAATAGATCTTTTAGGTCGCAGTGTATTAACATCCCATTCCCAACATAACATAGTGAGAAAACTGCAAAAAAATGAAATCCACCAATCACATATATTTTGGACACCCAACTACTATTATTTTTAAAATTTTAAATTCTGTCAGTATATTTTTTAGTCATTAAGATTACATACGTTAAAATTAGTTATTTTTGTTTAGAATCGATAAAAAATGGCATTTTTATTTTTATTTGGGCCACATTTAAAAAAAAATAATTTTAATCAAATTGTATGAAACTGATTTAATTAATAATAATAATAATAATAATAATAATGACTTTATTGCTTTCAATACATACAAATTATTATACAAAATTATATAAATATACATAAAAAAATACTGAAAGACAAAAGGCGACGTTCGCACTTACTGGCGAGCTCAAAGATTGAGCCAGCAAATAAGCAGCGCTCTTCCACGCAACCCAGAAAAATATAAATAATTAAGTAATGCATACAGATTTTCTATGAAAAAAAAGTGAAATTCTAGCTTTCAATAAGAAAGCAAACAAACAATTAATATGGAAACTTAGAAATAATAAAAAAAAAGGTCAAATTTTATAAATCCTAGATCTGTGTTGTTATTGTAGTTATTAATCAATAGTGACGAGTAAAAAATAGAAATAACATGAAATATTATTGTTAAACTAAATTTAATTAACAATATAAATTAAAAATTGTAAGTGATATCTCCGTTAAATAAAAGGTTTTTGACTACTTTTCTAAAACTTGAGAGTGATGTGATATTAAATATTTTAGGGGCAAGGTTAAATAATTTGGCTGTGAAATACGAAAAGCAAGATCGGAATAAGGTTGTAGTGTGTTTCGGAAGTGTTAGGAAATTTTTAAATCTTACATTAACATTATGGACTTCAGATCTCCTTTTTATTTTTTCATACAAATAATCAGGTTTTTTTGATAACAATAATTTATGGATCAGGACATAGGCATGTAACAATCTCCTATTATTTAGATTAAGCCATCCCAAACTAGCCAGATGTTGAGATGTACGGGTACGACGACGAATCCCGCAAATAAATCTAACACACGCATTTTGAGTTCGTTGTAAACGGTTTTTATGAAATTTTGTAAGTGCAGGCCCATATACAATGTCACCGTAATTAAACTGAGACAGCACTAAGCTTTCGCAAAGCAACTTTTTGGTATTTCTGTTGAGAAATTCCCGATTAGAATAAATTAACTTTAGATTACAGAAAGATTTTTTTATTATAGAAGAGATATGTTGCGCAAAGGATAAATCTTCATCAATGTATATGCCCAGATTTTTCTCACAAACTGAGAATGTTAAAAATTCATTGTTAATACTTACCCTTAGAATATTTTTAATTCTATTTTTAACTTGTTTACGGCCGAAAAGCATAGCTTTGGATTTTGTAGCGTTAATTGTTAAGCAAAATTTGTTAGATATCTCCGAGATAGTTTGCAGATCTTCGTTGATTTTTGTGATAGCGCCATTCGATTCGGATTCTTTAAAGTCAAGGTAGAGTTGAGTGTCATCAGCGTAGAAATGAGAATTCATGTGTTTCAGATATTTAAAAAATTGAGAGGTATAAATTGAAAATAAGAGAGGACCTAAAATAGATCCCTGCGGTACTCCACGTGTAATATGTATTAAATTGGATGTTTTTTCTTCTATTTGAACTCTTTGATATCTTCCATTTAGGTAAGAGCTCAATAAATTTACTGAGGCTGTGTTAAATCCCATAAAATGACATAAAGCTAACAGTAAAGAGTGATTTATTTTGTCAAAAGCTTTTGAGTAATCTAAGAGAATTAGTATACATAATTTTTTAGCATCTATATACGAGTAAATATCGTCTAATACTTTAAGTAACGCTGTAGTGCAACTGTATTTTGGACGGAAGCCCGATTGATGTTTAGGTAGAAGATCAAATTGTGAAATATGAAAGCGAATTTGTTCGTCTAAAATTTTCTCAAAAGCCTTTGACAGAGTACAAAGTATACTAATTGGCCTCAGATCAGAATATTCAGTTGGGTTCTGTTTTTTGGGAAGCGGCAATACTTTTGATTGTTTCCATAAGGATGGGAAGGTGGAATTATTGATACAATGATTGACTATATGTGTCACGTAGGGTAGAATTGTAGGGCAAGTATGTAACAGCATTACAATATTTATTTCATCCGGACCAGTAGCATGGGATTTAATGGAGAGTAATTTTTCATATACTTTTAATTCATTAACTTCGGCAAACTTAAAATCTTGCAGATTCTCTTGGACATGAGACTCATAATGATTTAAAATGTGTATGTCTGGGTTATCTAGGCCACTAATACCGTGAATAAAATAATTATTTATTATTTCAGGATTTTTTAGTTCATTGGGAATAGTAGATTTTTTATTTTTTGTTATGTTCAGATTATTTAATTCTTTCCATATGTTACTTTTTTGTCTTAACTTAAATTCTAGGAATGCTTTTTTCTCTCTCTTAATTGCGTAATTAACTTGATTTTTTAGAGTTTTGTAATACTCCCAATGATTAGGAACGTTTGTTTTATTGAATCTCTCTAATGCCCTGTTTTTATATTTAATCATTATTTTTATTGTGTCTGTAAGCCAAGGTGCCTTATTTTTTGTTATTTTTATTTGCCGTACAGGGGCATGTTTCTGAAATAAATACAATATATTGTTATTTAGAATCTTAATTTTTTTGTCAATGTCGTTTGTTGTGTAGATTTCTGAAAAATCACACATATTCAAATCATGATTGAATTCATTTACGTTTAATCTTTTAAAATCGCGGTACTTGTGTAAAAAAGGTTTTAATTTATTTTTAACGTATCCAACGTTACATGAGGGTATTGAATGGTCTGAAACGGTAGAACTGGAAACTTTTATGTCATTAGGAGAAAGTATTTCTGAACAAATAATAACATCTAGTAAATTAGGACCTCTAGTTGGTTGGTCTACAACTTGTATTAGATTATATGAGTTTATAACTGAGTAAAACATAGTGCACCATTTATTATTAAGGTCTAGAAAATTTATATTTAAATCCCCAGCAATTATAATATAATTATGTCTTGTTGCCACCCAGTTAAGACATTCATCAAGTTCGTTTGAGAACTGTGCAAAAGAGAAGTCGCTAGGTCTGTAAGTTGAGCAAATAGCGTACTTATTATTATTATGTATAACTGAAATCCATAATTGTTCAGACTCAGTTCGGTTTAAACTTGATAATACAGAGCCAGCAAAACAATTTCTAATATAAATGGCTACACCGCCTCCTCTTTTTGTCAACCGATCGCGTCGGAATAATTTATACCCAGGTAGAAGTACAAAATCATCATCAATTTGGGGTGAAAGCCATGTTTCAGAGACGGTAATTATATCGTAAATATCACAAACAGTACGTTTAAACTCAAAGAAATCAGCCAACACAGATCTAGTATTAAAACTAAAAACCTGGAGTGGAGTGGAGCAGAGGACAGAGCATCTAGATTCCACGCGAATAGCCTGGGTTCGAATCTGGACAAGGGGCTTATTTTATGTTTATTATATTTTATAAATTAATAAAATTCATAAATTTTTTAAATTTTTATATTTTCCTTAGTGGTTCATAGAAAATTTATACTGTACAACTCGAGTGAATTGTCCATATCTACTCTTGTTGCATAAACTACTATTTCATGACTGCGAAAATGAGGAAATTTTTTTAATGAATTATTGTGATGAAAATTTTTCAGGTTTTTTACTTGACATAAATATATATTATATATGATATTTTATCCATTTTCATAGATTCGCCAGAATTTTTTTACTTAACT
Source organism: Psylliodes chrysocephalus (assembly GCA_927349885.1). Classification (NCBI taxonomy): domain Eukaryota; kingdom Metazoa; phylum Arthropoda; class Insecta; order Coleoptera; family Chrysomelidae; genus Psylliodes; species Psylliodes chrysocephalus. The sequence goes on along the minus strand of OV651819.1, from coordinate 59,992,097 downwards.
TCAGTATACCTCTAGAACTATTATATATTATATGAATAGGGCTAGGGCTTTAGCCCCCCAGATCTGATGACATAACTTCGCCCATGGGTACGTAGGTAACTCTTGATCCGTAGCGACAGTTACTGGAGTTACTGAAATAACTGTATTGTCATTGAATACAAAATTTCAAGTGAATCCGACAAGTAGAAGTCGGTCAAAATCGACTTTCTAGATTTGTTACATTCCCTATCGCAGGGGTGGCGTTGCAGGGCGCTGAGTTTCTCACGGACATGTGTGGCGTCGAATAATAATAAAACAGGTAGGTAAATAATCAAAATTATTTATTTAAAATTAAATCTATACTGCCACGGCTGCTCTTCTGAATGACTAAAATAAAAAACTAATATTTTATTTTAAATTGATAAATGTAATTTTTGGCGCCCCTAGAATTTGGCGCCCTGTGCAACTGCACACTTTGCACATGCCTAGAGCCAGCCCTGCTGTAAGGTAAGTTTGTATGTCACATTTGTCTTTCCATTGCTTTTATTGCATACCTGACGAATATTTTTTTAACATTTACGGTGGATACAATATGGAGGAGCCGTCTCTTAATATTTTCTTTTTATCTAGGTAGAGTATACATTATTATATTATTCTATAAAAATGTAATCAAATAATTTAAAAAATAGGCGGCTACGACTAGGCGTGTCCTTGTTTGGTGGGGAGAATTATTCTCGCATTGGCTCTTTTTAAACGGCATCTTTATTGAATTTCAGTGTCTACTTATGCGAATAAATTAAGATTACGTAATTAGTGATATATAATACGGCCTAAGATATACATCTGTTGAAGTAATTAAGCAGAATAACTAATTGAGTTGTATCTGGACGATTCACCTATTCAAGAAAGATTTATTTACTGAATTCTTAATGGGTTTAAAGTAGGTATCTATCGTATCATCGGGCAGTAAAATAAGATACTGCCCTATAAACGCAGAAAAACGAAAGTCAGTAACATTTCTCTGTCGCTGATGAAGATATATAAAATATGAAGAATTTAAGTTTAAAGTAAATTTATTACTCAATCAATTTAAATTGCTCGCGGCTTGTATACCTACCTAGACAATTTTAATTTTTAAGTGAATAATATAAAACATACCTACTTTAAATGAAACCATAAATTAATATACCTACAGTGTTTCAGATAAAAGTAGGTATTCATCTTGAGTTACAAAAAACAAAAAATAAGTCAATTTACCAGTAAAGTTACCTACTCATCTCTGCTATTGGGGTCTATTCTGTAACAATTCCTTTATATTTAAAGGCCTTTAAAAATATTTTCTTCTTTACTTCTGTCATTATTTAAACGGATCTTTAAAATACATTAGAGGACTATCTTAAAGAAATCTGTTTAAATAATGACAGAAGTAAATTAACGAATACAAACATATTTTTCAAGGTCGCCAATATTTTTAAAGGCCGTTAAATATAAAGGAATTATTACAGAATAGACCCCATTATCCCTTAAATTTTACAACAGAGGAATTAGGAATTTCTATATTATAATAGACGATGTTTTGTATAGATATGTTACTCCTGTTTGCTTGCTGATAGAATAGTACCTATTGGGAAGTGAAAATTTAACATTTCTAAACGTAAAATACCTACAATCTACCTTGTTATTTAATACCTTAAACAAAAATATCACAAAGTACATTGCTTTTCTTTTCTTTTTAAAATTCTCTATATTATTATTAAAGATAATAAGAGAATAATTGAGGAAGTCTGCTTATGGGATAGGTACCATCACTAAGTTGATTTAAAAAAATTTTCGTTGACGATAAATATGATTGAAATATATTGGATTCAAATAATATTGGTATACCTATTCTAAATTTTGACAAAACTAGTTAAGATATAGTAGATTGTGCAACAAGGGTGGATATGGTAGCCTTATCGCACGAAGACGAAATTTAAGCACGATGACGTAGGCGAAGTGCCCAATCGAGTTGTACAATAGGTATATTTTTTGTAGGACCCTCTAACGAAAATCTACAAAATTTAAAAATTAATTTAGAGATTATTTAAATAAAATAACTATTTAAAAATAATTTATGACTTTTATTAATTTATAAAATAAAATAAACTAAAAAAAAAGTCTCCAACCCTAGAACTGAACTCGGGACCTCTCGCATGGCAGCCAAATACTCTTATCTCAGCTCCATCGCCACACATATCATTTCAGTTTTAATACTCGTAATTAAATAATTGATTTCATATGGTTTTCTTAAAATTATGGTCTATTTGTAAAATAGAAATGTTATTATTTATCGATTCTACACAAGAATAACTCATTTTAATCTATATCTAATCTCAATAACTGACAATTACTTTGGCCAAACTGTCACTTAATTAAAATTTAAAAAATAAAAAAAAAATAGTAGCCAGGTGACCAAAATATGAACTGCGATTGATGAATTTCATTTTTTTGTTCTTACTAGGTAGAATGGATATGACATATATTCGTTCAGTTAAACGAAATGGCATACTTTTTCATTTTGTAGACTGTGCGTAGAATAGTTAATATCCATATGGGTGTAGAAAAATGTATTTTCTTTTCTGAAAAATCATTGAGTAATTTCATATTCTTTAAAACAAATTAGTAACCAATCCTAATACTCTAAAAACAAAAGCAGCTGTTTTTTTTATGTGAAATGTAAACGTCAATTTTGGACAGAAAAAAAAACCAAGATCTTTTAACATTTCTGTCCTAGGGTAGAATTTTGTAAATTATAATTACTTATAAAGTATTATTTTGAAGGCCTTTTAAGGACCTTAACGTCATTGCATTACACTTTTTAAAATTTATAAGTAACAATTTATTTTTTTTTCTATTCGGTTAAGTAGATGAGATTCTCTTGAAGCAATAGACAAATAATTATAGAGATGTTACAATAGCTATTTGTGTATTAAGAGCGAAAAGTGATACTTTCTTGACCTTAACAGAATCTGTGCATACTTTTTGAAATTGGTTAAAAATAATTTTCACGTGAGGCATTATTTGATGAAAAATACTTAACCATAATATAAAATTTTTATTCTGAAGTTTTAATTTGTACCCACTTGCTTGATTAATAGACGACGAATTACGTGAAGTACTTTCTATAATGTCCACAACTGTAATGAGGTCTTTTCTATTCTCATAAACAGTATGAACACTTCGCGATTGAAAATTCCAACGTGTTTGGGAAGATCTTGGCAACCTACGATTAACTACCTCATCCAAAATTTTTGTTCTTTGAGGAGACGTGGAAAAGAAAGAGCACAAACCAGATAAATTAGAAAAAACATATTCTAGCATGCTTATTAACAGAACATGTACTTGTAATAACTAAATTCATCTGGTGTGCATAGCAATAAACGTAATTTGCAAGAGGATATGTTTGTTTAATAATTTTTTGCACACCATTTAATCCACCACTCATTACAGACGCGCCGTCATAGTTTTGAACAATTAATTTATTTGGACTACGTTTTATTAATGGATGTAAAACATTTAAAATGCATTCAGCGATTGATTTGGCGTCTTGTCCATCGAGCATGTAAAACCTCCAAAATCTCTCAACTGGTCGTTCTTTACACAAATATCTGAAAACTCTAACTAATTGAAATTCACAAGCAAAGTCCGTCGTTTCATCGGCAATCACTGCAACAAAAGGAGAATTTTCTATTTCTTTCCTAACTTCTTCGTGATAAACATCTAACATGCACTCAAGAGTTCATTTTGGGTTGTTTTTGAGGTACCTTTGAAAGCTTTTGAACTTTGAATATGAACCTTTAAGTCATTATCTAATTCGGCGCTAAAATTCACCAACTCCTTAAATATGCCTCTATTTTCCGAATTATCTTTCTCATCGTGACCCCTTAAAGCTAACTCAAAGGCTCCACAAAACCTTATACAATTTATAATTTGATTTAAAACATATCGATTTTTATCCACTTACTGATTATGTTTAATTAGAGCATCACGATAAGCCGAATTTAACTGAGTTTTTATATTTAACTTACCAAGCATGGAAAAGCTAAAAACATTTATGTGCACTTTAGATTTTTCATGGGATTTCATTTTATCCCATATATGGACAAGATCGTCTGTGCCTTTTTTTGACCAAGTCTCGTCACCTCCAAACAAAACACATACAAAACAAAACAGTTTATTACTTTCTTCGCAACCACACAACCAATTATTTTTATCATGAATGGTTTTATTAAATTTACGACACCACGATTTTTGCTCACTTCCATTTTGTTTTTCAATTTTTAAATCGGGAATTGGCCGGCCTAATTCTTTAATTTGTAGTTTTTCTTCTAGCGAAAAACTACTAAAAGAGTTTTTTAAGACGCCAATTTTATTGTCACAATAAATTAAAACTAGGAAATAAGACATTTAAGGAGGTCCTTTCGCCACCAATGTTAAATAAAAAATATTAGATTATGACTAAAATTAATTTTTTTCTAATAGTAGATGTCCTTATTTATCTAATAGTGAACTTTTAACTATACCTTACCGTGCAAATTTTTGAGAATTTTTTTTTTAAAATGTGTGTTTGTACAGTGTCTTATGAGAAAGTAAGACTTCAACAACAATTTTCGAATTATAATTAATTTTACTATTATTTATTGATTAGATGGAGTAGAAAAAAACTAAAAATAAGGTTTTTGAAATATTTAGGTTTTGTTTTTTACAATAAAATATATAGGTTACCGTGGAATTTATTGAGAAATTATTATTAAAAAATCACAAAAAATCTTCAACTAGGTTACTTGAAAATTTTTTGATTTTTTAATATTAATTTCTCAATAAGTTTCACGGTTTACTATATATATTTTATTGTATAAAACAAAATCTAAATATTTCAAGAACCTTATTTTTAGTTTTTTTCTACTCCATCTAATCAATAAATAATAGTATAATTCGAGAATTTTTGTTGAGGATTTACTTTCTCGTGAGGCACTGTACAAATACTCACATTTTTAAAAAAAAAATTTCAAAAATTTGCAAGGTAAGGTATAGTTAAAAGTTCAGTATTAGATAAATAAGGACTTCAACTATTAGAAAAAAATTAATTTTAGTCATAATCTAATAACTTTTTTTTTAACATTTGAGGCGAGAGGTGTGGCGAAAGGACCTCCTTAAACAAGTTTATCTAAAACAAAAAAACAAACATTAACGTCACTAATAATACTTCGTAACGTAACGAAAAACTTAAAAGCGCGTAAAGAAATTCGGTTGTCAACAATCGACATTATCGAGAAAACGCGATTATCTGAACAGCTATCAGCGCTGTGCCCGACACGAATATTTCTTGATTTTACCGTTTAAATACATGTAAAATGTTCCCATCTCTGTTGATCACAAAGGCTGCTGGTAAAATCTCTCTCCCCTAGTGCCAGCTGAGAACTGGCTCCGGTACAGGGTTGCCAACCTGCCTTTACCGATTTACTCTCAAAAACTTTTCCGGATTACTCACAATTACTCACAACTTCAAAATATCAATAGTTTTTTGTATAAATTGTATATTTTGTACTCTTGCACTTTGGTTTGAATTTATTTTACTACTGTGCAATGTTGCCAAACATTAAAAGATACATTTTCAGAACATTCAAGAGTCAAAACAGATGCACCTATTTTTCTGTGCATTCACTATTTTTATAACCAAGTAATATAAAGGTTGATTCAAAACTATTGAGACATAGGCTAAGGCAGGTTATTTGGACAAAAATATGGCGATATGACCAAATATACCTTAATAAAATATTGCTGTGGAATAAGATACAGGGCATTAAATTTTTCTGATGTCACTGTATATCTATGAATTGATATCAAAATTGGCACAAAGGCATATTTTTCGACAAGGAATAATATTTTATGTATTATTTCACATTTTGTTACAGGAGGCGCCACGTGAATGATTAGTGATGATGTAATTAAGTGGTAGGTTTTTTTACGAAACTTTTTAATATTTTTGATTAGAAAATTTCACCCGTTTTCGAGAAAAACGCAATTGAACAACTCACAAAATATTTCATTTATGAAAAGTTTGTTTTGCAGTGTCAAATAATTTGCTGTTAGATAATGGTCTATTATTATTACTATTATTATTATTTAACGCCCTGTATCTTATTCCACAGCAATATATTATTAAGGTATATTTGGCCCTCTCGCCATGGTATATTTGGCCCTATCGCCATATTTTGATACAAATAGCCTGCCCTTAGCCTATGTCCCAATAGTTATGAATCACCCTGTATATAAAACATCTTTGTCATCAGCTGAACAAAAAACACAGATAAAAAGGATTGGAGAATCACGAGTAGCTTCTTTATTAATGGGCCAAATCATAATAAATCATTAATTCTAATACTTAAATAAAAAAAATTTACTAATAAAAAAATATACTTTTAAAATGAACAAAAAAAAAAAAGATATTAATCGACTATTGGGACAGTCCCAATGGGACTATCACTATCGACACGAAACCTAGTGTTGTAAAATATCAAAATCACTTTTACTCTATTACATTGACCAAGCAATAGAGGACGTTGCAATTTTAAAACTATAAAATTGTAATGACTGCTAAAAGCGCTAGGGGGTAAAATAAGGCTTATATTAAAATTTTTAAAAAGATTTTGCCTAACTACCATAAATATACCCACGCTGACTTCCCGATTACTCACATATTACTCACAATTGCCCTTTACTCACAAAATTACTCACAGACTAGTAAATTACTCACAAATGTGAGGAATTACTCACAGATTGGCAACCCTGCTCCGGTACGCGGCACGAGCTTGTACATTTATGCAGCGCGAGGTTGCCACATTTCAAATAATTTTTGAATATAAAAATATGATAAGATGTTTTAAAACGAAAAAATATATTTTTGCATCAAAAATAAGTTAGTGCCGTGGCACAGTGGCACTACCTCACGAGCCACCACTCTGGATCAGTTTACAGTTAGGTACTTTATATCATTGCCCTAAGATCCCATTTATTGATGGAACCCAATCATCGCCTAATTTGGATGGATTTCCTATAATAGAGTACCGTTTTAAATAAAATTCAACACAATAAAGTTGCTATAGTTTACTCAACACACTCGGATATTATTAAATTTTGTCTCTGTGAAGTTTCTTCTGATGATATTGCATCCGTTAAGGCAGTTTTCTGTTTTTGAAACTTCGTTTACGTCTTTTGTAGATAACAAAAAAAAATTAACAAATGTTTTGCTCACTGCATAGTACTTAGGTACAGTTGGGTACAAAACACATGAGTATTCTAAAGAAGTCATAGAAACTGGAACAAAAAAGGTATAAATTAAATTATTGTTGAGGTATAAAATTTGTAGATAAACATTTTAACATCAAAAATACTGTTATGCTTATATAAAATAATAGGAAACGTTTTTCGGTAACAATCGTTGAATTGACACATATACTTCTGATTTATTAAAGTCGCAGTTTTATTTAAACAATTTTAAAAATAACACAGTTAAAATTGTCTTAGGAATACAGTTTGACTGAAAACATTGAGATAGAATCAGATAGAATGAAGTAGAGACGACATAACCACTATTTTGCGATATGACAAGTGAACGCACTTTGAGCCGTATTTTGATTAATTCTAAGTTAATAATTGGATATTTAAAAATTGACAGAATGAAACTGTTTTTATATTATTTAAACAGTGGCGGTTTGCCCGTAAGGGCACTTGGGCACGTGCCCTAGTATAATAAACAAAACAAAAATACACTTACATATTTTATATTTTCTTCAATGCCTATTATTATTTTATCAAATATTCAGCGCAAACCGCGTTAGCACGACACTGGACGATCGGGCGTTGAGCGACATTCCGAGAATTCCGAAATTAAGTGGGCACAGGGCACAGTAAATGTGTGCCTCTGTTGATTTCTCTCTCATTATGATGCGAAAAACACGGACAACGGCAATATCGCTTAGCAAGAGATGAGCACATGCGATGAATTATACGTCACAAGCAGGGCGCTGCCCTTCCTCATCGTGACGTGCTGTACTCATGGCACAGATTACCTAGACCAGATAGGTGCGCGTTTGTTGGACCATGATAATAATTTATTTATTGTGATTACAAAAAAACGTTAGTTGGACCTTTGGAATAGTTAAGAAATAAAACTACAAAGAAAAATAACTTTTTTTTTTAAAGCAGTCAAAAATATGATGAAAAAAATCAATAATATTTATAAATGGAACAAAATTTTAATTTTTCTTATGGTTTTGTCTGACTTTTTCGAGGATTTTAAATCTCTCTTTGCATATTTAAGAGTATAAAAAATTCTAAGTCTTATAAATAAATTAATGGTGTACATTTTCGCAAATTGTTGGCAAGGAAAACCAAATTCTATCTCAAAAAGGTATGCGTTGGAAATTTCAGGCTTAGCTGACAAACTATCAAATAGAAATATAAATATTTTTTCTAATTTAAAAATATAAAAGAGAAATTTTTTGCTGGGAGATTTTAAATTGCCAAACACCTTTTCTTCAGAGTCGTATGCTTTAAAATGCTCCAACACGATGGAATTTTACATCGAAGTGTGTCAATACTATTTATGTTTACAAAGAGGATTTGATTAAATATCTCGAAGAAATTATGAACACAAAATTCGATAAAAAACTATTAATCAGACTAAAGGGTTGATAAATTTTGAAAGACAGATTTTAGTTTCTGGTTATTTTTCTTCAGAAAAATAATGCCAAATTGCGATATACTTTTTGATCAACTGCAGAGTAGACAGCTCGATGCTCTCAAGGTTAAAATAAACATGTCAAATTGTGCAGCACATATTCAAAATATTAGAAATAATATAGACACGCTAATTCATGAAGAATGGCAATCACAACAAGACCCACAAGAACTAAACTTAAACAACAACACCCAATCAGGTCCAAGTACAAGCAAGAAGAGACGGTTTATTGAAAAGGAGGACCCCATTCCTAATTTAAGGATATGTAAAGAAATTTGTGATACCTACAATAGTAGTGCAGGTAAAATGAACGTTTTAGTTTTACTACTCACCTAACAATTGCAAGTTTATTTGATAGTGAAAAATTTAAAGACTACCGAGGTTGTTTTCCAAATAAGGACGTTAAAACTGTGTGTAGTTTATTTCCAAACGTAAACAGCTTAAAATTCAAAAACGAACTGTCCATACTTTACACCCGAGATGACTTTGTGCAACACAATGGGGCCGTACCGTTATTACAAATGTTTTTTGAGTACAATTTGACAATTACATTTTCGAAATCTGTGGAGCTGCTAACTATCCTGTGTACAATTCCCACGACCACAGTGGAGAGTGAAAGATGTTTTTCGACACTAAAACGTATTAAAACATTTTTAAGGAACACTATGTGCCAAGATAGATTGTGCGCGTTAGCCATGTTTATCCATCGAAAAAAAACTTATTCGGTCCATTCCAAATTTTAATTATCTGGTCATCGATCACTTTGCTAGCCAAAAATCCAGGAGAATGGACTTCAACTATAAGAAATAGTATACAACTGCAGCGGTAGCTAACAGTTAGTCTTCAATTTTGTAATATTATTTTTGTTTTGAAATATATTTTTTATTTTCATTAAGCGGAGAACTTGTTTTCCTAAGGGAAAAACGAATCCCGGGATTCCTTTCCAGTGTGTGCCCCACTGCCGCTAGTGCCCACGAGCCGCCACTGTATTTAAATCACTCTATTTTAAAAAAATGGTATTTATTTTCAGCAAAATTGACTAGCTCCATTAGCTTGAGTTTGACATATGACATAAAAGTGTTAATGCAAAAGTGCGTACACTTTTATAAAAATAGTATTCTATATCAATTATTAGAAAGATTCGTATGCCATCCGTACTTTGTGACGTCAAACCTTAATTATGTGCGGTGCACAAAATAATGTGATTTGAGTGATTTTAAGCAGGCACGTTGTTTGTGTCAAGGATCTGTTGACGTGTTGACCTCTCATTTTAGCTACAAGCTTTCGAAAAACCTTTCGCTCCTTCGCGCTTACTCAGAATAGTGCATCACAGAGACGTGGACAGAATACGATGCAATAAAGACTGACATAATAAGTTTGTTCTGGGAGTGGGAAGAATTAATGTGCAGCTCTGCCTAGAACTGATTCTGGGAACAAATAAGTTAAGCTGAGCATACAGAGCAGGGAATTTAATTAAATGGTGTACTATTTTGTAAATGAAAATTATTGAATATATAATTCTACGTTGACATATAAGCTCTGCATTCCTAAAAAGACTGAAGGTACTGATGGCATCCCGCCATATGTATTAAAGGGTTGCCATGAAGGTTTAAAAGTGCCACTACTTCATATTTTCACCCTTATCATAAAAACCTCTATGTTCCCTGTTATGTGGAAAACTGCAGTTTGTATACCAATTCTTAAGTCATTGAAAGGATTGAAAATTATAAAATAGAATTAGTCACTGGATTTCACAAATACCCATCATCAAAGTAAAACAATTTTTAAATTCAAATATTGCTTGTTATAGTCTGAAAATCTTTTAAAAGTCTCTCAAAAAAAAAAATGATGAAAATGTTAATAAATTTGCTGATATCTGTAAATATTATTTTATGTTTTATATTTTATATTACTTACTTTACACTTTATTAATTACTGTCCCATGTTACTTGTTTAAATTAATTTGAAATGAAATATATAATTCAAACTTATAGATAATAATGGAAATGAAAATATTGCCCACGCTCAGGCCTTCCTTTTGTGGGTGTTTTCATCTTCATTTGCTATCTTAAAGTAAACATTAAATAACTACTGTATATTTAAATGTATAATAAAAAAAATGTGTTCATCTTATTAATGTATTTTAGTAAATAAAAAGTATTATTATTATTATTATTATAGATCAATCTCTCTATTATGTGAGCAAATAATTTACACCAAACAATATAATTTCGTTCAAAAAAGTATTACTGATGAACAGCATGGTTTTTATGCAAGGCAGGTAAATCAATTCAATTCTTTTCACACACCAAGCAAATAAGACATTAGAAAAGAGATTACAGATGGATGCAGTTTTCACTGATTTCAGTAAAGCTTTTGACGGGGTCGATCATGATTTTTTACTAGAAAAAAATTAGTCAGTTCGGATTAACAAATAATATAAGTATGCTCTTTAAAAGTTACTTAAAAGATAGATATTTTTTGTGAGGCCTAATGGTAATGCTTCAGGAAAATTCCATGCTGTTTCAGGTGTTTCACAAGGATTGAACTTGGGACCATTATTGTTTTTATTAGTTGTCAATGACCTTCCAAGGGTAATTAAATATTCTGAATGTTTACTTTTTGCCGATGATCTTAAAGTATATAAAGAGATCCAAACAGTTCGCGATATAAAGATAAATGCAATATACGAAAGGAGCCAGAAATACAAATTAAATTAAAAAAAAATGTTATTACATTACTATTAGTCGGCAAAAATAACCAATAATATCTATTTGACTATCAAATGAATAGTGAATCATCAAAACTATGTCAAGAGGTTATAAGGACTCCACATATAAAAAAAAAGTCAAAGCAGCAAACCGCCCATTGGGTTTTTTTTTAAGACAAACACAGTCATTCTCGAATGTAAATATAGTAAGATCTCTTTATTTTACATTAGTACGACCCAAAGATTATATGACAGGGACAATATAAAATTGTTTTACAAGAATTATAATACTGTCATACAATTAAGGAATGAATTTAAAATTACTTCACTAGAAGCGCAAAGTGACATGTATTTTCTTTATATAGAAAATAAATAATAACCAAATAAACTGTACGGATCGTCTAGCACTAGTACCATTTTCTGTTCCTCCGCGTCCAATAGGGAATACAAATATATTTACTACTCCTTTTACCTCAACAACATCCAGGCCTTCTCTTCTAATGATGCTTCGTTTAGCAAACAATATTAATATGTTGCTAGATATAAATTGGTACGCAAAATATAATAACTTCCAAAAACAAATTATTGCTCATATTTGCAATTTAGCTATCTAAACTTGTGCTTTGTTATTTACATCCCTCCTCCCCCTTCTAAAATTTATGATATATAGAATTGGGACTATTTTAATTTCCAATACCTATCATTTTCTTATTTATAATGGCATTTATTAATGTAATATTAAATTATGCAACTTAATAATCCTTGTAATTAGGCCAATAGGCCTGTTTGGATGATAAATATTACTGAGGCATATTCAAGCTTGGACCTAACAAGGGCACTGAATAACAATTTGCAAGTATCTGGATTATTAAAAACTTTGATAGACCGTGAGATGGAACCTAGAACTCTATAACACGACGCGACAGTTATGGCAAGATGATTAACGAATGACATTTGAAATAAGAAGACACTTTTAAACAAAATCTTTGTTACATAAGTTAATATTATTTTGCAGTCTAATATTTCAAGAAAATTAAATACAGACGCGTCAAAATAATGCGATAATACCTAATACACCTTCCAGTTATTAATTTTCGTAAACGATAGTTTTCAGTCAACTCGAATGCCTCATATTCTCGCAAATACGAAATCCTTGCCTCTCTTAAAACCCACTAGTCACGCATACCGTACCTTCCGACCGGTTAATAAAATACCAACTTCACAAGTAACGCTCTATATTTTACAATCAAGAAATAGACACTAACAAGGCCGATAATTAATGCCGGCCCCGCCCGTGGGCGGTCCGCGGCAAGAGGCCGCCCCGGCTAGGCCGTACGACCCGCCGCAGTTCTTCTGCGATGCCCTCTACCGACTGATGTCGCTGCGCTCTCCTCTTCACCTGTCAGTAACCGTGATAATTGTTGAGGTACTGTGTGCTATTTTTTCGCACGCCTAATATTCCTCGTGCTTATTTATCTTACGCCGGGTTTCGTGTTAAATTACGGGGGTGTGCGGATTAAGGACGCTTTTTCGCCCGATCGGGATTAAGTCTGGTGAGTGTTGTGGTTGTTATTTAGTTGTACGAAGTTTGAGACGATTACCTACCTGTAAAAATTTGTTAGGTGTCTTATTCCTCTTTTTATTTAAATAATAGGTTACCTGATTAATAGAAATCAATGAGGGTTGTCGTTTCGTTAAATTGTCCATATTGTAACTGGATAATTTTTGACACTTTGATAAAATATTTTTCCTAACCAAGATACATACAAGATGTTTTATTTAAAAATGATTTTTGCTTCTGTTACGATCCTACCTTCTAATATTTTTTATTTACACAAAAAGTTTAAAATATTGTAGAAGATAGTTAAAGAACTTGCTGCAAAAAGGGGTTAGCTCAATTTTGATTAACTTTTGAAAAATAAGGAAAAACGTTTTCCTTATATAAATTTCCGCTTGTTTTAAGGCGGCGTTAGCAAATGTATTAGCATAGGATAGGAAAATTTTTCTACATGCAAGATGGGTTTAATAGGCAATAAATCTATGCGAATTTGCTTTTATAATATTCTAATGGTATTAAATAATTTTCTGAACGTATTGAAAAGTGAAAAAAAATTGAGAAAATGGAAAAAGAACGAAATTGTAAAAATTTTACATGTTAAAAGTCTTCAAAATTCGCTATAAAATCTATTTCAGGAAATAGAGGCTTTTCCTTTCATTTACAAGTTCTTTATAGCAATTTTAACGTGATTTTAACTATATTACCGCAACCGACATTACTTCAACAGTTCACGTACTTTTAAATAGATGGTGCGACCTGAAAATTTCAAATTTATATTGAACAACTAATCAGTCAAAACTAGTAACGTTGGCATATTTTATGGGAGCGGAAGAAGGGACATTCGTTATTTCATTACAAAAATTACATGGGTTGCACAAAATTGATCGAAAATATTGGATCGAATCAGATCGAATAGATTTGATCGAATGCATTTTATCGAATAGCAATTGATCGAAAAGAAAAATTATTGAAAAGAAAATTGATTGAACATGGATTTGATAGAAAAAGCAATTGATCGAAAAATGAAATATACGTAAAATTAGCAAAAATAAAAAACTCGACTAATTTACCTAATCTGTGCGGCATAGAGTCATCGCCTGTTGCTTCGCAAAAACAAATACACAAAAAAAAATAATAATAAATAAATAAAACTTAACTAACCTACCTAAAAATTTTTTTGAGAGGCAAACCCAAAGATATCGGATAATAGATACGCCTTGTATACATTACACTTGTCCGCAACTTTTTTTTGACGGTACGCTCTTCCTATGTTGTCAGATCTCTTTCATCAAATATCAAACATTAAATTTTTATTTAAAAAGTTACTATTACCTTTAATACAATCTAATAAAAAAAAAGAAATAAAGAATTGAAAGCATCAATATGAGTTTTTTATTAATTGCAATCACTTAAAGACTTTTAAGTAGCTATTTTTACATGTGTATCATATGGGAATATTAAACATTTTGGTATAAATCATTTAACTTTGGCAACCTAAGACATTTTGCTGATGTTGTCAAAGTGACATATCAAGTTTTATTGTGATTTTTGTGGTTTTTTGTAGTTTTCAAGAATAATTTAAACCCTGAACTTTTTATTAAGGACTTTTACGTTGGGGAGGAAATGTATAGTATGCCGAAATACGCAGAATAAGAATGTTATTCGGTCATTTCATAAATAAGATTATGTTAGCATAGACGTAGGCATATACAGGGGATAAGGCTTAATTTATTTAACAGTGTAAAGGCATTTAGCACTAGCATTGTTTATTTAAATAATAATGTTCTATATTTTCTGATCATTTCATAGAGAAATTATTCGACGTAGAATTTGGCTGCAAAATCTATGCTTGGTGGAGGAAAACATTATGAAAATGAAAGAAGCCTTAGTATATGTTCTGACCATTTTTGTATGGCAAATATTTATGAAAATTTAAGTGGTAGACACATCTTAAAACATAATGCTATACCTATCAAGTAAGTACAGTATTTATTAAAAGTATTTTTATTATATGTAAGCTCTAAAATGAAAAAAAAAAATACTTTTTTTTAGTGCAGTTCGTAACAGATGCTTCAATTACAATCTCACATGGAGATTGTTTCAAAATTGTTACAAAAAATTATTAATTCATAATGAAGTAAAGTCAAATAAAACTGCCAATGCAATTGCTTTAGATGGCACCAGCATTTTGGATTGTAGCAACACTAGTAGCCAAATTGCGTTAAATTTAAAATGTTACGAATCAGACACTAATGAAAATTTGGAATTTACAAATGAGCTTCGTGACCATGATTACCTATCTATATATTTTCTGAGCGAATACATTCAGGATGTAGTTGCTTATATTTCTGGTTTTATAGTAAAATCCTTAAAGAAAAAGATTCACTGCAAACAGTGTTCTGCAATTGAACCAGTGAGTTCGAAAACCGTACAAGTCTCAAATTTGACATTTCAAAATAAGCCATTTCGTTTAAAATTTGTCTCTTCATCGATGCGCTAGTTCAGTGATGATGTAATTATGGTTCCACTGACAATTAAAGTGACAGTAGATTTTTTGAGTGCGTTTTGTTCGTTTTGTTTATCTAAATTATATCGTTTTTTTCACTTTTATTAATATATTCCTAAAGTAAGTAGATATCAAATATACAATCGTTTAGTTATATACATTTAAACTATTTTTTATGACCTGTAAACAATATTTTGAAATAAAATAAAAACAGTAAAAACGTATATGTCAAATTTATTGATGTTTCTGTTAAAAGTTTGGTTAGAATTAAATGTCAGTGGAACCAAAATGACATCACACTGAATTAGCGCATTGAGCTTAAAAACCGTACTAGATACCTAGCTGTTAATGTAGTACAGCTGATTATACCCGTGAAATTAGGTGAAAAACCGTACATATCTGCGACTCGTACGGTTTTTCATCTCAATAATAAAATAATGGTCAGTTGGAAAAACACAAATACTGAAAATGATGACTGAGATAACAGTTTTGATATTGTATTTTTCCTCCTTTTTGAATAAATATAAAATAAATCTTTTCTCTTCGACAGACTTTCTGTCTCAACTGTCAAAGGTGCTACTTTCTGTTCTTAATACACAAATAGCTATTTTGTCTTTTATTCCAAAATATGCTTTACAAAATATCTGTTATCCTATAACACTAAATAAATCTATTGAGCAGATTCTTCACCAAGAGTGTTTGTAGGAGTAACCATTGATAGTAAAATGACATTCGAAATGTCACAAAAGAAGCTTCCTTTAGAGTTTTTTCTATTCGGACAAATTAGAAATAAAGTATCTCTTGATAATCTTAAGCTAATGTGTTTTAGCCTTGTCCAGATATTATAAAATCGTTGCTGATTACGGTCCTAAATGAGTTATTATATCATTACATAAATAATTCTAAAAATAGGTGTCGTGACATGCAACCTAAATGGTATGTAATAGGAAGATCATATTTGTATATTTATGTATCGGAAATAAAATTATTCTGTTTTTAATAGCTTTTTATTTCATAAAAAAAGATAGTCCGGCAATATAATTATTCTTTTTTCGACCTGTAGAAAAGGTTTTCAAAGAGTACCCATGTAAATATAATAATAAATGGCTTTATATTTTTACTTGCTCTTTACTCTTCATGTATTTAAAAAAATATATATAATAAAATACTAACAAAAATGTTCTTCCACTTTGAGCTACCTACTATTTTAAACTATAAGAAAATATATAAAATGACTTTTTGAATGCCCTGTATAAATTGAATATGTTTTCTTTAAATTTACCTTTGATTCCGAAGACCAATAGTTTATTGATTTGGTCATTAAATAATTTTTACTAAAAATATATGTAAACCCTCCCGAAACACTACGTCAATGTGCGACGTACGATTCCCCTTTCCCCGTCTAGTAAAACATGCGGACATTAGGTGTATTGGGTATACAGTGTGTAGGGCGAGTCTATCTTAGATAATATGATGTCTATGGGCAAACCACGACTGCTCCAGACTGCACAGACAGGCAAATTTTTTTATAAAAAACTTAACTAACTTACCTAACTTGTGCGACAGCAATCAGTTAAAATTAAATTGTTCCAGGTCACACAGGTTAGGTAACTCAGTTAAGTTTTTCTTATATTTTTACCTTTTTTTAATATTTTTTTGCGAAACAACTCTTAAGGGCTCTAGGCCGCAGCTGGTTAGGTAAATTAGTTAGGATTTTTTTTAATTTAGTTAATTTTCTTAAAATTTTTTGTGAGGCAAACCACGACGGCTCCAGACCACACAGGTTAGGTAAATTATTTTTTTTAAATAAAAACACTTAACTAACTAACCTAACTTGTGCGAGAGCAATTAGTTAAATTTAAATTGGTTAAGTATTTTTATTTTTTCCATTTTTATATATTTTTTTTGCGAGGCTCCAGATCTTTTTTATAAAAAATTTAACTATGTTAAAATCAAATTGATCTAGGTAGTGATGCCGCGAGGCAAGACGAGACGAGAGAGTATGAAAGCATTTTCTAGTATGTTTTCAAAATGCAAGAAGGTAGAGACATAAAACAAAAACGATGTGAAATTAGAGAAACATTATGATATTTTTGTTATAATGAGATATGCACTTTACTTGAGACGTAAAATAGAAGGCCTTACTATCTTTACATTTTCTAATGGAAAGTAAAGTCATGTAATACCTCATTTAAAAGATATTTTGATTATATTTACGTTCAAGCCAACAGTTTTAATTTTTTTTTTTTTTACAAAAATTACATTCTTAATAATCCTCGTGTGCCGCAATAATCCTAGAAATGTTAAATAATGTCAGAAGAGAATTTTTTAATAAGCTTTTTTTTTTGGCAAGAAATTATGAAAAATTTAA
Organism: Psylliodes chrysocephalus; assembly: GCA_927349885.1. Classification (NCBI taxonomy): domain Eukaryota; kingdom Metazoa; phylum Arthropoda; class Insecta; order Coleoptera; family Chrysomelidae; genus Psylliodes; species Psylliodes chrysocephalus. The sequence goes on along the minus strand of OV651819.1, from coordinate 59,974,191 downwards.
CACGTCAAGTGGTTAGTAAATACAAGAAGCGTTTCCTTAGTAATAAACAATAATTATTAATACGAGAGTTATCAAGAATGTAACTCATTAGTAAAGGCCCAGAACATGTCTGTATAAGAACAAAATACCAGCTACAAAAAATTGTCATTTGTGTAGTGTTAAATCCCTCTAACAGTAAAAAATTACTTAAATTTATAAAAGCTACTGACATTTACTCTGTATTAACCAAAATGTTAACTATCCATTGTATACTGTTGTAAAAAACAGCATTTATAAGGTATTATACCTCCGGTAATGATCCTTCAACCTACTTTATGAATTTATTTATTGTAGTTTCTGTAAAAACATAAAAACCTAAATTTGTTTACATGAACGTAAAAATATAGAAAATATCTTTCAAATGAGGTATCACATGACCCTACTTTCCATTAGAAAATTTAAAGCTAGTAACTTCCTCTATCTTACGTGTCTCAAGTCTCAAGTAAAGTGCATCTCGTTATAACAAAAATATAATATCTCTTGAGTTATACTTCGTTTTTGTTTTGTCATTATCTTTTTTCATTTAGAAGTTAAAATAGAGGAGGGTACAATATTCGTCCTCACTGTATATAATACATTCGTTTGTATTACCTTTTCTTTGACAGTTTTTCGAAAACACGATTAAAAATTTTCAACTTATCTTCAAAAGTAATCTCAGGAAAGCAGAATGGATTAAATATAAGAAATGATTGTATAAATTTTAAATAAATGAAATGAGAAATATTTTTTTATAAATCCCTATTTATACAAACAAGTTTCCTAAAATGAAGTTTTTTAATAACCCCCAATAAACAGTTAACTTAACTTAGGCAACACTTTGCCTACGACATATATTTATTATTAGTTAACTTTTACTTATGGTTAAAAAATATTCATTACGGCTAGCGAACGCTTTAATACAGTAAGTTCCGATCACCACCGAAATAGCAACGAACTAAGAGTCGATTAATCCGATTTCATTTTTGTATTGTCTTTCTTACCGGACGGTCACAGCTCATAGGGAAGCTTAAGTCGAGGTCAACCACCTTTTCCACGGAATGATATGTAGCGAATATTACTCTTGATAAGACTCGATTACTCTCATGGTTTTGACGAAATTTGCATTTTAGTAATTTTAGAACATAAACAATAATTATTAAAATACAAACTTTGTCAAAACCATGAGAGTAAATCGAGTGTTATCAAGGGTAATTTTTTGTAGTAAATGAGTACCCAATCCAAATTTCATACTTAAACCCATTTTTTGCCATTGGCGTAGAATTTTTAAAGGGGCAATTATTTAAAAAATCAAGTTCTACGCCTATGTATTATTATCGGACAAAATTTTATACGATGAAAAACATAAAAATGTACTTTTTTCATATCTTCTTCAACACCTCTAATCGAGACTTTTAACAAAAATACTCGATTCTTACGATTTTTTGAGGAATATTAATTATTTGCCTGCAATACGTATACAAAAATATTTATTGTTGGTTTCCATAGTTTCATCTAAATAAAAATATTGTCAAGTTTTAACACCTAATCTCTTGTTAACGATTGAAAGTGTTCTATCTGACTCAATAATTAAAAAAACAAATGCGTGGTTTATTAATATGGCTGGACAATATAACAATGCAGAATATACCGATATGTTACTGACATTAGGATTTTGTGAAGGAAATGCTCGAGAGAGTGACAGGGTGTACTCTGAAAGGTTTCCAAATCGTCGTGTACCTAGCCACCCAACTTTTACTGCTGTTGAGAGACGTCTTCAGGAGACCGGTTTCTTTACTCCCAACACTGTTGATAATGGAAGAGAACGTTTTGTAAGGATTCCTGAAGTTGAAGAAGACATTTTAGAACGTGTTGAAGAAGATCCAGAACAATTGCTATATCCATACCATAAGAAGCCAGTACAAGAATTATTAGTCCATGATCCTCAAATTTATTGTTGGTTTCCATAGTTTCATCTAAATAAAAATATTGTCAAGTTTTAACACCTAATCTCTTGTTAACGATTGAAAGTGTTCTATCTGACTCAATAATTAAAAAAACAAATGCGTGGTTTATTAATATGGCTGGACAATATAACAATGCAGAATATACCGACATGTTACTGACATTAGGATTTTGTGAAGGAAATGCTCGAGAGAGTGACAGGGTGTACTCTGAAAGGTTTCCAAATCGTCGTGTACCTAGCCACCCAACTTTTACTGCTGTTGAGAGACGTCTTCGGGAGACCGGTTTCTTTACTCCCAACACTGTTGATAATGGAAGAGAACGTTTTGTAAGGATTTCTGAAGTTGAAGAAGACATTTTAGAACGTGTTGAAGAAGATCCAGAACAATTGCTATATCCATACCATAAGAAGCCAGTACAAGAATTATTAGTCCATGATCCTCAAATTCGTTTGGTTTTTTGTCGATTTGTTAATATGCAAAGAGAAAGAGATCCAAACTTTGTCAAGAAGGTTCTCTTTACCGATGAAGCGGGTTTTACAAGAAGAGGTATAACTAATACCCATAATGAACATGTTTATGCCGTTGAAAAACCGCATGCAATAAAGGTAAACCATTTTCAGCTCGAATTCAAAATTAATGTGTGGGCTGGAATAATTGGTAATTTCATTGTTGGTCCTGTCATACTTAAGAGATTAACTGGAGAAAATTATTTGGATTTTCTACAAAATACGTTGCCAGAATTGTCAGAAGATTTACCTCTCCAACTTCGGAGAGATATGTGGTTTATGCAAGATGGAGCTCCACCACATTTTTCTTTAAACGTTAGAAACCACTTGAATAAACAATATCTACACAAATGGATAGGCAGAGGTAATGACGCACCTGTAAACTGGCCACCACGTTCCTCAGACCTAACACCGATGGATTACTTTTTATGGGGACATCTGAAATCCACAGTTTACAGGGAACCTGTAGAAAATGAGGAACAACTCTGGCAACGTATTCAAGATGCAATAATAAACAATCTTAGAGGTGATGAAGAAGTTATGGAAAGGATACATTTTAATTTTCTTCGACGTATAAATCGTTGTATGCGTGAAAATGGTGAACATTTTGGACAATTTTTGTAAAATCTCTATTTTGATTATGTTGTAAATAAATATTTTTGTGAAACCTATACACTCTAAATTATTAAAACAGAAATTTAGCGAAAACCATGAGAGTAATCGAGTCTTATCAAAAGTATCTTTTTTAAAGTAAATGAGTTGCTCAATCTAAATTTCATACCCAAACTCCTTTTCTTCCATTGGCGTAGGATTTTTAAAGGTGCAATTATTTAAAAAATCAAGTTCTACGCCTATGTATTATTATCGGACAAAATTTAAATACTATTTTTTTGCCACATAAAACTCTACCAATATACCAAATTTCAGCAAAATCGCATATGCCGTTTTAAATTTATATGGGAAAAACGATTTAAAAATTGTAACTTCAAGGCCCTCTGGAGCCCAAACGAAGCAACTTTGTACTAAGGTAATTTTACTTAAATCGACTTATTTTGGTCTAAGGAATATGTGGTATGTTTTTGTAAAGACCTTTTACAGACACCCTGTATATTGTCCCTATTCATATTTTTGTAAAAGTTGATATTATTTTAAAACACCTGAGTACTCAAATTTTTATAAATGTTATTCGTACCTATAGCCTATTAAGGTAGCAATAAAGTTTATATAATCTAATACTTTCTACATAATACTATTAATGATAAATAATGTTTTAAAGCCTATAAATAATGCAGGATCATAAATACATATATACCACCCACTAAAACAAAAATCACTTATCACAAGAAAACAGTTAACTAGCGGCAAATAAACCAAAACCAATAAATATCATAAAGTGTACCTATAGTAAGAAACTAATGTACACTAACCACATGTAAATAGTTCACTACCTGTAGGTCGTCTAAAAACTAATTGAATAGGTGACTAATTTCGGAAATCTTGTTTTACTTACTATAATTAAACATTTTATCTGTCCCATATAGTATACAACTTTTTATTTGCGGTAAGTAAAAGTTCGCTAACGGTCAGTGAATTTTTTTTCCGTGCAGAGGGCCAAAAATGACCTCTATATGGCCTGAAAGGTGGAAGAGTCAGAACTGGCCCAAATCGAGTTCCTGAGGGTTTTCGAGGTCGCTGATCACGATTATGATGTTCAAATTGAACCACAGCCGACCTGAAGCTCAGGAACGCTGATGAACGTTATCTACAGGGATTATCCCAAAATTCACGCGGGTAAGGAGAGAAACTCGGCACTTGGGTGTTTTTTGGGTTGCTGAATTCAAATATAACATCGGCGAATACCCTGGTGCGCTGGAACCGGCACGTGGACATCATCTCCGAGAAGTTTCTTGCCAAGATTGCCAAAAAACAAGCCAAAAAAACCTTGTAGGGGTATTTTTTGGGGCTCTTGATCCAAATTTCACGTCGAAAATGATCCCCGAACATCTAGTGCACCGAAACGTCGTCTCCGAGGGTTCTCCAGACACAATCGCTAAAGACAAACTGTAAATCGTCATGGGGGTTTCTAGGCACGCGGAATCTAAATTTAATCACGAAAACGTACCTACGGAGACCTGGTGTACCGGAACTCCGGCCTGAACGTCATCTGAGAGGGTTTTCCTCACACAATTGAGACTACTGTGTCTTATTAGAGATACCCGTATACCTCACTGTATGTATATACTTCCGTATGAGATAGTAAAGTCGGCGACTCTATACTGTATCGTTTAAACTACTCTTTATACTCGACAATCATGTGTAGAGAAATACATGGCTAAAGGATAGACGCATTAAAATCGGTAGATGGGACATTCGGGATCTTTTAGATACCGGGGAAAACTATCACATAGGAGTAATTCTTGAATTAGGGCCGTAACCGAGCGTGTTGAAACCTTATCGACGTCAAATCTATTCGCAGAGTAGAAGAACATTGGTTTTAGTCAATTTTCATGAGAATACCACTCGATTACTATGTCCCAAACACGACTTTCCGGCTCTTAATGGATCGTTTTCCTGGTCCCAAAGGGGGAATTACAGTTGGCCATAAACTTTTCTAGTACAGTCTGAGGTCGAGAACGAGGACATAAATAAGGACATAAAAATACCACTGTAGCGATTGCAACGTCCGAAATACGATTTTCCGGTCCCTAAGGGGCCATTTTCCCGGTTTCAATCGGGGAATTGCAGTTGGCCATAATTTTTTTGAGCACGGTATTCATTCCAGAATTCAAAAGTACATTTACCAGAATACCTATATTGTGCCAGATACTTATTCCTGATATTTTACCACAATATATTATGTTAGTAGTATTTACATTATCAGATGTGTGTTTAATATATTTACCTAATGTATTTGGTTTACATACATTACATTAAATAAATATTGCAATTTTACAGATTTTTTTCATTAAAATAAGCTGTTCATTACTTATTCTTGCTTTTCTTTTTTCATAATTCAAAATGAGACAGGCAGCGACATGATTCTGCCTGTTCTTGTTGATACATAGATTACATCACTTTCGAACAAATTTCTAACGTATTTCGTCCTAATTAGGACTCATATATACATTCTTAATTGCAATCTCCAAAGAAATCATTTGAGTTTGAATTATTTTCTTTCTTTAAAAATTGCCAATTTTCTTCATATCCCAACTAGTTTCTGAACTAGGTTCTGCTAGGCAGCTTTGATATTGCTTACTTAGTGTAGATGGCGTTACTTTGTGACTTCTTATTTGCTACAACCACCGGTTGCGAGGGCGAGAAAATTTAACGTATCTACAGATTTCATTAAAGATTAGAAACGAGAATGTCTATTTCTCTGTCCTAATAAGGAAGAAATCGGCCCCTTAGAAAGCAAAATTAATGTTTCAGTGTTGAACATTATTTTCTGCATCTGGTGTTTTCTCATTGGTTATAATTAAATGCCTGTTGCGGTATTAGCTGAAGGAGTATTTTTTTCGAAGGGAAAAGATCGCTTGTATTATGTGACATGTGGCTTTGATATTTATTTTTCTATTTTAATTTTACATAAATTTTTGTTTCTTTTGCAATTTTTTAAATGGTTTTAGGTCAAAGACACGCTAATGCAATTAACGCTCTATTTTCGCTATAGCAACAGTTTTTATTTTACATACATAACCAAAATTATCGCATAACATATCGGTATAACGTTCTGCTTACTTGTATAATTAAAATAAATTTCGTACTTACCGTACACCCCGATAACAGCTTATTTGTTTAACTATCGGAACGTAATTATATTTAATTAACCTTCATTTGGTTTCTTTGTATATCATTGTCGTTTAATTTCCCTATCATATAATAGTGCCCGCAAAATTTTGCATGCGCATAATCTCCGCCAATTCAGATTAGCGACTAATTATAATTTCTAATTTATGTTTCGTATTTATGTGATATCTTTATTGCAGCGACCTAGGAAAGTCCGTGTTCTAATTATTATTTTTTTCCATGCTATCTCTAGCCAGTTTTGGTTACCAACCTGATGAATATTTTCAATCATGTAATTTTTAACCTTAAGCCGCAATGGCAGCAGTAGAAAAACTTAATGGCAGGGAAAATTATAGAGACTGGAAATTTCAAATGGCTGCATTACTGAAACATGATGGTCTCTGCTCTGGCAAGGTATTTCTGGGTATTCTACTAGTGATACAACGGAAATTACATTAAAAACGCGTCGTGAAGAGAAAGCGCTTTCAAAAATAATACTTTCTCTAGATAAATCGACATATCCACACGTTATGCAGGCGAATACAGATACTGTCTGGAAAGCCCTAGAAAAAGCATTTGAAGATAAAGGACTTACTTCACTGTCGTTTACGATTACTGAGAAGTTCATGTTCAGTAAAACTTATAAACTTCAGTACAATGGAATAGTACGTACACGAAGTCATGAGTTTAGCTCAGAAACTATCTTAAATTGGTAAACCAGTTGATGACGAATTCTTAGGTGCAATTATGCTACAAGGTCTATCGTATATGAATATAAACTGATGGTAATGGTAATGGTAAATTTAGGAGTAGAAATAACATCAGATTTTGTTAAAACTAAATTATTGCAAGACAAAAAATAGCAGATGGGCATCACAGTGTTGAAAATTCTGCTCTGGCAACAAAGAAATTTAACAAGAAACAAAAAGGACACTATAAAAATCAATGTCCTTAACAAAAACAAACCTCAAATGCAGAAGGCTCAGACAAAATAATAAAAATAGACTTGAATCTACTCTCATTGCTGCTCTTGCGATAAATATACAAAGAGCTGCTTAGTACATAGATAGAACTGCTTGGTACATAGATAGTGGTGCTTCCTCGCACATGTCTAGACAAAGAGAATTGTTGTTCGATCTATCAAATATTCATTCTGGCCAACAAGTTATTGTAGCCAATAATATAAAATTAAATGTTGAAGGAGTGGGCAATTCAAGAGTCACCTTGAAAACAGATGGAACTAGTAAAACTATTTCTGGTGTAAAGTTTGCACCAAACTTATCAGGAAATGTATTGTCTGTTAATGCTCTCATATTCAGAGGATACTATGTAACCTTTGCTTCTGATGGATGTAAAATATTTCATCAAGAAGATTGCCTTATTGCTACTGCCTCAAATACCAATGGATTGTTCAAGCTTGACACGCTGGATGAAATGGTAAATAATGTTAAAACAACTGATTCGCATATACTATGGCACAAAAGCTAGGTCTTCTTGGCTAATTAAAAATTCTTTTACGTTGGGCGCCAATTTGTAATATATCTGGCGTTCATTTACAATAATCGTTATTTGGAATAATAGTTATAATTAAAGTTAAATTACCTTTTATAAACACTTATATGAAAGTTTGACTAGCTCTTAGATATTTTATACAAAACATTACTTACATTTAATCAAATCAGAAAATGAAATGAGCACATAGACTATGGTTTTCTCAGTCGTAAATTCAGGATTTTCTAATAGACATTTTAGGGGAAATAGTTTTCGGGAAAGAAGGGACGCAATAATTCTTTTTTAATTTTTTAAAAAAGCTAGTTAAGAATTATCAAAAAAACATTTAATTTAAAATTATATAACATTTAAGTAAAAAGAGAATTGTTGTAACCTTTTTAAAATAAGATTCACAAGAATATAAATAATTTGGTTTATTTTCAAATTGTGGAAATGAAATTTTAAGGTGAATAACTATATATACATAAACATGAACATAAACAATCTCATATGCTGGTACCAACACTACATAATAATCTCTCTATCGTATAGTATTTTTAGCTAAACGAGCCCAAACGCCAAACCCTGCTTCCAGGTAGATAGATAACTGGCCTGAAGGTAAAAATAATATGATTGTCTATTTTTACATTAAAACATTGCACTGCTTGTATTCGCTTCCTAAACAAAAATAAATTCTGTTTTTCACGAGACTCTTGTATGAGATTTAAATAAAACTTTTAAACAACTATTTTTTAAAAATTTCCAACAATATAAAATTAATTAATACAAACAATGTGTAATTCCAGCAACACAAAAGGAATTACTAAACCATATTGAATAAATCTAATTGACTTTCAAACATTAAACTTATATCTAACAAAAAGTAGAAATATAATTTCTACGTAAATCTTTTTTAATGACATAACTCACCGCTAATCAAAGCCAAAGGCACTTGCGGATGATTCAACGATATGATTTAAAATTAATTTCTAGAAAAGATTGGACATCGACTGCCCAAATAAATCTTCCACTATGCGAAATTTCCCTTTCTCAGGATAATTAAATTTTAAATTATTTCAAAACCATTTTTATACAGGATGTCACACATTCAAAATAATATTTTAAAAGAATTTTAAAATAACATTTTAAAAGAATTTTAAAATATTACAAATGTTGAACATTATGAAACTGTCGAAAAGTCGATTATGTCACCAGTTACGAAATTAAACAATAAAAAAAACCTTTTTTTGGTTTTTAAATCGAAAAATCGAAAAATCGAAAAATCGAAAAATCGAAAAATCGAAAAATCGAAAAATCGAAAAATCGAAAAATCGAAAAATCGAAAAATCGAAAAATCGAAAAATCGAAAAATCGAAAAATCGAAAAATCGAAAAATCGAAAAATCGAAAAATCGAAAAATCGAAAAATCGAAAAATCGAAAAATCGAAAAATCGAAAAATCGAAAAATCGAAAAATCGAAAAATCGAAAAATCGAAAAATCGAAAAATCGTAAAATCGAAAAATCGAAAAATCGAAAAATCGAAAAATCGAAGAATCGAAAAATCGAAAAATCGAAAAATCGAAAAATCGAAAAATCGAAAAATCGAAAAATCGAAAAATCGAAAAATCGAAAAATCGAAAAATCGAAAAATCGAAAAATCGAAAAATCGAAAAATCGAAAAATCGAAAAATCGAAAAATCGAAAAATCGAAAAATCGAAAAATCGAAAAATCGAAAAATCGAAAAATCGAAAAATCGAAAAATCGAAAAATCGAAAAATCGAAAAATCGAAAAATCGAAAAATCGAAAAATCGAAAAATCGAAAAATCGAAAAATCGAAAAATCGAAAAATCGAAAAATCGAAAAATCGAAAAATCGAAAAATCGAAAAATCGAAAAATCGAAAAATCGAAAAATCGAAAAATCGAAAAATCGAAAAATCGAAAAATCGAAAAATCGAAAAATCGAAAAATCGAAAAATCGAAAAATCGAAAAATCGAAAAATCGAAAAATCGAAAAATCGAAAAATCGAAAAATCGAAAAATCGAAAATCGAAAAATCGAAAAATCGAAAAATCGAAAAATCGAAAAATCGAAAAATCGAAAAATCGAAAAATCGAAAAATCGAAAAATCGAAAAATCGAAAAATCGAAAAATCAAAAAAACGAAAAATCGAAAAATCCAAAAATCCAAAAATCCAAAAATCCAAAAATCCAAAAATCTAAAAATCCAAAAATCCAAAAATCCAAAAATCCAAAAATCCAAAAATCAAAAAATCCAAAAATCCAAAAATCCAAAAATCCAAAAATCCAAAAATCCAAAAATCCAAAAATCCAAAAATCCAAAAATCCAAAAATCCAAAAATCCAAAAATCCAAAAATCCAAAAATCCAAAAATCCAAAAATCCAAAAATCCAAAAATCCAAAAATCCAAAAATCCAAAAATCCAAAAATCCAAAAATCCAAAAATCCAAAAATCCAAAAATCCAAAAATCCAAAAATCCAAAAATCCAAAAATCCAAAAATCCAAAAATCCAAAAATCCAAAAATCCAAAAATCCAAAAATTCAAAAATTCAAAAATTCAAAAATTCAAAAATCCAAAAATCCAAAAATCCAAAAATCCAAAAATCCAAAAATCCAAAAATCCAAAAATCCAAAAATTTAAAAATCCAAAAATCTAAAAATCTAAAAATCCAAAAATCCAAAAATCCAAAAATCCAAAAATCCAAAAATCCAAAAATCCAAAAATCCAAAAATTCAAAAATCCAAAAATCCAAAAATCCAAAAATCCAAAAATCCAAAAATCCAAAAATCCAAAAATCCAAAAATCCAAAAATCCAAAAATCTAAAAATCCAAAAATCTAAAAATTCAAAAATCCAAACTTTAAAATCCAAAAATCCAAAAGTCCAAAAATCCAAAAATCCAAAAATCCAAAAATCCAAAAATCCAAAAATCCAAAAATCCAAAAATCCAAAAATCCAAAAATCCAAAAATCCAAAAATCCAAAAATCCAAAAATCCAAAAATCCAAAAATCCAAAAATCCAAAAATCCAAAAATCCAAAAATCCAAAAATCCAAAAATCCAAAAATCCAAAAATCCAAAAATCCAAAAATCCAAAAATCCGAAAATCCAAAAATCCAAAAATTCAAAAATCCAAAAATCCAAAAATCCAAAAATCCAAAAATCCAAAAATCAAAAAATCAAAAAATCAAAAAATCAAAAAATCCAAAAATCCAAAAATCCAAAAATCCAAAAATCCAAAAATCCAAAAATCCAAAAATCCAAAAACCCAAAAATCCAAATATCCAAAAATCCAAAAATCCAAAAATCCAAAAATCCAAAAATCCAAAAATCCAAAAATCCAAAAATCCAAAAATCTAAAAATCAAAAATCCAAAAAATCCAAAAATCCAAAAATCTTAAAATCCAAAAATCCAAAAAACATTTCCATAAGTGAGCATTGAAAAAAAATTTAAAATTCCTCTAAGGACTAACAATATCAACTGTGTTTTCCAAAAAGCTGCTGCTCATGGTCCATCCAATTCATATGTTCATCTATATTAACTCCTAAAAATTTTCTAGTTGAGAAAAATTCAATTAAGTAATCATCCAGGTCAATTTTTTTAGGATAAACAGATTCGTTTCGACTATAATTATATATCTAAAAAATATACATTTAGTTTTATTTCCATTTATTAATAACGTTTTTATTAAACAACACTGTAGTCTATTCCAACATATTGGCAGAACTTTTCTTCTCTTTTCAAT
>OV651819.1:59943148-59962159 GCA_927349885.1 Psylliodes chrysocephalus | reverse complement strand
ATTAAACAATTTCTTTGATCTGTGTTATATTTAAATAAAAATATATAATATTTTTTATGTTGATTTTTATTTCGGTAGTGAATCGGGACTTTGGTTTAAATACTACTTTGTACCAAAGATTAACAAAATGATATACTACATTCATATCTCAAAAATATAGCAAAACTGATCCGTATATAATTGTATTTCATGATGATTATAGGTATAGCTGTTTTTTGATGTATTAAAAAAGCTCAAAATTATTAAATAAACCGACCAAGTGCATGAAGGGTTCCGCACCATCGTACAGATTTAATACTATGAAGGTACTTTTTAAATACTTTATTAAAATCGAGCAAAAAAGTCAAAAAAAAAACACGTTTCTATTAGGGGTGTCCCCTTTTTATTATATTTTTTATTTGTTACTGCGGCAACAGAAATACACATTCTGTGAAAATTTTAACTTTCTACTTATTGCGGATCATGAGATACAGCCCGTTCATAGACGGATGAAAAGTGGAGCCTTATAGTAATAGGGTCCCGGTGGTTACTCTTCGGGTACAGAACCCTAAGAAGGAACATCCCTTAATTGAACAGCACATACAACCATAAACATTCGATAAACTCTGCACAAGAAAGTCTGAACTATATTAAATAATTTTATTTTGAAATATTCAGTAGAAATGGCCTCAGACGAGCAAGTCTAGTTACCACAGTACTTTATAATTTTATATATTTTTTATTAGTGTGTGTGTTCTGTGCAGGATTTGTTATTATTTCCCAGCGTCACTTTAGGAGCAGCACTGTTAATTATAGAATCCAACAGATTGAATGACCAAATGGGGAATCCTACCTATAGTACGATATGGTTGCCCATATTTTGTTCAACATATCGCTGAGATTTGCGACAATACCGAAGCAATTACATTTTTTAAATTAGAACTAAATGTACAGAACGAACAGAAATCACAATTTTATCATGAAAAATGACACAATGCCTAATTATGGCCAACCTTCGTAAACATTACTCATTTGAGACATTATGTGTATAACGAACACGGGCTCATTTCAGTTGTAGTATGTTTCGTGTTTCAGTCATAAATTCGAGAGATGCTAAAATGGTGGTACTCACCTTATCGAGACTGAGATCCACAAAGGTACTTGTTCGAGCAACTTATCCAATAATAATTGGCCCCTTTACCTCTTAAGCCTGCTCATGTAAAATATTTGGGCTCCTTACTTCGCCTATTTATATAATATTAATAAAGGACAGAAGTATGAGTATTGCAACTATGTTAAAAGAAATAAATAGGATTTCAGTTCAGAATTATGTTCAGTACATGACTGATATTTATTTATAAAATAAAAATGACATAGTACCATTGCATCAGATCTATTAGAAAAAATTCAATATAATTCGCAATATCACAACTATAATACAAGCCAATCTGACTTTCATGTACGGCAAGTCATCACTAAAAGTTCCCAAAATACAATTTTTATTAAAGGTTTGCAAAAATTTAATAGACTGTCTACAGAAATTAAAAAAAAAAACAATAAATGTATTCAAAATAAGTAACCTCAAACAATACTTGATAAATAAACAGAACATGTATACCTACTTTCTTGTGATAATACTCTTTAAACCTGCCCTTTTTAAGTATTTCCCTTAATTTATTATTATTTTACCCCTCGTTTTACCCGTATTTATTATAAATTATTTCTGTTTTGAGATCATGTACTTTATTTTAAAAAATTACTTGATGTTTTATTTATACCTACTATATTTAAATTATTAATAGTTTTGTGACTATAGGTTATGTTATAGCAACTTATAGCCACAAAACTATTTTTGTGTTAAAGTAGATCCATAGAGATCAATATAATTTACAAAGGCCTTCTTTCAACATACACATAAATGATTAATTACTTAATTAAAATGAAAAACACAACAAAATACCTCGGTATCAAAATAGATCAAAATTTGAAATGGGTTGATCACATTATGTCATTAACAACCAACGTTAGAAGATTCATTTTTAAATTTTATGAATTGAGGAAATTTATCACTAATTATTATTTACAATTCGCTGGTTGAATCTATTTTGCGATATGGTATCAATGTAATCCAAAATCGTATAATTAAAACCAGCATTATATAAAAGAGTATAATAAAAAAGTGCTTTGTATAAGAACATTATATTATCTGTCTTGCTGTACCTTTATTTATGGAAAGCCAGAATTGAGATACACTACAAATTATTTGCAATAAATATCAAAAGAAGCGTAAAACATTTTTAAATAATTTGACATTTAAGAGCCATTCACACATCACAGTTGACATCTTGATACTTGACAGGCACAGCCAAGGATTATTTTGATTTTTGCCAAATAAAATGGCCGGTTAATTATTCTACCGGGTTGCAACAGAGAGCAAGTAAATTTGATGAAGGTGTTTTTGTGGCTAGGGGCGAAATAGTAGTAAGTTTAAGTTAGCACCACCATAAAAAAAGTCATTTTTAAGAAACTTTTATATTTTTCATAAATTGGCAGGCTTGGCGACTAATTTCGAATAAAAATAGCCTCCAAAATGGCTGTTTGCATTATGAAGGTCGCAACCCGCCTTAGAAATCTAATCTTTACAATCAATAGCTGTTTGACAGGTCGTTGGATAATGTTTGCAATGTACGGAATTTAAAGAATGTTAGACGTTAGAAATAATTGGAATTCCTAAAATTAGTCATATAAGAAATGCATAGGTGGATTTTAAGAAAATTAATATTAAAGTAGTTAGGATGAACCGAAAACTCTGAAAATCGATAGGGTTCTAAGTTAGAAGTAATTCTTCAAGAAAATCAAAACCTAGAGACAATAATAATGACCGCTATATTTTATGTGTTTTAATCTATTTTGATTTATTATCTGATCCACATAACGTGGAATACATTAATTGTGGAAAGTTAAATAGATATACTAATGTCAGTGGTCGACGAAAATATAATTGTAAATAATTAATTATTCAAGACTCTCCGTTATATTCCTAATATTTTATTTAAAATAATAATTTTTATTGATTAATTATCTAGCTAAATAGCATGTTACAGTAAAATATAATTTCATGTAGGTAAATAATTATAAGTATCAGTGAAATCATCAAATAAAAATTATTAATTAAAATCGTACATAAATGTAATTTTTAGTAGGATTTATAAGTAACGCATTGGGCATTAAATTGACCAAACACTTTTCAAAATGAAAAAATATAATAAGCAAATTAACTTAATTAAAATGCGGAAACATATTCAAAATGTGAATCAAAAGTCAAATAAGCAAAAAGAAGAAACTTTAACGAGCATTTTCAGTTTTTTTTTAGAACATACCAGCATTCATGGATGCAAGAGAATTAGTAACAAAAATATATCTTCAATAGAGAGGTAAGCATGTCTCTTTTTTAATCTAGTATCAGGCTAACGTAGTAAAAGCTTTTATGTCGGGCTTTGAGCGTAGCGACCGAATCAAGACATTTCGTACAGCAGTGCGGCGTTGAAAGCCGTGCATCGTCTAACGTCGTTTCAGTTCGGCAGACTTCGGCACGGTGTTTGTGTACATGCGACTAGACGTATGCGTGTAGACTAGCTGCTAACTGCTCATAACTGATTCTATCTCTTTTAGACACAATTTCGGAAAAATTGAATTTAAAAATGAATAATGATCCACAAGAATCCACAACAAAATATGGGACCACGATTGACGCGGTATTTTCCAGATATTTAGAGGATATCAAGTCTCAAACTTATGTTCCTTATTTCAGTTACCATAAAGCTATAGTTTCAATGATAAAAATTCCCGAATAACCTACATGTATTGTAAGATAATAAAAATATTTTAAACAATATTAACTTCTCATTTATTCAATAAAAGAAAAAAAATGTTTTCTTATCGGTCACCACGCTCAAAAAGTGTAACTTGAATTAATATCAAAGAAAAAACTTGAATTAATATCGAAGAAAAAAAAATACTGCATAAATAAAATAAATAAATAATTATAATTGCATAAGTTGATTAAAAATGCTATGCAATAGCTTTACCGTGGCAGTCAGGTATTTTTTTTTGTTTATCTGAAACAATTTTTTTTAAATAATTTAGTTGTATTCGTTAAAAAAATAAATACTGTGTATTTTAGACTATTTTGGATTGTCTTCAGTGTGCTTGCGATGATTATATCTGGTTTTATGTTAGAAAAGTTATTAAATGAATATACCGATAATCCGACTCTAATTACTGCTGACAATTCCAATATTCCCACAACTAGTATAACCTTTCCAGGTATTGCTGTTTGTAATGTCAACAAGATTAGTAAAACAAAAGCGCATTCTTTTGCAGAATATCTTCATTCGTAAGTAATATATAATATTAAATAACTTAAAATGAAAAATAATTATTGATAAAGTAACTAAACTTTGAAAATGTATGTTATATCATGCGTGCGCCACTAAAGTTAGCATAGGTCATATACAAATCTAGGTCACAAGCTTCGAATTAGTCATAATAGACCGTCAGATAGTGACCGATTTAGGTGCCCAATTTTCGCATACAAGCCTCAAAGAGGGTTGAAAAAAAGTACATCGATGTTGAGTAGAATAAAAGAAAATTTATGAGTGGCTCTTATGGATAACACATGGAAAATTCGATTTTCCTTATCAGAAAAAATTTCCGACCCCAAAATGCACTTATACATTCAGGCCATTCAAGAAAATATATTTTTCGGTTTAGTGACGATGTACGTTTTCATACATTCGATGGGCTTGTGTGGAAAAATCTGGTAAAATCTCGATTTTTTTCTTAGAACATTACGCCCTTATTTCATTCCCTTTAGCCACTTGCAATATTAAAGCCTTTGGTTTTCCGAAGCCTAGTTCTATTAATTAATTATATAGTGAAAACGGCTTGCGTAGAAATATGGGCAACAAATAACCTTTCATTTTTGTTGAGGAAAATCGAATTTTCCATGTGTTATCCCCAGGAGCCACTCGTAAATTTACTATCACTCTACTTAAAATCGATGTACTTTTCAACCCTCTTCGAGGCTTGTATGCGAAAATGGGGCACCTAAACCTGTCACTATCTGACGGTCTATAATCAGACAGCCAAAATAAGAGATTTTCATTTGCTTTCTTATAAATGATTCAACTGACTTGCACAATTTTTTTAGGAATTTCCCTCTTGTCAGGGAAACATTTAAAGAAAAATCTGACCTCTTAAATGCCATAAAGCTCCTAGCAAATCTTTATGATTTAAATATCAGTGACAGCATTGTCGAAGCAACGTTACAAGAATTGTTGGAAAAATACGATAACTTAACCAAAAGCTATGATCCTACCGAAAGACTTATACAAGTATGTAATCCAAATATTTATATTTAAATTTTCCACTATAAATAACTAGCTATATAATGTTGCTGTTCTGTCCAAACAGCTATTTTCATATTGTTTCAATTGGCGAAGAAGAGTCCCTATATATTTTTTTATTATCGGTAAACATTTAATACCCGGGTGTAAAGGTACAATATATTACTTATTTTTTTCTAATTTTGACATATAAAGTGTAATTTTTTATAATCGCAGCAAGTGTTAAAATAATCTACTTTACGCAACCAGTTACATAATGTCGAACATTATGAAACTGGTTACGAAAAATTCATTGTCACCAATGGCGAAAAGAAAAGAAATCAAAATAAACCTCTTTTGGTTTAAAAACAATAATATACATTATTATTATTGAAAAATTATATCAAAGAAGGGCAGATTGACTCATAAAAATAGAATTTGGTTAAAATTACAACCTAGTAGTATTGTTGTTTTGGTTCTTATTTTTCATTCTAAATCAGTAAAAAATAATTAAAACATAATACACGACAAAATAACTCAACGTTTACACTACAAGTCGTTAAGAATAAATAATTAATATTATTATGTTCTATTTGTCAATAAAATTATACATATGCAACTAACAATACAAAAAAGTAGTAATATTGGTTTCCTAGATGTCAGTAATTTTTTATCAAAACACAATTTTATAAATAATCCAGTCAAAATTAGAAAAAATATTGTATTTTACACGTTACGAAATGCCGTTTTATGTAACTCGTTCATGTTGCCGGACCTCGCTCTGCTCGTCCCGCAAACCGC
Organism: Psylliodes chrysocephalus; assembly: GCA_927349885.1. Taxonomy (NCBI): domain Eukaryota; kingdom Metazoa; phylum Arthropoda; class Insecta; order Coleoptera; family Chrysomelidae; genus Psylliodes; species Psylliodes chrysocephalus. The sequence continues at coordinate 59,955,992 of OV651819.1, read as the reverse complement.
AAATATTCACTCGTTACATAAAATAAGTCATTTCGTAACTGGTTTCATAAATATCTATTACATATGTAACATATATATCATTTATTAAACTCCTCATTTCTTCAGACATTCCGCTACTGTACTATCCCATATTTTCTTGGCCTTGTTCTTGTTCATTTCTTCAATTTTATTCTTTTTCAAGAATTATTTTGTAGTCAGTAACGTAATTTTTGCATTCTGTATTGTCTCTTTTTTTGTAAAACGGTAATAATATTCCCACTTTCCAGTCTTCAGGTATTTTTTGTTTATTCGATATTATCTTATTAAATATTTTTAAAATTATCCCATTTTCACCATCTCTGTTGTTATCCCATCGCTTTTTACTACTTTGCTTCATTTTGCCATCTTTATTGCTTCTACTATTTCTTCTGACACCATTTTAGTCTTGTTCTATAGTCTTATTGTTGGTGTATTGTGTATCCCATTCTATTGACTTCAGTTTCTTTACTGTATCCATTATTTCTGTATTGAGTAATTCCTCAAAATTTTCCACATTATGTCTTTCTCGTCTTTTATTATTTTTCCTTCTTAAATTTTTTAGTACTCCCATTTTCCCTTACTAGGTTAGATTAGTTCGAAAATGAATGGGATGATCTCATCGACTTCCATTGCTATCCAGCTGAATCTATTGTGGCTCATATATAACTTATAGTTCATCCTTTTTCTGATCAGTTAGCTTTTGCTGTAGAGCATGACAGCATTGTAAAAGATCCTCGTCATTTAATTTAAAAATATCACTAAAAAAACCAAAAACGTTGTCGTAATCAGATATCATTTCAAATCTACTATTTAAAGAACTTAGTGTTTGATCAATTATTTTTAAAAAAAAAATTTATTTTAAACGCTGTTTTTGGATCTTGAGGTGTCTCATCTCTCTGTTCATTATCGAACAGTTTTGGTTTATACTTTCGTCTAACAGTATTTAATGGATGAAAACCTTGCTCTATCTCAAGAGCGGCTGCAAGTTCTCCAGCTTGAGCAAGTTTTTCCTCGAAAACATTATCATCTCTATAATTTTTAAAATTATCAACTAGATTCTTTAAATAGTTTTGGCACACTTTAATGCCAGTCGTTACACTTTGCATCATTTTGCTTACAATGCCAATCTGGAATAAAACATCATACCAAATAATAACACTGCAAATAAATTTAAAAGATTGGATACTTAATAGCTTAGAACTTGCTTTATGCCTAGCTTCTATGTTAAAAGTATCATTTGGTCGACTCTATAGAGAATATATTTCCGATAAGTCATGATGATGTTGATTGTTCACATGTTGCAGAAGATGGTGGTGCCGCCGCTTCAGAAACTGTATTTTCACCTTCCTCTATCGTTTCAGTGTTGGAAACTTGACTTTTTCGCAAGACATTTTTCATACTGCCAGCCATCTACTCCCTTTCTTGGACCCTAACTTTTTTTGCTCTCGAAATGTTGCACCAGAAGGTGGCTCCTAGAAATTAAGGAATACTAGATCAAAAATTTAATATTGAGGGTAATTCAGGTTTTAGTGCACAAACTTTAACAGAAAAAATAATAAACATATTTTTCACACCTAATTTGCCACACAGGATTTTCAGATGTGAAAAGTATTGAATTACTTTTATAGTATTTTCAACAATATCTTATTAATAGCCGAAGTAAGTCAAAGTCAAAGGTATATTCAGGGGATGGTCTGGTACGCTTTGGTAGCGTTTTGTCTGACTACATATGAAACGGAAAAAAATAGTTGCGATTCTACTGATCTGCTCAGGTAAAAAATATGTATTTGCTTTAAATAAATCTATTACTAACAAATGAATAATAATAAGAAATGAACATAAAATTAAAATGTTATAGTTATTTAATTTGATATAAACAAAAAATATAGAGCACCCAGTATAGTAAAAAGTTAGTAAAATAATAACCAAACATTTTTTCAAATTGACGAAGCGTAAAGCTAATAAACTCTTTGAATTTAGAATTTTTTTTATGTGTCCCAATAACCGGCCAGGAAAAAAATATATTTAAAAACTATAACCGCGCGCCCCTGAAGTATCGGCAACCAGGATTACACCGGCAAGTTACAGCCGACACTGGCAGATGGCAGCACCAAAATTCTCTTCTGTTCATCTGACGCATACGTAACCCGAAGAGAGTAGTAAAGGACGAATCTATCACATTGGGAAGAAGAACAAGAATAAGAAGTTCTAATATTTTTTAATTAATCTTGTATGTAATATTTGTATTGTATATATTTTGTTTAATAAAATATAAGTTAGTTCTTATAAAATTAAAATTCCTCCAGTAATAATTTCAACTATACATTACTTTAGAAAAGAACTTAGTGTATCTATGGAAAAAGATTTAATGGAAAGATTATCAAGATAGTTTAGAACACTGGTACAAAACGCTTAATAATGTCAATAAATGCATTTTTTTTTGTTTCAAATCAAATCATCCTTATAAATCAAATTTTGCATGTATTTTGAAAATGGCCCTCATCATAAAAAAAGCACGCACCATCCAACTTATGGTCAGGCGAAACAATACCACAATTTGAGCTTGTCAGGCGAATCGGGAAATTTTAATTGATCAGGGGAAATGGGAACAGGCGAATCGGGCATAAATCAAGTCAAATACATAGGTATTATGTGGGTAGGTACTTACCGTTTCATAAAATTTAATTACAACACAATTAACACAAAATATAAAGCACTCCGTCGAATATTTATAACTATAACTTTGCGTCTTGGTTTTTGACCTTCACGTAGCCGAAGAAAATATTAACTATTTCGATTACGACACACACACACTGATTACTGGCCCGAGTCGAATAAGTTCCCATCCTGGTAACCTGGATCGAAACCTACTAAACCCTTCCATCCACCCCCAAGCTTTTTCATCCGCTGCTTGGTCCACATGTCAATAGCAATTGATTGGCACCCCATACCTTCGATTGAGCGTTGAAGGTTGAGGCGTTATCGTCATTTAGTAAGAGTCGGTTGAGGACCTAAAACTCTTATGCGTTCACTCTCTCTTTCATACATTCGCGATTTGTGCGCTGTTGCTCGCTGCGCTATGAGTGCTCATCAGGACCCCTCTGGTGGTGACCTGTTGAGCCAACATAGTGCGTCGTTGTCGTCTGTTGTATTTTATAAATGTTTCGCGTTTTATTCCCGCAAAGATACTACCCTTTTCAATCCCAGTGCTGGAACTTTCAAAGGGGAGAAACTTGCAGGAGGAGGAAGTCGTCGCTTTGTAATCTGATGGTACCTAAAACTCACATAAATACACCTTATATGGTTCTGAGTACGATTTTCACCGAATGACCGAACTTAAAAACTATTATATAATTTTTTTTGGTGAGGGGTGAAGGTGATGATGATGGTGGTGAAATGGATTTTTTGTTTGGCCTACTTAATTAAAATCTAGCGCTTTCCCACAGAATTACTCTTAGTTGTCGTCGTTTGCGTACTCCAGTTGTTTTCTGGGTCGCGCATGTCTCCTGTAGTCTTCTCTTTCGTAACTTGTCAGTTCTCTCAACTCGCGATTAGGATGTTCTTGTAAGTCTCTGAAAATGTGTTCTGCTCTGCTGTTCATGATCTCTAAAACCGGGGTGGTTTCTAGATCTCTGAACAGGTAGCGGTTACGGACGTACCAGGGTGCGTTCGCAGCCACTCTGAGACTTATATTCTGTTGTGCTTGTATTTTCTTCCTGTTTGTTCTGCACGTGTGTCCCCATGCTACAGAAGCGTATGTCAATACAGGTGTGATGATGGATCTTATCACTCTTAGTTTGGTCTTCAATAGTAACTTACTGCGTCGTCCTATGACGCTGTAGAGGTTACTTCTAATCGCGGTTGCTCTTGCCCTTATGTTTGTTGTGTGTTGTGTGAATGTTAATCCTTGGTCTAGTTGCACTCCGAGATATCTCGCAGTGTTTGTCCATGGTATGTTTTGTCCGTCCATTTCTATTACCGCTGTTGGGGTATGATGTCTTTTCTTGAATAATACTGCCTGACTCTTGTCAGGGTTTATCTTCACTTTCCACTTGATGCTCCAGTCTTCGATTTCGGTGGCTGCTTCTTGCAGGTATCGGCATATCATACCTGTGTTGGTACTTCTGGCAGCGATCGCTGTGTCGTCGGCGTACATTGATGTCGTGGTGTTGTTTGTCTGTGGTATATCTGCTGTGAAGATTGTATACAAGAGCGGTGACAGAACAGCCCCCTGTGGCACTCCAGCTTCCGGAGTTGCGTATCTAGACAGGGCGGAACCTATCTTGACACGGAACTGCCTTCCGCCTAAGTACGACTTGAGGAGTTTTGTCATTGCTCCTGTGTACCCGTAGTCTTTAAGTTTGTAAATTAGTCCTGCGTGCCAGACTCTATCGAAAGCCTTGCTGACGTCTAAAAAGACCACTCCAGTTGACCTGTTAGTATTGAATCCCTGCGTGATTCCCTCTACTAACCTTAACACCTGTAATTCCGTGGAGTGTCTTTCTCTAAATCCGAATTGTTCATCGGGGATAACATTTAGTATTTCTGTTTCTTCTTTGAGTCGCTTTAATATTACTCTTTCTGCTATTTTGCTCATTGCAGGTAATAAGCTAATAGGCCTGTAATTCTGTGGGAATTTTGGATCCTTGCCTGGTTTTTTAATCATTATAACGTCCGCTTTTTTCCAGTTATTAGGGAAGTAGTGAAGTCTTAAAATTGCGTTGATTATATTGGTTAAAAAAACGATGGCTTTGTTCGGAAAGTTTTTTAGTGCACGGTTTGAAATCCCGTCACACCCTGGCGCTTTTTTGGCTGCAGCCAGCTTGAGTATGTCCTTGACCTCCTGTGGTGATGTTACAGTGATATTGTCCAATACTTCATCTTCAGATTCCATAGATTCCTCTACTTCCTCCGTAAATTCCATATCTTCGTCTTCATGTTGGTTTTCGGTGCACTCCAGTTCGAGCGTTGCTATAAACGCCTCTGTTTTGTCTATGTCCGTGTGTGCGAGTCCATTTTGTCCGTGTATTGATGGCATTGTTGGTCTGCCTGTTCTGAGTACTTTTTGGAGTTTCCAAAAGGGTGATTTCTGGGGGTCAGGTTCGTCCAGGAAATTTTTCCATTGTTCGTCTTTGTGTAGTTGAAGTTCCAGTTTTACCTGTTCTTTAAGTCTGTTTGCTTCTCGTTTGTCTGCAGCCAACCTTGTCCTGTGTGCTCTCTTTCGAGCGCGTCTTTTCAGCACTATTAGATTTTTCAGTTCCTGACTGATGTTTCTAAATTGACTAGGTCTTGTTACCTCTATTTATCTTGTGCTGTCAGCCAGTGCCTGTTGCGTGACTGTTTCTAGATGCTCGAGTGTTTCGTCTACTTCCTCGCAGGACTCAATCCTTGGGATTGGTCCTAGATTGCCTGCCAAAATTCGTTTGAATTTTGTCCAATCTGTTTTTGACACTGTTCTTGGCGCGTTGATGCCATTTCCGTCTCCTAGTGTTAGTAGGATCGGGTTATGTCCACCTGTTCCTTCATGCAGAGAGTACATTTCCTGTTGGTAATCACACTCTCTTAGCACGGCAATGTCGATGACGTCTGGTAGCCCACCGTTGTCAGGGTAGTGGGTAGGTTCGTCGGGACCTAGTACCGAGCATCTAGGGTCGTTTGCCATGATTGTTTCCAACACTCTGCTCTAGTGTTGCGAAATCTACTGTTCCAAATTGGGGATTTAGCGTTTAGATCGCCGATAATTATCCCTGCCTCCCCCTGAGGCAGGACTGCGTCTATGTCACCCCCGTGCAGGACTGCATTAGGTCGAACGTAGGCTGAAACTATCCTTAGAACTCCGTGCAATGTTCTAACTTTAATAGTTGTAGCTTCCATTGTTTGTAATGCAGCAGGGGTTGGAATAGAGTGGTGCTCTATTTCCTGTTTGATTAGTATCGCAGTGCCACCAGACATTGCTTGATGGTCGTTCCTGTATACCTTATAACCGGGCCAGCGCATGTTATATGTATCTGTAATTTTTGTTTCCTGTATTGCAACTATGTCTAGGTTCTCCCTTTCCATTAGTTCACCTAGGAAATTTATATTGGGTCTGATTCCACCTGGATTCCAGAACCCAATCCTCAAACTAGCAGGCTGTATAGGTGTATTATACATTTCCTGCTGGCGTCGTTTGGAATGATTGCATCATATGTTGGGTGAAATTGTTAAACATTTGCGTCATTTGCAATTGCATCTGCTTTTTCGTTTGTTCGAAAAAGTCAGCTTGATTATTATTGTTATTATTATTATTAACGCTGTTATTTTGGTTTAGTTGTTAGGCGTAACTGACACCTTGTGTCGTGGTTTTTGAGTTAAATTGTCTTGGTTTAGGTACCTGGGGCCTCCTACTAACACCCATGTTTGGTGCTTTCGGACATCCTCTATAACTCGCAGGATGTTCCCCGCGGCAATTTGCGCAAGTGGCTTTCTCGTTGAGAGGCCTTTTGCACAGAGCAGCTCTGTGGTTTCCACCACATCTCACGCATCGCTCATCCATGTGGCACCTGGATTGTGCGTGATGGTACCCCTGGCACCGATAGCACTGAGTCGCGCCGTTTGGAGCCCTTTGGGCCTCAACTTTGACTACAAGTCCTACACACCGGATGACTTGTAGTATATCGTCCTTTTCGGACTGGGGTACGTCGATCAAGAATAAGGGTAGAGCCCTTTTGTCCACTCTTGAGGTCATCTGTTGCACCTTGATGGGGTGCAGACCCTGTATAACAAGGTCTGTCATTATGTCTACTGGCGACATATTAGTTGGTATTCCTTTTAGTACCGCTTTATATGACTTGTCCTCTGCCAGTTGATGGCAGAAGAATTTTACACCTGTTTTTTCAAGGTGCAACGTCATTTTTCGGTAGTCGTCTGAGGTTTTCGGCCATACCCGTGTGCCGTTGCCTTTTACAACTGCCATTTCGTAAAATATATCATTAATTTCAAATTCGCGGGTAATTTTTACCCAGTTAGAACTGGCATCTAGCAGTATAGATGCCACTTTCGGAATTTTAGGTTCGTCCGTTTTACTCGCATTGATGTTTTGATTTTTATCGGTATTAGTCGCGTTACTATTATTATTATTATTATTTACAGTAGTCGGGTGGTCGTCGTTTTTTCTGTGTTTTGCGGCGGTTCGTCTTTCTCTACGTGTTTTCCTTTTACGAAAACCTTGTTCGTCTGTCGAGTCGTATGAGTAGGTGCTTAACCTGTCTTCGTTGTCAATGTCCATGTCATTATCGTTATTTTCGCCGTCGGTGGCGGTGAGATCGTTATTTAAATCAGAAGTTACTGTTACTTCTTTTGTTTCGTCAGTTGTTATTGTTGAATTTATTTCGTCTGTCTTTACTATTTTAGTTGGTTCTGTTGTTAGAGTTGTGTGTTTGGTCTTAGATATTTTACTTTGTTTGTTTATGTTGTCTGTCTTTTCTTTATTGTCTTTGGTTATTTTGTCTGTCTTGTCAGTCTCTTTCTTGCTAAGTGCAAGAAGTTTCTCCATTAAGATGTTATTTTTTATATCGGCTTTGTCGGCTTGCGCCACTATTTTATTAAGTGTAAAATTAACCTGTTCTAACTGGTGTTTAAGTCCTTGGACTTCCAATCTTAATTTTGCGGTTTCCGCTTCCGCTCTAACCCTGGCTTCCTCGCTACTAACCCTGGCTTCCTCGCTACTAACCCTGGCCTCCTCACTAAGCGTGAGTTGGTCCTGAATGTCTTTAATTTTTTTTTTAGCTTTATCCGCTTTGTCCTTGTCAATTTTATGCGCTAAGACGCTCGATACGGAGTCAGTCTTATCTTTTTTATAGTCCGAGCCGTTGGCCGGCATTTTTAATTTTTTTTTAATTCAATCGCTAGTTTTTTTTTATTATTAATCGTTTTTTTAATATTTGTTTTAAAAAAGATTTTTAAAATGTCAGTAATATAGTTAATATAAATATAAACAATGTAAACATGTGAATATGGTCATTCGGCAACAAAATAGAAAATCGCACTCAGAAATTAAAAATTTCTTACCTATCCTTGATGGTCTATCCTCGGTGGGTCTGTCTCCATGCAGTGGTGTAGATATCCTTTTCACTTTGTTTTAACTAGAGGCACATAGTGTCCTTCTCCGATTTGATTATTATTAGCACTGTTTCACTATTCACTCGATGGTAAAATCGCGTCACTCTATTTTAGTAAAAACATCCGCACTTGTATTAAACTCTCGATTTGAAAAACACGATCGCGAAACTACAATGTAGTTAGGCGGTTCCGGTATAAAATACCATCCCCGGCACTAAAAACGATTGTCTTAAACGGTTGGGTTAAAGGTCTCAATCTGCCTACTCCTTTATCCAACTGCTCGTAACGACGGTCGATCTCTGTAAAAATTTTTTCGATTACGACGCCTCCTGCAGTTTTATTTATACTCGTGGTTCGTAGATGAGTCTTCAAGTCTGGACAGGAAAAATTGACAAGATCTAATATGAAACTTACTGGTCGTACAATATTCGAGTCTGGACAGGAAAAACGTAGTTCGTAGAGTATTCAAATCTGGACAGGAAAAATCAACAAGATATAATTTGAAACTTACTCGTCGTTCGTACAGTATTCTAGTCTGGACAGGAAAAATCGACAAGTTTATACTTTATACGGGTATTCATGGTATTGCATGTTGCATACAGAATTAACTAACCTATTGATTTTATTATTTAATAATTAACGCTAATTGAATAGCTATTTGATTTCAAAAATAGATGTTTTCTGTCACAATAGGAATAGGTCATTAGATCAACGAACAAAACTCGATAACATTATTAATTATATTAATTATCATGAATTGAGATAAAATAAAAATTTTTGATTTCTTTAGTGTCTTAGTGCCTTGTTCATTGGAATCGTTAGAAAAATTAAAAATTCGAATTGTATACAGACCTCCGGTTTGGCGCCCCTTTAGAGGTGCGCCCGCGTGCGGTGCACGCGTTGCACGCCCAGTTGCGGGGGCCCTGGCTATATCTCCACTTCATGAATGTCACACCCTCTGTCCATTTTGAGATAACTCCTTTGACCGTGCTCTTAGCAGTGCCCAGGAATGGTTCTGGTCCCTTATTATCTTTTTCCTTTGCTTCTCCAAACTCTTGCCTTTTCCATTTTTGTTCCTTTAATTTTATTTTTTGTCTTATTTCCACCTTCCACCACTTCGTCTGTTTTTTATATTTGTCTATTTTACTAAATCTGCAGCATTCTTCTCTTACTGTTATTATTGTGTTTTTGACAATTTTCCATAGATTTTTTAGTTTCATATTGCTTTATAATTTCTTTCATTTAATTTATTTCTTTTCCAAATTTTTCATCACACTGGTAATCTACCTATTTCTTCTTCTCAAATGTACCATTTCGGAAGGCGAGACCGAGTAAAGCGACAGTGAAGGAGACCGAAAACGGTCTCTTTACGTCTGAACACATGAAATTATATGAAACACATTTGGGCCGGTGCGACCGACGACAACACTTTTAACACGGCATAATTTGCTGCTAGCTGCCTATCGCTTGCCGTCTTATTCGATCTCGCCCACAAAGCACCTATCTTCTAGAGACCCCACGCCAATGATAGACTTTTAAACCAAATTAGCGCCACCTTAAGTTTGGAGCAGGAACTAAAATGACAATTGACAGATGGCGGTAAATTCAAATTATAATTTTTAGTAGTAGGTAATAGTTCTAAATTGAATTTTAAATGATTTTCACTTTCCACATAAATTATTTTATAAAATAAAGTATGGAACTAGTAAGTTCGAAATTTTTATTTTACAAAATAATTTAGGTGGATATGCCAAATTTAAGGAATTAATTTGTTATTATCGGTCTAATTTGGAGAGTTGATTCTGCATATTATTATTAAATAAAATATAAGATATATCAATAAATAATAAATAGAACATTCTTAAAATATGTTTATTAATAACTTAAATAAATATTATTAGAACAAAATAAATACAAATAATAATAATACATATTTAACGAATACTTACTTGGAGCAAGTAGGTATAAAATCTCAAATCTTTAAAATATCAATATATTGAAATGTGCAGTAGAAACTAGGATATAACATTTTATTAACACTAAAGTTATATTTTATAAATGTCTTTTTACTTGAAGGATAAATGTAATATAGGTATTGAATTAAAAGGTGAATCCTCTCTCTGTATCTGTAACGTGTGGAGGATGGGTTACCCCCACGACACGAAAAGCAAAACATCACAATTTTGCAAAAACTAAGACGAAACTATAAACAGAAACCAAAATCCAAAGCCAACAAAAAAATCACTAAAATCACACGGAAAATGAGACTAACCAAAAACTTAAATAAATACACGTCACATCTTTGGAGTCTTTGGTTAAGTTTTTCGCCCATAAAAACTAAAAATGGAGTATGAAATAATAATTTAACCAGTAGCCCCATCTAGAGTTTGGAGTCAATAGCATAAGAAATGTCAGTTGTCGGTTTTGACCTTGGTCATTCACGTGGAACCTCTATGTGCTTTGTGATCTTGCCTTTCCAAATGTTACCTTAAGTGTGTATGTATTCCGACTTCAAAAAAAGGAGGATGTTCTCAATTCGTCGAAATATTTTTTTTATGTATGTTCAGCGATAATTCTTTAACACGTTGTCCGATTTTAATCATTCTTTTTTTTTTGTTAGAAAGAGGCTACCTCAGGGATCGTCCCATATAAATTTGGTCAAGATTTAATAATAGAGTCCATGAGAAAATCATCAAACTCTTTATTTTTTATGTATTTTCAGTGATAATTCTTTACCACGTTGTCCGATTTCTATGATTACTTTTTTGTTAGAAAGAGGATACCTCGGGGGGTAGTTCCGTATACAATTGGTCAGGATCTGATGATCTGTGAGAAAATCAAAAATCTTAATTTTCAAGGTCATCTGTACAATTTTGAAGTCGGTCTTTTAAAATTATTTTTATAACTTGTTCTTTATTTAAAAAACAAAGAGTTCCCAAAGTTGTAACTGCAGCAATTTCTTTATAAAATACTTTTCTATAATTTAATATTGCCAATGTAAATAGTTTTTCTTGGACTAAATTGAATTTATTTATGTAATATGCGACATTTTTTTATACATATATATTTGTTTTAGTTGGCACCGACCTGTCAGGACGTGTTGCTAAAATGCAAATGGGGAGGCATCGAATACGATTGCCATGAAATAATTTTTTCTAGGATAACGTTTGATGGTATCTGTTGTATTTTCAACTATATACGACCAATAGGCAGACCTAAAGTGTAAGTAGATTTTTAATTATTTATCCTTTTTTAATTTGATTTGATTCTTCTTGTATTGTTATCAATTCTTATAATAATAAAAAAAATAATTGAAAGATGCAAAATTAAAGGAAGCCACTAGTTTCGGTCTATAGTGTTATAATCAGGCATCCAACTATTAAAGTAATGATAGTGATTTCACAAAAACTATATTACTACATTATATACAAAATAGAAATATTTGTTTAAAATGCTGTACATCTTCATAGAAGAAGAAACCAGCTCAGCCATTCACAGGCTAATGTTGGTGTTAAACCCTAGCTTTATTTACACAATAGGCTGCCTTCGATCATTGTGGACTCTGTTCAATTTAGATTACCTGGAGTGGAGGCCTTATGCTCCTCCCTGTAGCCTCGGGAAGATATTCTTGTAGTTCTAGTTAAAGCACTGGGTGTATTAAAAATAAAACCATCACCCTACATTTGATTTTGGTATATTAACTGCTTGATACGTTCACATTTAATACATTTACAACTTTGTTGTTACATAGAATTATTAATAAGTTACATACTTTTTATAAAATGAAATCGCAAATGCTTGGAATGGTTACCGCGAATGCCGGCTTCTTAACTTTTATTTTTTGACTTGTTGCTTGTTCGAAAGAGAAAGCGAAAGTGATTTTAGTTTTGTCCCGCGTTACTTCTCAACCCACAACGGTTTTTTACCTTTCTTCTAATTGGCTCTCTTTACTCGTATGTTTTTGCACGCGAGACCATTGTTTTTAGTATCTGTCTTTTGATTGGGTGAAATGTCTCGCGTGATTATTCTTAACTGCATCTTGAGGCGGCCGGTGTCGTTGAAGGTTATTTGAAAGTTAAAAGGGGTTGATATTGAACAGCTTTGGATATTATTGGTTTATACAGAGAGTGTCTATTTAGTATTTTATTCTTTTTTATTTGTTAAGTGCGGATTTAGGTTAATCTGCCCTGCAGATAGAACATGTTGAATATAATTTCAACAGTTGGAATAAAACCCAATAAGCCAACTACATAGCATTGACCATAAGAGGCTACACCAGCAGATTCTGGAAATGCCTACTGATACAACCATAACCACATACAAATTTTAAAGAAATGTTGAAATGCAAATACCAACCCTATGCCCTGGAAACAGGCTCGTCTAGTAACAGCCTGTTCAAAAACCAAGGAAGGAACCGGTGCTGGAATCTTTGGACCCATATCGAAAACAACGATTTCGCTGAGTCTGTGAGAATATAATACGCACCAGAGGTCCAGGTTGAACTAATAACTATACAATACTGTCCAAGAGAAACAATGAATCGGGCAAGTATCAGGCAAAATTATTGCCACCTACTCTGATAGCCAAGCAGCTCTAAAGGCAATTCTCTCACCAGAAATTAAATCAAAGACGGCCTAGAAGACCTGACAAAGTTAAGTAGTCAAAACAAAGTGATTTTAGTTTGGGTACCAAGCAGCGAAGGATATCTATGAAAAGCCGACGAACT